>WOXC01002755.1:0-298796 GCA_011680675.1 Gymnobelideus leadbeateri
TGAGAAACCATTAGAACCCTTCTTCTCTGAATGAGGAAACATCCACACTGTAGCAGTGCTTTCCCCTCTGAATTCCAAGAAGTCCCATAAAGAGTAGAGATCCAGACTTGGGGGGGTGCCCTTCAGGACCAACACAAGTGACCCTCTCATTTTAAAGATTGGAGGATCATAGATTTTAGCCAGCAAAGGAGCACAGAGGCCATCTAGTCCAACTGAACCTCTACATTCTACTGATGAGAAAACTGAGGGCCTGAGTGGTTAAATGATTTCCCCAAGATCACACAGGTAATAAGTAGCAAAGGCAACATCTAAACCCAGGTCTTCTGCCTCCAAAACCAATTCTCTTTGCCCTGTACCACACTGCTCCCCCAAATGCCACTCTGCCTCTCTGCCACTTAGGTCTGAGCCTTCCAGGAAAGCCATTTTAATCTCAACTCTCCACTGCCAAAGAACTCTGTTTCTTCCAGATCTATAAATGTGTTCCCTCACCAAACTTTTCAAATCTATGTGCATGTCACTGTCTCCTGTAGCCATTTTCCTTCCTCACACCTTCCCCACCACCCCCATAGGATGACGTTTTCCCAGTTAAAACCCCCAAAATCAGCTCTAACAAGTCAAACCTCTTCTTTGCTCCCCTCGTGCCTGGGATCGGTCCTAGCACAGGGTGAATCCACTTAAGAGGCCACCAAGAGGATTTTCTTCCCTGGACCACTAGAGTGGCCCATCACCGGCACCAGCAGAGGGACTGGCAGCAAAGTCAGCCATAGCACAGTGGGCTTCATCCCTGTACCCGCATCTGAGAGCTATGAAAACTGCCACTCCATCTGAAGGAAATGGCCAGGATGAGGACAAAGGATGTCCTAGGGAACAAAGAGTTAACACCTTGTGACTGTGGTCACATGCACAAATATAGAACATGAGAGCAAAGTATTCATCTGGCAACATTGGACTATATGTGTGTGTACATATAGATGCTACATTTTCTTTTGAATAAACTTTATAGATGTAAATAGCGACCTCTTTCTGTTTCCGCTTAGACTTCAAGGAGTCTTAAATCTGTGATAATGTCTTGAAAAAAGAAGCCAATCTTTCCTCTAGGGCAACCTGAGAAGGAAGTGCCAATGGGCCAGTGTATTGTGGTTTCAAAGTTCACTTGCACACATTCCAGATAGTATTTCCCTACCCCTTAACTTGACAGTGCACAGACATTACATGTATACAGGGTTTGATATGGGTTCTGGGCTGGGCAGGAGGTGGTGGGGATTAAATGAAGAATCTTAAAATAGTCCATTTTGATCAGAAACCTTTAAGATCCAATTCCTTGAAGGCAGCCAGTCACAGGAACCAGACCTAACCCTGACAATGCTTTGATGGTAATAAAAAATTCTTAAGAACCAGTTCAGCATAGGGGATACTCAGGTAGTATCAGAGGCATGATGACCCAGCTTCAGGCCCAGTCTCTGACACTAGCAGTGTGACCCTGGGCAAACCATTGCAACTCTTAATGCCAAAGGCATTACAGTCCAAGACTATAAGCTACAGAGGACTCATTGATCTCCATCAATGAAGAGAGTTTCCACTCCTGAGAGTTCCTGAAATTGATGAGATCCCAGACCTGGAGCAAAAGAAAATAAAAATGTTAGCAGGTCCTGTGAAAAGCAGCAGCCATGGAAGCAACAAAAAGCGTAAGCAGAGCTTAGAAGGACTGGCGATTTTTTTAAAGACAGACCCAAACCACAGACAAAAAATGTCTTCAGAAATAGCTACAGGGGAAGCTAGGTGGCACAGTAAATAGAGCACTGACCCTGGACTCAGGAGGACCCGAGTTCAAATTTGACCTGAGACACTTAAAACTAGCCATGTGACCCTGGGCAAGTCACTAAACCCCAATTGTCCTGCCTTCCCCCCTGCAAAAAAAAATTGCTACAAAAAATCCTTCCAAGTGAAAGAGCATGAATCCAGGCCAAAAGGGTCTTGGTCCATCTAAACAAAAGGGGAAAGGGCTTGGGGGATTATCCAGCCCCCAAGCATTGCTTCAAATCTCTAATAAGCCATGTAGTATTGCCCCAAATGATCTGTTCTGTTCTCTTGCTGGAATTGAAGCTACATGCTTGGTGGATGGCCTTGGCAGGCAGGTGGTGGGGTTTGCATGGACTCTTGCCCCCTTGCCTGGATCCACTTTGATCCTCATGGGAGAGCTGCAGTGATCAGAGAATCCAGTCTGCTCCAGCAGGGCGTAGAAGTTAGAACACTGGGCAGAAATATAGAAAATGGCCCTCCCCTGGCCCTGCCTCTATCATTCACTAGCAATGGAATCTTGAGCAGATCACTTCCATTCCCCAAGTCTCTGGTCTTCATCCATAAAAAGTGTGTTAGAATCACTGCTCATGAAGGCCTGTTGGGGCGCCCCTGTACTCTCCGCCACCTAGCTGTTTTCGGCCATCTTGGGATCTCAGCTTTAGAATGGCAGGTGGCCTTAAATGGCAGCTAGACCTCCACACTCATTTCTTAGAGAGGCATGACATGAGTTGCCCTGCATCACGCAGGTAGGAAGGGGCAGAATTAGGATCTGAACGCACATCTCGTGACACCAATTCTGCTCTTTACACTTTGTCACGACACAGGCCTCCAGGGTCAGGCTCACACCTCCTCAACCTCAGCCTCCATGCTTGCTCTTTGGATTTTATATCTATTGCCTCAAACCTGAGCTCTAGCTATGTGACTTCTGATGACCTCAGATATTGTTTTCTGTATTCCCCCAATAGCCTGTGTTCCTGCTATCTGCCCCAATTGATCTTCTTGAACTTGACCTTGAGACTTCCTAATTTCCTAACTGTACCTGCAGGCAGTTAAGTGGGCAAAGTGGATAGTGTTAGGCCTGGAGTCAGGAAGACTCATCTTCCTGAGTTCAAATCTGGCTTCATTTACTAGCTGGATGACCTTGGGCAAGTCACTTAAACCTGTTGGTCTCAGTTTCTTTGTCTATAAAAACGAGCTAGACAAGGAAATGGCAAACCATTCCGGTACTTCTGCCCAAAAAAAATCTCCCAAAAAACAAAAACCCAGATGGAGTCACAAAGGGTTAGAGATAGCTGAAAAACAACTGAACAAAACAAACGTGCTACCTGACAGCCCCTTTCTTTCTAGCCAAACTACCAGTATACACATGGACATACACACACATGGACGTACACACATGGATGTACACACACGAATGTACATAAACATGTACACAACATGGACTACACACAGACGTACACACACACACACAGACATATACATACACACACAGAGCCAAGTCTCTGCATGATGACCCCCATCCCTGTCCCACTGCTTGCCATGGTCTACTCCCTTCAGGAAGGAATCAGGAAGAAGTACAGGACAGGATAAGCTGCCCACTGACTGATGAAGGGACTCATGGGAACCTAGATCTAGGCCTAGCAGGGACCCCAGAGGCTGTCTAGTCCAACCCCCTCCTTTTACAGATGAGGAAACTGAAGTGATTTGTCCCAGGTCACACCAAGGATCACTGAGATAGAAGTGGAAAGAACCTCAGAGTCCATTTGGTCCAACTTCCTTGATTTACAGATGAGGAAACTGAGGCTCTGAGAAGTTCAGTGACTTCCCTAAGGCTCCACAGGCAGTAAAGCAGGAGTGAACATAGGACTCTGCTGCAGAGCCCACTTACTCCTATCCCTCATCTGTCTCACTATCCCTATCCTTGGTCTCCTTCCCAGTACCCATGTGCTCCACAGCATCTTCCTAAAGCCTTACAAATGGTCCCTTGGCATCAGGGAGCAACAACATGAACCAGGCTGTGAAAGAAAGCAAATTGTTACTACCTGGCAAGTTCCTGGGGGCCTGGGCTCAGCCAACCTAAGGGCCCAGGGAGTCTGGCCCAGAAAGGCTGCCTGCTTGGCCACTCGGCACAGCCCCTTGGTCACACAAGCCAGGCGTGTGCAACAGGTGCAGAGGCCCAGCGTGGCTGGCAGCATTGCCACTGCCACTGGCGCTTGCACTTGATGGCCCTCTTGACATTCACATCCGACTGGGCCACATAGCCCTGGGTGTTCAAGAGGATTCTGGATCATCTGGGAGCTCATGCTACTCAGAGATAAGTACCTATAGCTGCAGGAAAAGGGCCTGCAGCAAGCCCAGCTGCTGGTGGCACATGTGGGCTGTGACCAGCTGCTGCTTGGCTCTCAGCATATCCAAGTCCCAGCCCACACTTCTGGGTAGTGATGGGCTGGCCACCAGTTGCTCTAGGTCTTCCTGGCCTAGCTCTAGGCCTGCCAGCTCAGCCTGGCTCACCATTTTCTGCTCCAGCATCCTCACACACTGAGTCTCCTTGGCATAGTGACAGCTGATGGTGTCTTGGTAGTGGCCAATCAGCACCACAAGCTGTCTCTGCTGGATGCAGTGCCCCACTCTCCAGTCCTGATGTGCAGGGGCCAGTTTTCACTGGATGGCACTGAGCTGGGGCTGGACACACCAGGCCAACCTGGCAAAAGAGCCTTTCAACAGGCTTAGCTCGTGCTTGGCCCCCGGCATGCTCTCCTCTGTAGTACAGCACAGTACACCATGCTGCTTCCTGTCTATCAGCTTCAACAGTCCTTCCAGCTCATTCAGTGCCAAGGAAAGCCTAGCTGCTTCCTGGAAAAACTTCTCCACAGGATTGGCCTCATGATCCTTGAAAGCAGGGCTGTCAAAGGTCTGAGTATCATAGAGCTCAGAGGGGTTCCCTCCTTGGCTAACTTGGCTCTGTAGCTCCTCCAGTCTGTCTTCCATCTTGGCCTCCAGCTGCTGGTCACATCTGGGGAGGCAGGCAGCAGGGCATACATATCAGCTTTGTTCGGCAGTGTGGGGAGGCAGGGACAGCAAGGACTTGTGTGTCAGGGGAAGCTATTAAAAAGTCTTTCCTCCCTGGGCAAGCAAATATTGACAAAGCCAACAGGCCCCATGATGTTGATTTTGGGTCATGTGGTTGAAGAAGGCAGGCTGAGCTGGACTGTCTGCCAGAAACAGGCATACAGGCCTGACTTGTCAAGGACAGTTAGGACATCAACCCAGGCTTCAGAATGCAAGGGAGAGAAAAAGGCTGGGGTCCTGCTCTGAATCACCTCCTCTCCCATGGCATCCTGCCCCAAGTTCAAAGCAGACTCAGGTACAGGCAATGGGGAAAAGACCACAGGATTAGAGCTGGGTGCTGAGAAATGGAGCATTCCCGTGGTCTGTCTGTCATTGCCTCAGGTCCACAATCAAAGAAGTCCTGTGGTTTGGCCAGCATGGGGTGTCAGCCCAAAACACTGTCCGAAAGGAATGTTCCTTCCCAAGATTGCAGAACCCAGCAATGACAACAAAAGTGGATCTATGTACTTAGAAAAGTTTGGCTTCACTTCCTCCCTTTCTTTCAGCTTCCCTTCAGGATCCACTATATCCTGACACATACTGATGCATGCATTCCTGGGCCTCAGTCTCTGTATGTGTAAAATCAGAATAATAATGCCTGTAGGAATAGCTACCTTACAGGGTTTGGGGGGTGGGGAAGGGGGAAGCCAATGCAATAATAGGCTGAAAAACTGTTTAAAAATCTTAGAACCCTCTAGAAATGTCAACTATTATAATTCTGTTAGGTCTGGCCTTTCTAACAAGAGAATCCAAACAGATCGTCTGTGTTCATGGGATAGAATGTTGCTCTGAACCATAGAACATACATAATTATATTATTACCACTTAAAGAGACCTCAGAACCTAAATGTTTCATTTTACAGATTCAGAAACTGAGGACTAGAGAGGGAACGTGGTCGGTCGTGTTAGTCTTATTATCAGAGGTCTAGTTAAAGATACACTGACAACTCTGAAAATTTACAAGGAGTATGGGTGTGTCAAGTGCCATATCCGAGCAGTAAGGGGAATGAGTCCTTGGGGAGGAGGGTGGGACTGAAGTCTAGGGAATACACATTCTGGTCGATGAGCAGATTTTTGTTTTTAAGAATAGGAACATTAGAGGTAGAAATACTGAACCTCTGTTGACTTCCAGCCCTCTCTCACTCATTATTATCTTCCCTGGGTCTTATTGGCCTCCTTTGACAATGGCCCTCATTCTGAAGGAAGTCCAGCTCCCTTAACCATCCCAGGGCTGGCATTTTCTCTGCTCAGTATCAAGAATGCCACTACCTGATGGTCCAGCATCATGGAAAGCCAAGTGTGGCTAAAACCATAGAGATCATCAATTTACGGCTGAGGAAACTAAAACTCAGAGAAGACAGCAAACTTGAGATGAAAACAGTTGAGTTGAAGCAAGGATTCCAACTTCCTGACTTCTAGTTCCCTGCCTTCTCCATTAGATCACAATGAAGATGAGGTAATGGTCCCTTTTGGAGAAGACTAATAGCAGAGAATTTGGTTTCTTTCCTTCCCCTGTAGCTCCCAGGTCGAGACTCACCACTGTGATATCAGTAGGACAGAGGCATGCCTACAAGGGAAGTAAGCTGGGTACCTACCCTACATCTGATCTGATGGCAAGATCTTCTGCATGCCTCTGTGTTAGATACTGCCCACTGTCCTCTCCAGCCTCAACTCAGGTTCTACCACTTAGTACCTATGTAATTCAATTCAGGAAACACTTAGGAAGCACCTACTGTGTGCAAGGCCATGTGGTAGAAGATTTAAGGAGATTAAACTCCTGAGAAGCTTCCATTCTACCTACAGTATATGATCTACACAGAGGTAAGTAAAAAACAGTCAATTTTAAGATAAGGAAAACACAATAAAGTGAGAGGATATGGGAAGGCTTCAAGGAGCTGAGCTGAGCACTGAAGCAGGATGTTGTGGGGAGAGAATGGGAGTTTGGAAGAGCTGAGTTCAAATCTGTCCTCCAACACTAACTGGCTGCAAGATGGTGGGCCTCTGAGTTCCATCTTCCAATCTGTGATCCTATCATTTTAAGAGGTGAAGGTCCAGAGGAAGTGAATTGCAAGTATGACACCTTTTTAATTTAATTAATTTGGTCTCAGTGACACTGCCTCCTCCCTTAGACACACAAAGAGATGGCTGGGGCATAGGTTAAAATCCAGTCAAGGGAACTCAAGGGGGCATCTAAAATAGCACTAGGTGGTGCTGTGCCCCAGTTCCCTCCCTATCTGAACACTCTCAAACCTTCCTATAGGCTGCAACATCGTCTACTTCTCTTTCTGTCCCTCCCTCTGAGGGTGAAGTGCAGCTTAAGGAGAAAACCCCAAATGTGGAAAGGTCACTGAGATTTAAGCAGATGTCCTCAGTCTTCTGGTCCACTAGATGGAGTTACAGTGAATAGAGGACTGGGCCTGAAGCCAGGGAGTCTTGAGTTGTTACTTGGCCTCAGACACTATCTGTGTGACCCTGGGTAAGTCACTTCACTCAGTTTGCCTCCATTTCCCCATCTATAAAATGAGCTGAAGAAGGAAATGGCAAACCACTCCAGTATCTTTGCCAAGAAAATCCGAAATAAGGTCACCAAGAGTTGGACATAACTGAAAAACAATGGAACAACCTCAATCTTCTAAACAGCTGCCAGTAGACATGTCTATACCCCACCCCCAAAGTCGCAAACACCACCTTGTAGCTCATCAAGTTGATCAACCCCCTGTCCAAGTCTCTGTTATCTCTAGGACTAAAATGCCAACTCTATCAAATGGGGTCACGAAGAGTTGGACATGACTGAAAAACTGAACAACAACCAATGTCCTGAGCACTGTGTAAAGTGCTAGGGATTTTCTTCAAGCACCTGAGGACCAAAGAGGTTAAGTGACAGCCCAGTTCCCACAGGTAGTGAATATCAGGGCAAGGATTTGAATGCTGATCTTCTCAAATCAAACCCAGGACTTATACGATTGCACCATGCTGCCTAAAGAATGATTATTAAGTTTGTATTAGAGATGATCATTGCTTCAGTTATCTTCAGTCATCAGCCCCCACTCCCTAGATTCATTCTTCCTTTCAGTTCCTGAGCTGGGAAATTCCTACACACTCCCATGACTTAGAGAGTACAGAGGGAAGTTCAATTTGGATAGCATTCCTCAAGCAACACGGAGAAGTGAAGTCTTTGGGGATCAGCCAGTTCAGTGGCTAGGCAGGATTCCTGATTGTGCTTTCAGCTTCCAGTAAGCTCTGGGCATCAGCTGATCATGACCACTTTGCAGTTGGGCTTGGACCTATGTAGTCCCACCAGGCCCATTGGTATCTCCCCCTGCAATGCTGCTTAGGTCTTCACTCTGCCCAGAAGTCTTGATTTTCCCAAAGGCCATAAAAGACACCTAATGTCCTTTTAGATTTTCCTCAGATGAGGTGAAGGCTAGTAAGTCACCTCTCTCCCTAGCACTGCCCCCCCCACAGGGTAATCTTTTATGATAGAAATACTCTAGATAGAAAAACAGCCTCTTATTGCTCTTCTCCTGACACCCAGGCAATTGGGAGATTCAGAAAAGCAAAAGCCACCTCCCCCCCCAGTTTAGACAGGCATAGGAGACAACTTATGTGAAGGCACAGGGAGGGAATATAGAAAGAAACCTCAGCTTCCTCATATATAAAATGGGGGTACTAATCTCCTGCCCTGCTGCCGAAAGGACCTAATGAGATAATGGATGGGAAAGAGAGTGCTGTCACTCTTAGGACTGGCATTGGTGATACACAAGGGGAGACTTCTTAGGAGTTTGAAAGACATTTTAATGGATTTTTTTTCTGCTTGACTAACAGCACTAGATCCCAGGTAAAGGTTAACTGAAACGCTTGACTCACGTCACATTGTGCAAAAAGAGATGAAGCCAGATGCAGATTAAAATGTGGGCTGGAGAATGCCACATTTCAGTACATTACGTACTTCATATTGAAAAGATGGATCAGAAAAAAAAATTATTTGTCTCACTGACAAAGAAGGGGAAGGAGAAGGAGACAGAGAGAGAGAGAGAGAGAGAGGAAGAGAGAGGGAGAAAGTTAGTTGGATAGTTAGTTAGTTAGTTGCTAGGGTAATAAGAGGTAATTTGTCTGGGTAATGGTCCCAGAGAGATTCCCCTTTTCAGGGCTCTAGGCCAAGATTCCAGGAGACGTCCAGCCCTTCCAGGAAGCTGTACAAGCCTGACTGGGAGGACCTAGAGATCATACCCATCTTGGCCCTGGCAGAGCTCCATCTACTCTAAAAACAGCACTGACATGGGAAGGTAACAGTGATTCATTGAAAGAGCACTAATTTGGGGATCAGAAGATTGGAGTTCTAAAGCTGCCTCCTATTACTTCTTTCTTGTTGTGTGATATTAAGCAAACTCTCTGCTTCCCTGTCTGTAAAATGAGACAGTTGGCTTAGATGACCTTTAAGGTTCCTTTCAACTCTAATGACCTGTGTTGTGAGGTTTCCTTGGCTTTAACATTCCATGTTCTGAAGTCCCTAATAGTCTCTGTTTTATGAGTTTATGAATCAATGGTGAACTGATTGGTGACTAGAAAGTTTAATGGGGTCCAAATCAGATTTTACAAAAGCTCTTCTAAGAAAAAAATCAAACTGTCATTGCTTATCATCAGTTCTAGACTCAACCAATCATTCATAAAGTGTCTATATTACTAACCAAAATGCTCAACGTTATCTATCTATGCAGCCAAAGCTGAGTCTATTGGTCAGAATTTAAGGGAAAAGAAAATCTGTTTGTTCAGGGGATTGAAAAGTTGGCTATTGTGAAATAAGTCCTTAGGTACTTTGCACATTATAAGCAGTCTTTGCTTGTTAAAAATGCTTCAGGAAGAGAATAGAAGGAGGAATCTTTCACTACTAAGGCAAGGGAAAGAAACAATTTTAATGACATAAAATTTAAAAAAGTTTTTGTACAAACAAAATCAATGCAGCTAGGATACAAAGGGAAACTGACTGTGAGGTGGGGGTGGGGGGATCTTTGCATGCAATCTATGCATCAGGACAGACTTGCCTGTTAGAAATTTGCTGAAAATACAGTGACTTGAGTCTATCCTGTTCTCTACTGCATATTTATCTCAGTCTTTTTTCCCATACAAAGAGTGGCTCACTAATCATATCAAGACTTTGCCTCTCATTTCATTTCACTGCCTCTTCTACTCCCCTTTTCTCCTTATCTGCTTTTTCAAGCTAAATTCACAGAAGCTTCTTGTTCAGTAGTCATTTGTGTGCAGGAGATAGAGGCTGCCTCCATATTTTCCTGTGGTTTACTGTGAAAATACTAGTAGTATTACTCAAGGAAGATGTTCTGCTAGAGAGACGAAGGGAATGAGGCAGGAGTGGTGGGGGAGAGGGTAAGATGGGGCAGAGGGGAACAGGGTGCAGAATATAAGTGAATGATAGATTTCTGAAATCTCAAGACTTGGCTCCTGGACATCTCAGGCCTTCTCTTCTTTGGAGTCTTAGATGTTAACTTAGGTATTAACAGTCAACTTCCTCAAAATAAACAGAAAACTCATCACTAACTCTATGTAGAAGTGGGGCTAGCTCTGGCCTTGAAAATATTGAGAAATTGGGTCAGCTAGGTGCTGCAGTGAATAGAGCACTGGCCCTGAAGTCAGGAGGACCTGAGTTCAAATCCAGCCTCAGACACTTAACACATACTAGCTGTGTGACCTTGGGCAAGTCACTTAACCCCAATTGCCCTCCAAAAAGCAAAAACAACAACAACAACAACAACACTGGGAAATGCATCTGCTGCCTGGGACCTAGGAAAGTGTATTCATGGCTGGGTAGTGTCAGGCTGACAGAAATCCCAGACAGGTGATGATAAGTGCTACCAAGCCCCAAGTGGTTGGCCTCCAAATGGCTGTACATCCTTTCCTCTTGTCCCTCCCTCAAAGTAATTACATCAATGTTCAAGGAAGTAGCCCACTTAGAAAACTCACTTCTCCAGGCTGCTGGGTCTTTGATTTTTATTCTTCATATATGGACACATCAATTCTCTCTCCCAGTCTTCTGCCCAGAGGCAAATCCTGAACCCTTTTGCTGAATGATTTCATTTGCTACTCAGTAACAACCTGTATTTGCCAAAACAGCCTGGTTCTCACATGGCAGGTGGGTGTAGACACTATAATACAGTCAAGCATCTTGTTTATGCTTTGGATGGTGGCATGGAGGAATGGGAAATGGATAGGGGGTAAGAAAGACTAGGAGAGATGAGAACAAATTGCAGGAAAGTGTAAACTGAGGAATCTTCTTTCGGGAGTGAGAGGCTGTTTGTGTTCATATATGTGCATGTGTTCAAAAGAGCAGGTAAGAAGGGAGTTTGAATCTTAATCCTTAGTAGCTGTGTGACCTTGGGTAGATCATTTAACCTCTCTGAGTTCTCTCATCTGTAAAATAGAAGAAGGAATTAACCTAGAGTACCTCCCTACTGGGGCTTTTTATGAGGCTCCAATGACTTGTAAAGCAACATGTGTCAGCTACTGTTAAAATTAAGTCATTTGCTCATTGTACCTAAAAAAACTAACAGGAAAACCTGCTGCCCTCACTGAGGAAAGGCATTAGGGATTTCTCTAATCCCAGACTATCAACACAGCCATAGCCTCCTTCCCAACAGATCATTAATCCCGGTTAGCTTGGGTCTGCACACAGGACACCTTTCTAAATGGGTCAAGCATTTGTCTGAACCGTAAATATGTAACTCACTGTCCAGAGACAGAGCCCTTTCTGACATGAACCCAGGTACAATTTTACAGGCTTAAAACATAATTAATACTCTCCTTAGTTCATGCCACCTCCCCCTGACTACCCTCCCTGTCTCTCGGAATATCAAGCTTGTTTCTAGCTCCCCTGTAAGCAAACTAATGCTTTCAATTTGCATTTAAACATAGAACCTTATTCCATGCTGTAACAAAACGAGAAGGGGATAGCTAGTATCCTAAGCTGCTTTACCAAGGAAATAATCAATATATCTCACCCCAAGGTGAGCATCCCCCATCCCATCCCTGCATCCAGAGTGATTGGATCTTACTTCCCTCAAACTCAAAACACCAATAATGAAAGTCTAGAACAGAAGTTTTCCAAGGTTTTTTGTATTACAGACCCCTTTGACAGTCTGATAAAGCCTATGAATCCCTGCTCAGAATAATGTTTTTTAAATATATAAAATAAAATATGTAGGATTAGAAAGGAAATCAATTTTATCAAAACACAGTTCTCAAAATATTAAAAATAAAACAAGATCATAGACTCTGGGTTAAGTCCCCCTGTAATAGATGAAGCTCTAGCAGGCTGGGAGTACTGTGAGTGCTAGTCTCTGAGGGCACTAGCATTCTGTTCTGAGATGTATAGAAGGTCTTGAAGATCCATTGCTCTGAATTTCAAAGATGTGGGAAGGGGTTAATGCCAGGAGGTGGAGGTAAATGTAGGAGACCCTGGGAAAGATCAAGTATGGCCAACCACCCCATCTCAAAGAAAAAATACTGCAAGCATCTGGAAAGAAATTCAAGTACCAAGGAACCAGTCAGGACCACATAAGACCTGGTGACCTCTACTAAAAACCCTAGGGGGTCTTGGAATACAGTGTTCAAAAAGGCAAAAGATATAGGCTTACAATAAAGAATAAAAACCTTCAAAGTTTAATATAATTACATGGGGTGTAAGGGGGGGGGGGAAATGAAGCTTAACTAGAATAGAGTACTTTCAAACATTTCTGATGAAAAGATCAGAAATGAGTAGAAAATTTGAAATATAAATTCAAGAAACCTAAAAAGGTAAACTTATTAGAGCAATCAGAAGAAGCTAATATATAGAGGTAGTGCTAACATTCTAATAGGGAAAGAAGAAACAAATGTCTCTTCATAACCTTAATATCTTCAACATATTAAGGCTATTATGAGGTAACTAGGTGGTATAGGGGATAGAGTGCCAGATTTTGAGTCAAGACCTGAATTCAAATCCAGCCAGAGGCACTTTTTAGCTGTATGACTACAAGCAAGTCATTCAGCCTTTATTTTCTCATCTGTAAATAAGATAATAACTATAAACTTCTTTGCACAGTGCCTGGCACAAAGTAAATGCTATATAAATGTTAATTATTATTATTAAGAGAGGTAAATGAGAAAATAAAGGACCTAGGAGTAGATTAGTTCTGTTCTGAAGAAGAGGGGAAAGGGAAAAGACAGTAAAAGGAATGTATGAATGAAGAAAAGAGAAAAAAGGAGATAGAACTGGATATAGGGGAATGTGAAACTATACGAATAGCAATACTATAGGAGGAAAAAAGAGGGCCATGGAAACTTTTTTAAATGTATAGAAGGAAACAGAAGGAAGCATAGGGAAGGATAGTTTTGAAAGTAACATATGCAATAATATACTTTTCTTAAAAGCAAGAAGTATGAAATGGAATTTCAAATACCATATAGAATCCTATATTTATGTTCTGCTAAGCACATAGGGAGGCAACTAGGTGGCGCTGCAGTGCAAAGAGCACTGGCCTTGGATCAGGAAGACACCTTCATGAGTTCAAATCCAGCCTCAGACTCTGATTAGCTGTGTGACCCTGGGCAAATCAGTTAACCCTGTTTGCCCCAGTATCCTCATCTGTAAAATGATCTGGAGGAGGAAATGGCAAACCACTTCAGTATCTTTGCCAAGAAAACTGCAAATGGGGTAGTGAAGAGTCAGACATGACTGAAATGAGTCAACAACAAGCATATATGCAATTTATGTGAACCCACATTAAGATATGCACATCCACATGGGGAATCTAAATATACAGACATGAATCACAGGCAGCATGGATAGATATCCCTGGAATTTGGCCCACCCACCCTTCTCAAAGGAGACTGTGATTTCTTTCTTGAGGGGAGTAGAAGGGCTGTGGGTGGTTGCTTGCTCCTTTCCTTGCCTATATCAGGCTAGAGGTATCAGGCTAGAATTATATTTACTTGCTCCCTTAAATGTTTCTCTTGTCTAGGCATATGAGTCTGGTTCAGAAGGAAAGCTGCTTACCTGGCCACTCCTAAGGGAGAGAAGAGCCCTTAGCTTCCACTCTCTAGCTAAGCTCCTTCCTACCAAACATTGGTTACACAAAAGATCATCACCAATAGCAAATAGCCAGTAAACCCACTTATCCAAGCAAACAGCAAACAGAAATCAGAGAAGTAACACGGATTAGACTATATAGTCATTTCTGCTAGAACATGTTTCAAAAATAGGGGTTTGTCCCAATGTGAGTGATACATTAGAGAACATTTAAGCATATCTAGAATTTTATGTTTGCTTCTATATGATTTCTTAGGTAAGAATGATGAAAACTGAACCACTTCAAAATAACTCATAAGCTACAACCCTTCTAGCTATACTTTCACAAGCAAATTTTAGTTCTTTATTAAGATAAAGTGCCATACTATCAGGTCTATATCCCAAAGAGATCATTTAAAAGGGGGAAAGGATCCACATGTACAAAAATATTTCTAGCAGCCCTTTTTGTGATAGCAAAGAATTGTAAATTGAGGGGATGCCCATCGGTTGGGGAATGGCTGAACAAGTTATGGTATGTGAATGCAATGTAATACAATTGTTCCATAAGAAATGACGAGCAGGAGGATTTCAGAAAAAAACCTGAAAAGACCTACATGAACTGATGCTGAATGAAGTGAGCAGAACTAGGAGAACATTGTGCATAGTAACAGCAACATTGTGTGATGATCAACTATGATAGACTTAGTTCTTCTCAGCAATGCAATGATCCTTAGATCATTCCAATTCCAAAAGACTCATGATGGGAAATGCTATCCACATTTAGAGAAAGAACTATGGGAGCCTGAATGCAGATTGAAGTATACTATTTTCTCTTTTTGTTTTTTTTTCTTTCTCATGATTTTTCCCTTTTGTTCTGATTCTTCTTTCACATGACTAAGGTGGAAATAAGTTTAATATGGTTGTACATGTATAGTCTATATCAGATTGCTTGCTGTCTTGGGGATGGGGGAAGGCAGGGAGAGAGAAAAATTTAGAACTCAAAATCTTATGAAAGTAAATGTTGAAAACTAAAAGTTATATTAAATGATAATTTTTAAAAGAAACAACAAAAAAGATAAAGCACCATATTGATTGTATATGTTCTGTTGTGGTAAGAGATGTGAGTAGAGAAGGCCAGGTCCTCACCAACCCCACCTCATTCCTCTAGAGCCTCCAGACCTAAAGCCCAGAGTTATGGTCTGCCCAATTAACAGAGACCAGAGAGCAGGTCACTATTTATTGTAGTATTCTTGTATTTCTTGACCATTTAACATGTATAAAACTATGCTACCATTTTTATTAAGTTCCTGTCCTTTTTTTCCCATGTCACTGATAAAGTTTTTGAATGCTATATTACTGACCTCATTTTCCCCAGAAGCCCTGTGGTTATTTTGCTTGATTTTGCACAGCAAGGTGCTTTTAGGGAATGCATATGTGGTACTATAGCAGGACTTATGATGGTACTAAAGAGTATATCAGAATGAATGAATTCCCTAGAAAGATGAGATCTCAGCTCAAGCCAAGAGAGAGGACCCAAGGAGGTTCAGGCTCTAGGGAGGCAAGCTCAAAATCATGGAGAATCCTTACTAGCTGCACGACTGTGGGCAAATCACTTAACTGCTCTTTTGCCTATAAATCTATACCTATATATATGCATAGATATAGACTATGTATGCTAAGAGATGGAAAAGAGTGCAGTTTGGGCTGAATTATATTCTTTGAGCTGCAAGGAACCTTCAAGGCTATCTAACTAAACCCCCTCCTTTTGTAGATGAGGAGAGGTAACAGAACTGTTGTTCACATCTATGTCCCCTGGACCCAAACCCAAGGTTCTTCCCTGTGTACCCTGCTCTCTTATGCTTAGAACACTGTTATACCAATCACTAGTTGCTGCCTGCCTTGATGGTGGGATGAAAAATGAGCCTGAAAATGGGTCAGTTCCAAGTCCAGCCACTGCCCACAGCCTGACAGGGAAGTACCCATTGCATGGGGATGTTCATGAGGGGCAGGTTGGGCCACAATAAGGAGCAAAGAGAAGGGATTTGGGGTCACCTGACCCAGGTGCCTCCCATGATGTGACTCTCATTCAAAGGGCACTTTAAAGGTTACAAAGGGCTTTCTTCACAACCTGGGAGGGAAGGAGTGCAGATGTCATTGTGTTTGGAACTGCTAGGAAAATAGTCCCAAGTCTAAAGGTAAATAAGTGGCCTTTTCTTCCCCCTTGGGATGATTCAGGCATCATACATTCGGTTGCTGGATTGTTGATCCACAGGAAGTTGGACATCAGCCTCCCACCGCACTCTACTCCCTCTTCAAACCTGTAACCATGGTGATATGTCTCTAGAAGGACCATGTGTTGAGGTGCATTAGCAGAGCCCAATTACTGTTTTCCTTCAAATCTTTTCCTATTAACCTAGAAGTCACCTAAAAGCCTTCTTCCTCTTCCTGCTTCCTTTCTATCCAGCTTTCTAAGATAGGACCAGAATGCAACTCACATGTCTATTGAAGTGACTTTAGCATGTGAATGGAGAGAAAGGGCTGCAACTGTGCAAGTCCCTGCCATCTGCTGAACCGGCCAGGTGTTCCAACATGTCTGGAAATATGGCATGTGGCTGTGTGCACACTGATTATTTCGGTTGGTTGTCTTTTCACTATGGAAGAGAGGTGGGGAGTGTATTTTCAAGACGCAGTGGAACACCTTATTGGCATTTAGAGGAGTTTAAATTTTCTCACAATTCCTTCCACAGGCCCCACTCATTTTCTCTGTTGTTGAAGAACTGAGTTCCCTTTCTTTGCCACAATTTGCAGACATTTCTTCGACATATTTAGTAAATATCTCCATTATTTGCTTTAAAAAAGTCACTCTGAAGAGCAGAAAATTTTTCTCTGCGAATTTAGCACCGTCTTTGGAAACATGATTTCTCTACAGCCACCTCAATCAGAAAGGGACCCACCTGTAAATCATCATGCCTCACTAGAGCTCTGGATCAATACAATCTAGGTACAGACTTGGGAATTCTCAAGAATTGGTTGTTTTAGAGCACCAGCCCTGGAGTCAGGAGGACCTGAGTTCAAATTCGGCCTCAGACATAACATATTAAAAAAAAAAAAACTAGCCATGTGACCTTGGGCAAGTCACTTAACCCCAATTGCCCTCCAAAAAGTAAAAAAAAATGAATTGGTCCTTTCGGTGATTAGAGCTCCCAACACAGAATCTCTGTGACAATCAAAATGTGACTCTCCCAGAGGAGACAGTAATTTTTCTCACGTAAGCAAACTAAAGCTTATAATAAGCCTTTGGATATAGAATATTATTCCAGACTATAAGGAAGAGAGTAAGGAAGGAGACAAGAATTTAACAGGTAACCCTAAGGTGCCAGGCACTGTGCCTGGTGCCTTATGAATATTATCTTGTTGGGCCCTCACAACAACCCTGGGCAATGGGTGCTATTATTATCTTCAGTTCACAGTTGAGGGAACTGAAGAAAAAAGAGGTTTTATATATATATATATGTATATATACGCACACGCACACACACACACACATATATATACAAACACACATATATATACATGTATATATGTGGGTATGTGTGTATATACACATATGTATGTGTATGCATGTATAGGCCTGAGCAAGTCACTTAAACACTCTGGGCCTCAAGTTTCTCACCTCTAAAACATGAGTAACATTAGCACCTATCTCAGAGGGCTGCTGGGGGAGCTGGGTAGCACAGTGGATAGAGTAGTGGGCCTGGAATCAAGAAGTCCCAAATTACCTTAAACAGTAACTAGCTGTGTGACCTTGGGTAAATCACTTGTTTCTTGCCTCAGTTTCCTCATCTGTAATTTGGGGATCATAATAATACCTTACCCCCAAGGTTGTTGTAAGGATCAAATGAGATAATGTAGAGAAAGTACTTTTCAAACCTTATAACTATACAAATGTGAATTATTATTATTTTTATAACCCCCGACCTGTTGGGGAGAATCAGATCCAGAAAAGAAATTTCCCTCATTGGTCCATTCTTTTGAAGGATGAAATTCTCATTAAGCCAAGTCCAGAAGATTAGCTGCTCAGCTTTGGGCATGGAGAGGACTGCCATAAAACATTCAAGATCATTTAAGTCCACTGTCCCTAGAAATATGAGCTATTTTATTTCATTTTTCTCATCTTTCTGGCTAGGGATCAGATCCAAACAGTCCTAGAAAAGTCTCTATCAGGGCGGCTAGGTGGCACAGTGAATAGAGCACTGGCCCTGGAGTCAGGAGGACCTGAGTTCAAATCCAGCCTCAGACACTTAACACTTACTAGCTGTGTGACCTTGGGCAAGTCACGTAACCCCAATTGCCCTCCAAAAAAAAAAGAAAGAAAAAGAAAGTCTCTATCTTGCTATCATTCTTCTATATTTCATGTTCTATGGACAATTGAACAGGGCAATAAGACACCATTTGTAGCTGAATGAAAGGATTAGAATGTAAGCTTAGCCCTGGCAGACTCATTGAAAGCATCCGTGGTGCAATTATGTCAATGTTATTATTTCATTCTCATTTTTTTTCATTGTAACTCAAATAAGAATAGATGTTATTATCTGACAAATACCTTATCATTTCTAATCTTGCTATAATTACTCTTATTAAATTCTTAACACGCAGAATCCTTTATTTGGCACTGAGGAAGATACTATTAATCAAATCAAGAAACATTTATTAAGCATATACTATGTGCCAGGCACTATGCTAAGCTCTTGGGACACACAAAGAGGCAAAAGACAGTCCTTGACCTCAAGGAGCTTACAATCTAGTACTAAGATACAAAGAAACAAAGGCAAAATGTCTAGTTCCTTGCCCTCATCAACTGTTCAGTCTAACAGGCAAATCAGACAGAGAGATAGGTAGATACAATGGCTGAAAAGACAGGTGTATAAGAGCCTAAAACAATTACAATCAGGGATGCTAAGCATAAGAGTAGGTCAAATGACCCATCTGTCTCAAGGGAAAGGAAAGACATATGATCTGAAGAGGAATTAGGAACGATATAAAACCAAGACACATTGCCTGGGAAACTTCAAAATATTTACCTGGGAAGCTCCAAAGCTTCACTTACCTCTGTGGTGTGGTGCAGTGACCAAGGCACTGAATTTGGAATCAGGGCAACTAGTTTAAAGCTCACCTCTGCTACTTTCAAGGTATATGACTTTGGATGAATCACTGCCATATATCAAGGGCTGAATAAATATTTACTGGCTGGTGTAGTAGATAGAGCACCGTGCCTGGAGTCCAAATCTGCTCTCAGACACTTACTAGCTGTGTGACCCTGGGCAAGGCACTTAACCTCTGTTTTCCTCAGTGTCCTTATCTGTAATGTGGGGTTAACAACAGCACCTACCTCTCAGGTTGTGAGGATGACTGATCAAATAATTGCAGAGAGCTTAGCACATAATAAGTACTTTAAAGATGCTTATTCCCTTTCCTTTTCCCTTCTCTCTGCTTCAGCTTCCTCATCTATCAAGTCCACTCTCCCACATTTGTCTTCCATTACAAGTTCCTTTAGGGAAACTGCAACTGAATTCCAAATACTCAGTTTAGAAATTGACCTTTGGAACACAACTCATTGGAAGTGGGGCCTGCCTACCTGAGTAATTTTTAAAAGAACAAAGGGTTGCTTGCACTCGCCGTTATAATCCAGATTTGATTAATTCCTTTTCCAAATATTTATTCTCTGTCACAACAGTACACAGTCCTTCCAAGAGATAAAACCATCCCTAATTCCACCCCCAACCCAATTTTCTAGCTTGAAAGTCTTACAAACAGCCAACCCTGGGACAAAAATAGGACTTCCACCCTCACTTAGCCCTGCCTCAGTAGCCCTTACGAACAAGTCATGCCGCCTCCTCTCAAGTCAATCTAATCAATATCTACTCTGATAAGACCAGCTACGAAGGGGGAGAAACAGATCATACCAGCAATGGTATAATAGTTTTCATATAATATATGTAACATATTATGTAATAGCAATATATAGTAATATAATAGCAATATATAGTAGCAATAGATTTTAATCTTTTCATGCTCAGCATTGTGGTGTCAATCCTGTGTTAAGAGGAAAGCAGGCTCCATGTCCTGTTTCATTCATACCTTTGTAGATGTAATATCCACTGCCTTAAGTGTCCTCCATTCAGAACCCTCCAAGAGACACACTGATGCACTGTTGTGAAGCTGTGAATTTGTCAGGCCACTGTGGAAAGCAAACTGGAACTATGTTCCCAAAGTCACTCATCTAAACATATCTTTTGATTCAGTGATACCACTACTAGGCTTATACCCCAAAGAGATCAAAGAAAGAGGAAAGGGACCGATATATACAAAAGTATTTCTAGCATCTCTTTTTGCAGTGGCAAAGAAATTGAGGCCAAGGGGATGCCCCTCAATTGAGGAATGACTGAACAAACTATGGTTTATGAATGGAATGGATACTAATATGCTGTAAGAAATGATAGTGGAAATGGTTTCAGAGAAACCTGGGAAGACTTATATGAGCTCATGCAGAGGAAAGTAAGAAGAATCAGGGGAATACTTTAAACAGTAACAGCACTGTAAATAAAAACAATTTTGAAAGGCCTGAGAAATCTGATCAACACAGTGAGCAACCACAGTTTTAGAGGACCAATAGCATACCAATAACTACCAACCTCCTGACAGGTGATGATGGACTTAAGGTGCAGAATAAGACCTACATTTTTGGACATGACGAGGGAATTTGTTTTGCTATCCCATGTTCATCACAACATTTGGGGTTTTTTTCTCTTTTTTCTTTTGCTTTTTTTTGAGGGGCAATTGGGGTTAAGTGACTTGCCCAAGGTCACATGGCTAGTAAGTGTTAAGTGTCTGAGATCGGATTTGAACTCAGGTCCTCCTGACTGCTCCACCTAGCCGCCCCATTGAAACATTTTTAAGTGTACAAAAGAGATCAGAAGGAAACATAAGCAGGACAGCTTTGAAAGTTACATATTGAATTTATTATATACTTAAAAGGAAAAGCAAGCTATACATAAAAGAGCTTCACAGCTACATACACAGTCCTCTTTCTATTCATCCTACTTTGTATATGAAAGTGTTCACTTTCTTAGGTGTTTGTTAAGAAAGCCTTTCCTGATTTATCTTCTGCCTTTACTCTGAAATGAGGATCACCCAGAGGGCAATGGGGAGGTGCATGGTAGACATAAGCATGTGACCACACATTAAAAAACAATCACACATAGGGGGCAGCTAGGAAGGACCTGAGTTCAGATCCGGCCTCAGACACTTAACGCACAGACAAATAAAAACCTAGCCGTGTGACCTTGGGCAAGTTGCTTAACCCCAATTGCCCTCCAAAAGGCAAAAAAAAACACTATAGGGTCAGGGGCAGCTAGGTGGCACAGTGAATAGAGCACCAGCCCTGGAGTCAGGAGGACCTGAGTTCAAAGCCTCAGACACTTAACACAAAAACTAGCTGTGTGACCTTGGGCAAGTTACTTAACCCCAATTGCCCTCCAAAAAAAAGCAAAAAAAACTATAGGGTCAAAAAATCAGATTAACTGGTCACCAGGCCAAAGCAAGGATCATTGGTAGAGAAGCTTCCTGCCTTCCCTGGCTTCCTTCAAGTCCCAACTAAAATCTCACCTTTCCCAATCCCCCTTCATTTTAGGGCCTTCTCTCTGTTGATTCTCTCCCATTTAATGTGCCTAGGGCTTGTTTGTACATAGTTGTTTGCATGTTGTCACCCCCCAGTAGATTATGAGTGGGTACCCTGAGAGCAGGGACTGGCATTTGTCTTTCTTTTTATCCCCAATATTTAGCATAGTGCTTGGCATATAGTAGGCACTTAATAAATGTTTGCTGACTGACTGCACTCAGCTGGGGGCGGAGGAAGAAGAAAGGGAAGGCAGGGGAAGGCTATTGAGCTGTCTAATAATTCCCAGCAACCCACGTCAGGAGAGCTTTGAGCAAATATCCATAAAGCTGTGAATATCTCTGTAAATTGTGCTATGAGTCACTCACAATCTCTCTGACATTTAAATCCCAATAACTCAGTACTTTGTTCTGTGTCTTTTTATAAAATGTTCTCTCTTTAAACCATCTTAGCCCTACTGACAGTTCAGAAAAGCTGAGGCTTTATAGATGGGACTTTGTACACAGCAGGTGCTCAATGATGATTTGTTGAATGGAACTGAAGAAGTGGGGGGGGAAGAGGAAAAGAATGATCCCAAATAAAGCAGTACTTGATAATGCAGGGGATTTGCTTTTCCTCACTGTAACTATGGGTAAGGTCACCATGAACTTAACTAAGGGCCATTGAAACATGGAGGGCACTGACCAGCTCTTCTGAAGTAAAGAAACAACTGAGCAGGCAAGAATAATCAGTTCCAACTTTGAAAGACTTGGGAACTCTGATTAATACAGTGACCAACCAAGCACAATTCCAGGGGACTCCTTGGGAAACATCCTGCCTCCACCAGACAGAGGTCAAGGCCTCAGAGGGCAGATTGAAACATATTTTTTTTAAACATGGCCAAGGAGGGAATTTGTTTTGCCTGACTGCATATGTTTGTAACTTGATTTGAAAATAAAACAAAAATTAATTTTTAAAAAGAATAATTAGCTAAAACAGAAAACTGTTCTAGAAGGAAGGATCTGGTAGCATATTGTAGGGATTCTGGAATTTGGAGTCAAGGAGACCTGAGTTCTGCTCTTGCTTCTCTATAAGCTTTGGGACCATAAACAAGACACTAACCTCTCTGAGATTCAGTTTTCTATCCTGCAAAATAATGGAGCTGGACTCAGTGATTCCTAACGTGCTCTAAATCTGTGATTCTATGGAGCATATAGCTTCTTCCAACCACAGTTCATCCACATCTCAAGAGAGCTTCTCTGCAGCCCATCCCACCTTCTCCAGGAAGCCTCTTCTGATTCCCCCGATTCTGGTGCCATCCCCTCATGAATTACCTCTAATTCCCCCTGCACACATCTTACTCGTTTATAGCTGTTTGCACATCACTTCCCCCATTAGACTGTGAGCTCCTTGAGCATAGGGACTGTCCTTTGCCTTTCTTTGTATCCTTTGCGCTTAGCACAGTGTCTGACACACAAGAGGCACTTACTCAATGTTTACTGACAAACCCACTAAGGCAGGGTCTTGGGTCGAGCCACTGATCAGAGAGCTCCTTCCCTGCCTAGCTTCTAATGGCCAGTCATTGGTCATTAGAGTTTCCTATCAGCATCTTTCACTTTAGGCAATGGGTCACTGGAAGGCTACCCACATGACTCCAGCTCACGTGAATAGTTGAAGGGGAACCACTGGGATTAGTCGCTTCAGCTGGCAGCAACTCCTACTACTGCAGCATGTAATGATAGCTGGCATTTAGAGGGCACTTTAAGGTTTGCCAAGAACTTCCTCTCTACTACTTCATATGATCCTCCCAACAAATCCTCCCCCATTTTATGAATGTGCCTTTGTGACTGTCATCCAACCCTGACCTCCCTGGCTCCCTCTTGTTCACTTAACCCAAGCAGCCATTCAAGTCCAACAAGGCTAATTAGCATGATCTGAGCTGTAGTGTTCTGTCATGATACATCCTGAGCCAGAAAACAGAAGGCAGGCCTTGGAATCAGGCAGGCCTTGGAGTCAAGTCCTGCCTCTGGAATTTATTGGCACCTCTTGATCAGTGCCCCAGGCAGCTCCCTGAGCCTGAGTTACAGACCACTTATTGATCTGCTTAGGTGGAAGGAATCCCTCCAGGTAGCTGGGTGGTGAAATGAGGAGAGCACCAGTCAGGAAGACCTGAGCTCCAAGCAGGCCCCAGACACTTACCCAGAGACAAGTCACTTAACCTGTCTGCCCCAGTTTGGAATTTAAACCCCAAGCACCTAACTCTAAATCCAGTCATCAGGAACAAACAGTGAAAGGGAAGACGGATGGTCAATGCGTCCAGGAGCTCTCCCTACTTGGTGCTTCCTTTGGGGCTAGTGGAATTAATACCTCTGCCCCTTAAAGGAAGACAGCCTGGGAGCCATGACCCAGATAGTGTCAACCACACAAGTCATGACTACTTTGCATTTTACTTAGCAGCCATTCAGAGCTGGAAGCTTAAAGGTCATCCAGGTGGATCCCCTCATTTTATAGTTGAGGAAACTGAGGCTCAGAAAGGAGAAATGATCTGTCTAAGGTGGCACAAGTTGTAAGTGGCAGAGGCACAACAAACACCCAGGTCCCCCCACTCCATATGTAACTTCTATTTTCTCTACTTAGTTTATTATGTTACAATCTACATCCAAGCCTCATCTTCTAAAAACAAGTGCTACAGGGAGTAGAAAGTCAACTAAGACATGGTCCCTGTGCCCTGGAAACTGAAAGTCCAATTAGAAAGTTCAGAAATAGACATATAAAGTAATTAATGAGCAATAACAGATGATGTGTAATTAACTGCTGAAACATATGCATTTAATGAACCTGAAGGCAGGGCATCTCAGTCTCAGATCTAAAACTTCTTAGCTCTGTAATTATAGGCAAGTCACTTTATCCCTGTAAGCCTGTCTTTTTCATCTGGAGTATGAAAATTGTAGGGTCCTAAGGTCGTAGATGTATAGCTGAATGGGTCCTTAGAAGTCATGCAGGCTGCCCCTTTCATGTTACATGTAGTAACCTCTTTGGGGTCACCCCCCAATTTGCATTAATAATGGCAGTTTGGGTCACCAGAAGGTCACTGTCACCTCAGGTTTGAGGGACAACCCATGAGTGACTATGCCTACTTTCTTAGCTTACAAGACCCTACTTCTTATCCAGCCAGTGACCTCTTTTTTAAAATTAAATTTTACTTTATTTTCAGATCTCTATTCTCTCCTTCCCACCTCTCCTTCCTACCCCACTGAGAAAGCCAGGAAAACAAACTCCATTATAAACATATAGAGTCAAGCCAAACAAATTCACACATTAGCCATACTCAATTATCTTTCAGAAAAGACATTTACTCAGATAGAGTAGCAAGAATAGCAGTTAGAAATCATTACCCCTCAAGCTCCTGGGATATATTCACCCATAATGACACACAGGGCCAGGAGGGGTAGAGTGGGTATTAGGTACAGTGCTGAGGCATGTGTGTAGGGAACACACATGGTCAAGGTCATCCACAGCTCCAGAACACCAGGGCCTCAAAGTCCTTTCCTTCCTCAAAGAGTTTACTGTGGGGCAGGATGGTGGGATCAGTCACTGCCTCGGGAGGTGGGTAGAGCAGGCAGGTCTGGCTGGCTCCTCCCAAAGTGTGGTATCTGCACTGGATGGGTTGATCCTATGAACTTCCTCTTTGCCAGGCATGTGTAGTCTCTACCACCCCCAGCTTCAGGCTTGGCCCTGGCTAGATGTTACAGTGTTTTTTCAACTGGGGCACTACTGTATTCTTTCAAAAAGGGCAGCTGTCTTTTGCCTAGGACTTGGTGGGAGCCTATTAGCAGAATCTAGGTTCTGTCTCCCTGAGGGAGCCCAGGCGCTCTGACACTTGTCAGTCCTCAGGTTTGGGGTGGAACACATATATCCTCTCATTCACTTTTCCAGATTCAGAGATGGGTTCTGGAAGTGAGGGAATCATCTAAATTTATGGGGATCATCCTAGTACATTTCCCAGATTGTAGTTGGAGCTTGTTATTATGCAAAGGAGCAGTTGCCCTGGAGGCATGTTTATTGTCTCTGAGTATCTCTTCACATATAATTGAGCTATTCAAAATCTCCCTACAAGTCAAATCAATAAGGATTTCTAAAGCCCCTACTAGGTGCTTAAGTACTGGGGAGACAA
The DNA here is from genome assembly GCA_011680675.1 of Gymnobelideus leadbeateri. Taxonomy (NCBI): domain Eukaryota; kingdom Metazoa; phylum Chordata; class Mammalia; order Diprotodontia; family Petauridae; genus Gymnobelideus; species Gymnobelideus leadbeateri. Next base: position 25,795 of record WOXC01002755.1, read on the forward strand.
AGATGGGGGCCCAGAGTCTGATGAATAAGAAAACACGCAAACAATTACTTACAAACAAGAGATATACAAGATAAATGAGAAATAACATCAAAGGGAAGAGAAGATGAAAGGAAACTGAGCTAGGATTCTTGTAGATTTTGGCTAAAATGTAAAGAAATCCAGAGAAGCCAAGAGGCAGAGATGAGGAGAGAGAGAATTCCAGGCATGAGGCATAGGCAGTGTGAATATTCAGAAATATTCAGATGAAGTGCTGTGTGAGAGGAATGACAAGGAGGTCATTGTTCCTGGATTAGTGAATACACTGAGGGGAGTAAGGTGTAGACTAATAAAGTGTAAACTAGTAAGAAGACTAGAAAGGTAAGAAGGGAACAGATTATAAAGGCTTTAAGAGACAAATAGAAGATTTTATATTTGATCCTCAAGGTAATAAGGAGTAAAGTTTAATGAATGGCAGGGGGAGGGGTAGACCTATTCCTTAGGGAGGTCAGTTTGACAGCTGAGAGTGGAGGATGAAATGGACCTTATGAGATGCAGACTATTTTACCTGAAGGGGCTGCATCCTTACATTTCATGGTCTCTGTCTTTACCCCTTAATCAACTTTCAACTTTACTGAAGTCCAAACAAGCTCAAGGGAGGAACCAGAATACAGGAAGCAACCAAGCTGAATTCTCCTGACATTCCCCTACAAACAACTTTAAAATAATACCTCAAATCAAATTTTGGAGTGGGAGAGCCAATAAAAAGCTGAGTGAGGCATTTTTCCAGGTTAAGACAACTTAGGAGGTTGGCAGAAAAGGTTTGGGACACCAGGGTAGGGGGTCAGCCCAGAGAGTACAAGGCAGCAACACCAGCAACACCAGCAGTGGGCACTAGGGACAGCTCTGATAACGGCAGCAGGAGCAGCTTCAAGAGCGAGTCTCAGTCCAGAGCCAGTAAGGGGGTCAGGCAAATGGTCAGAAAGAGGTTGCAGAGGACCCCATGCTGGCACTGGATGCAACTGGTGCTGATTGGTGACCCTACTGCTCATATACAGTTCTTAGGAGAGGAGAACTTGTGGCTGATCACCAGGGAACAGGGGTTGCAGTTCCAAGACAGAGAGTATCACTGGTGCTTATAGCTGCAGGGAAACAGGGGATCTAGTCACAGTTCCAGAGACAAGAGGAACACTAGCGTTTGAAGCTGCAGAGGAGCAGGAACCCTTCCTGGGTGAAGACCAGAACACATACCAGGAAAGCAATGACCATGACTCTCCTTGAATCACACCACCTTGGAAATATTGAAAACTTGCACGCAAATTCCCAAAACTAGCTCTGATAACAGCAGGATAAAAAAGTCTGAAGCCTGGGATAGTGACTCCCCACCACCAGGTGAACAGAGTTCAACTTTAATATGAAGTTCAAAGCTAAGAAATAAGCTGGAAAAAGGAGCAAAAAGGGAAAAAATGGACTTAACCATAAAATCTACTACGGTATCAGTAAAGACCAAGACACAAACTCAGAAGAAGACAATATAAAAACAACTACAACCAAAACCTCAAAGAAAAATGTTAATTGGTTCCTCACCCAACAAGAATTCCTGGAAGAGTTAAAGAAAGAAATAAGAGTGTTAGAGGAAAAATGGGAAAAGAAATGAGAGTAATACAAGAAAATTATAAAAAGAGAATTAACAGCTTGGTAAAACTGAAGGAAATGTCATCTTAAAAAACAGAAGTGGCCTAATGGTAAAAGAGGAACAAAAATTCACCAAATTAAAAAAAAAAAAACTCCTTAAAAAGCAGAATAGGCCAAATAGGAAAAGGTACAAAAATGCATTGAAGAAAGTAATTCCTTAAAAATTAGAATTGAGCAACTAAAATTTAATGACTCCATGAGACATCAAGAAACAATAAAACAAAGTCAAAAGAATGAAAAAATAGAAGAAAACATGAAATATCTCATCAGAAAAACAACTGACCTGAAAAATAGAATGGGGAGAGATAATTTAAGAATTATTGGACTACCTAAAAACCAATCAAAAAAAGAGTCTCAACATCATGTTTCAAAAAATTATCAAAGAAAACTGTCCCATTATCTTAGATCCAGAGGGTAAAGTAGAAATTAAAAGGATCTACTGATCACCTCCTCAAAGATATCCCAAAAAGAAAACTCCCAGGAATATTATAGTCAAATTCTAGAGCTGCCAGGTTAAGGAGAAAATATTGCAAGCAGTCAAAAAGAAACAATTCAAATATCATGAAGCCACAGTTAGGATCACACAAGATTTAGCAGCTTCCATGTTAAAAGAGAAGATAGCTTGGAATACATTATGGAAGGCAAAGAAGCTAGGATTACAACAAGAATAACCTCCCTAGCAAAACTGAGTATAATCCTTCAGGGGAAAAAAATAGACATTCAGTGAAGTAATATGAAAAAAAAATTACAGGAATTTTCTCTGATAAAGGCCTTATTTCTCAAATATATAGAGAACTGAGTAAATTTATATAAATAAGAGCCATTCCTCAAATAGAGGACTTTCAAGCATTCCTGATAAAAAGACCAGAGCTGAATAGAAAATTTGACATGCAAATGCAAGATGCAAGAGAAGCATGAAAAAGTAAACATGAAAGAGGAATCATAAGGTACTTAATATGTTTCAACTGTTTATATTCCTATATAAAAAGATGATACCTTCAGCTCCTAGGAACTTTAGCATTATTAGAGCAGTTAGAAGGGGTAGGTATATAGAGAGGGCACAAGTGTAAGTTGATTATGTTGGGATAATCTCCAAAAAACAAACCAACCCAAAAACGTGAAAGAGAAAAAATGATGCATTGGGAGAAGGGAGAGGGAGAATGGGGAAAGTTTTGTCACATAAAGGAGACATGCAAGAAAGAACTTTTTCAGTGGAGGGGAAAATGACGGATAGGGTAGGCAGTGCTGAAACTTCATTCTCAATGGAATTGGTTCAAAGAGGAAAGAATATATATGCACACTCAGTTGGGTATAGAAATCTATCTGATTTAAGAGGGAAATAGGAGGATAAGGAGATAAGAAATATGAGGGGGAATAATAAAAGGGAGGGTTGATTAAAAGAGTCAGTGGTCAGAAGCAAAACAGACTTTTGAGGAGTGACAGAATAATGAGAGAGAGGAAGATGAACGTAAGAAAATAATATAGATGGAAATACACAGTTAGTAATCATAACTGTGAATGTAAATGGGATGAGCTCACTCATAAAACAGAAGCAGATAGCAGAATAGATTAGAAACCAGAACCCAACAATATGTCATTTACAAGCAACTTACTTGAAACAGAAAGACACACAGAGAGTTTAAATAAAGGGCTGGAGCAGAATCTATTATGCTTCAGCCAAAGTAAAAAAAGGCAGGGGTAGAAATAATGATCTCAGACAAAACAAAAAGAGACCTAATTAAAAGGGATAATCAGTGAAACTACATTTTGATAAAAGGCACCATAGACAATGAAGTAATATGAAAAAAAAATTACAGAATTTTATCTGATAAATGTCTTATTTCTCAAATATATAGAGAACTGAGTCAAATTTACAAAAATAAGAGCCATTCCTCAAATGATAAATAGTCAAAAGATATGAACAGGCAGCTTTGAGAAGAAGAAATCAAAGCTATCTAGAGTCATATGAAAAAACCCACTATAAATCACTTTTGATTAGAGAATGCGAATTAAAATAATTCTGAGGTACCACCTTACACCTATCAGAAATGACAAATGCTGGGGGGGTTGAGGGAAAATAGGTACATTAATAAAGTATTAGTAGAATCATAAACTAGTGCAATCAATTCTGGAGAACAATTTGGAACAATGCCCAAAGGGCTATAAAACTGTGTATACCCTTTCACCCAGTAATACCACTACTAGGTCTATACCCCAAAGAGGTCAGAAAAAAGGAAAAGGACCTCTATGTACAAAAAAATATTTATAGCAGCTTTTTTATGTGGTAAAGAAGTGGAAATTGAGGAGATATTGGGGAATGGCTGAACAAGCTGTGGCATATGATTGTAAGGAAACACTTATTGTGCTATGGGAAATGATGAAGGGGATGGTTTCAGAAAAAAACATGGCAAGACTTATATGAACTGATGAAAAGTGAAGTGAGAAGAACCAGGAGATCATTGTGCATTGTAACAGCAATGCTATAATGATGATCAACTGTGAAAGACTTGGCTACTCTGATCAAGACAATGATCCAAGACAATTCCAAAGGACTTCTGTTGAAAAAATGCTATCTACCTCCAGAGAGAACTCATAAACTTTGAGTACAAATTGAAGTCTAATTTTCTTGTTTTATTTTTTGTTGCTTTTTTGTGATATGGCTAATATGGAAATATGTTTTGCATGACTTTACATGTATAATTGATATAATTTTGCTTGACTTCTCAGTAGATGGGGGATGGCTAAGAGGGAGGGAAAGAATTTGGAACTCAGAATTTAAAAAGAAAAGAATGTCAAAAGAAATAAATTTATTTTAAAAAATAAAACTGATGGGGTCCTTGTGATGTATATATGTCTGTAGTATCAATCTGTAACATCAGTTTGTAAATAGGGTGCTTTGGGATCTATGTCTGTAAAATCAATTTGTAAAAGCAGTCTGTAAGATCACATTTCCACCCCCCCAGCCTCAGAGCATTGACTCTGCCCCTTCCCCCTTCCAGCACTCTGCCCAGCAACAACTCATGACCTGTTTATCTCTGCTTGAAACAATGTTATGTAAATGTTATCTCCCTTAGTTAGAGTGGCCAGCCCCACCATAAATTCTTCAATACCTTATCTATAGGGTAACTCCTTAGTCAATTATATACCCACACTGTCTCTGATGACCTTGGTGGGAGGCAGACTGGGCACTCTTTAGTGACGTGTCAGGCCTAAAACCACACCTCCAGCTAGCCCCGCTTGAGCTATTTCCCAGTGAATCATGGGCAATACACCTGCGCAGTTGATATTAAAAGTGTATGGTCCTTTGAGCACTGACCACTCCTTAACTCCTCCCTGATCCCACCCTTACTCACCTAGTTAGCATAATTGACCCCTTAAAACTATGCCTGCGGCCTCTGCGAGTTTGCAGGTTCCATAAGAATCTAGCCCGCTGTTCTCTACAGCGTAACAATAAACTTTACAATTTCGGCTTCAAAGTTTGCTTGAGCCTGGTGAATTCCTTCCAGACTGGATGCCAGGAGAGGTATCCCTGGCAGAACCACTTACCCTCCCCCCCTCCTTATCACCCTTCCCTCTTCAAAACCAATTTCCTGTTACCATCTGGAAACAAAATAAACAAGACTCACCCTTATTTACTGATGAGGAAACTGAGTTCCAGAAAGGTTAAGTGAATTTCAAGGATTTGAATCCAAGTCCTTTGATCCCATATCATTGCATCAAAATAAGACTTGGGCAAGATTGTTCTGAGAAGAGTTCTCTGTAAAATGTAATCACTTAGCACTATAGGAGTTCAGAGGAGAGATCAGGGAGAGAGGAACCAGGGAAGGCTGGAGGCTAGGTTAAGCCGCTGAATGTCCCTTAGGCAGGACTCTTGTTGTGAGGGTATCTGGGAAACTGGTTCTATGTGGGGTTCCTCATGATCTTTCTGATCTGGAGAATTTGTGTGAAATTATTGCTCCCTCAGAAACTCAGGTTATCATTAAATTTTGCAAATTGATCATTCCTATAGACCATGAAAATGTTGCCATCACCCTTTGGTTAGCACTTTCTATAGCTCCAGTCCTTATACTAGGGCTTGAGAGATACTGGAGCTCATGGTTTTCCTGCCATATTTTCAGAGCCCTGCAGATGTTTCAGCTCTCATCTGAATCAACTGCCAAATTGATTTTCTCCAAATAACAATTCATTTGTATGCACTGAATTCAACACAGCTTCTGCCTAGGAGATTCTTGGAGGAATATGGTGTCCCAGCATTTAAGAGACACCCAGACAGAGCCAGGTACTGGGCAGAAGGAAGGAAGGAGCTAACAAAGTTGACTCACATGGCAAGTCAGAATCTGGCCCATATATATGGCCAGATATGGAGGGGGTGGGGCTCCCTAGGTCCTGGAATCACAGAAAGTCAGAGGTGGAACTCACAAGCAGGTCCTCTGACCACCAGGCTACACCATTACCCTCTAGAGTACATAACAAGTTCATTCAGTTTTAATTCTTCAGTTTATCTTTCTTTTTTCCCTTCCTATGTATCCCATGCCTTTCCTTTCTTTTTCACTAATATAATTTGTACCACTCCCACCTCTCAAACTATTTTGACAATTTTCTCTTTTTAATATTCTTTTGCCATCACAGTCACAAGCACAGATGTTGTTCAGGCTGTGACTAATTTGTTTTCACAGACCCTGCACCAAACAAACAAAAACACTTTCTACTGAGATACCTCAGCCACCAAAACCCCCATACATATTTGTTGTAAAAATTCCTCCCAAATGCTGCCTAGAAATCCTGTTTGGTCTAAACCTTCCCACTTCAACTATTCTTTAAAAAAAGGAAAAAGCAGCATGATACAAGCAGAAAGAGTCCTGAAGTTAGATTGTGTACTTGCCTTTCTCTGGGGTCTTTTCTTATTGCTCCCTCAGAAACTCAGGTTATCATTAAATTTTGCAAAATGATCATTCCTATAGACCATGAAAATGTTGCCATTACCCTTTGGAAGGACAGCTATGGCAAATCCAGACAGCCTACTAAAAAGCAGAGACATCACCTTGCTAACAAAGGTCCTTATAGGCAAAGCTATGGTTTTTCCAGTAGCAATGTATGACTGTGAGAGGTGGGATATAAAAAAACTGATACTTTCAAATTTTGGTGTTGGAGAAGACTTCTGAGAATCCCTTGGACAGCAAGGAGATCAAATCAGTCAATACTTAAAGAAATCTATTTAGGATCTTCACTGGAAAGTCCAATACTGAAGCTGAAACTTAAATCCTTTGGCCACATAATGAGATGAGACTCATCGGAAAAGACCCTGATATTGGGAAAGATTGAAGGCAAAAGGAGAAGGGGACGGCAGAAGATGAGAGGGAGAGATAGTGTCATGGAAACCATGAAGTTGGATAGATTTCAAGAGATAGTGGAGGATAGAAGAGCCAAGTATGCTATTGTCCATGGGGTCACAAAGAGTCAGACATGACCAAATAACTAAACATCAAGTTCCCTCTCCTTCCCCAATCCCAGTGGTTCTTTTCCCTTGTCTCTTCCTCCCCCACTCCCAGTCTGAGTGGTCCTTTCCATCTGTCCACTTCTTACCTCCCCCAATCTTTATCGGTCCTTTCTCTTTTCTCTCTCCTATCTCCAATGTTTTACTCCCTCTTTATGGCTCTTTCCCCCCACATTCCCAATAGTCCTTTCCCTCAGTCTTCATATACACTGGTTCCTTCCCTTTGTCTCCCCACCTCATCCCAATCTGAAGTGGTTCTTTCCCTTCATCTTACACCCCATCCCCAGTGGTTCATTTCCCTGGGAGTCTTTCTCCCTTCAGATTCACAATTGTCCTTTCCATCTATCTCCCTTCACCCATTTCCAAGGGTACCTTTCCTGTCTCTACTCCCCTCATTTCCAGTCATCTTTTCTCTTTATCTCTCCCCCGCCATCCGGTGTGTTCTTTTCCCCTTTTCTCTACCCCAATCTCACCCTCCCCATCCTTAGGAGTTCCTTCTATCTCTCTTCCCCACCCTCCAATCAGGAATTTTCTTGCCCTTTTTCTGTCTGGCCTTATCCCCAGAGGCTCATCTCCTCTGTCTCTGTCTGCTCCACATTCCCAATGGTCCCTTTCCCTTTTTCTCTGCCCCCCCCCCATTCCCCAGTGATTTATTCCCTTTGGCCCTCTCTCCCCCCACACTCCCAATGTTCCTTTCTCTTCCCTCCCTGTTCAATGATGCTTTCCCGCTGACTCTTCTCCCCATTCCCAGTGGTGTTCTCTCTTCCTTCCTCATTTTTCTCTACACTCTGCTCTTCGGTGGTCCCTTCTATCTCCCCCCAACTCACTTCTGAAGTCTAATGTTCATACCACTAGCGACTAGTGACTAGCCCAAGGATGATAACGGATGAAGCAAAATCCTTTCAAACAGGAGCTATAACCCTCATCCCAGATGTATCAATTAAGATAAAATCAGAAGTGAAATAAATTGTTAGCCCTAGCCAAGCAGCCCAAGCGACCATTGCTCTCATTTCGCCCACACTAAGCCATTAATCTTTCATTGCCAGGGAGGAATAAGTGGAGAGGATCAGTTGAAGGGGACGTAGGCAATTGAAGGTTCTTTGCAGAGGTCCCAGGGCCAGTTTTTAACCTAGTTTTATACCCACCCATGAACGTGTGCACACAAAAGAGTGAGTGCCCGCAGCGCACTCAGGGACCACTTCAGAGAGATGAACAGGATCACCCAGGGCTCAATGGGAGGGGTAGCATCCGGAGAGGGCACAGGGTTCCCAACTGCAGACCTCATTCTGTCTGTACTATGCCCCATTTTCCAGGACTTCCCTGTCCCCTGCTTCCCGCCCCCCCCCCCCAACCTCCAAAAGTCTCCTGATTTCACCTGCTGACCCCACTAGGTATGGAGCTCTAATAATCCTAGACTCACTTATGCTGAGGCTGATCCTGAAAATGCTTCTTACCCCTCCCCAAGGGTATTTGAATTTTAAGAAAGAATATCTACACACAGCAGTAATTGAACCCAGGGGAATGAATTTCTCTTGGTAAAATTCAAAGCATCAGAATAGGTATCTGGAACCCATATTTGGAGGTTGGGTGCAGTTTCCCTAGTACTCTCTTGGCAGCTTGGCAAAAGGCCAGGGTTCAGCTTCTATTCTGCCACTTACTATGGATTTGATTGGGCAAATTCTCTGACTCTTCTGTGCCTCAGTTTCCTTGTGTGAATACAAGGAAAACTAAATCTACATGACCTCAGAGGGCTATCTCTAGAAGCTAGAAGGAACTTTAGAGAGCTTTGAATTGTTCAAAGTGAATGTCATAATACAATTTGGTAAAGCACTTTGTGGTTATGTATATGTCACCTATTGTTACTGTTACTCTGTCTATTGGCACAGTCAACCCTACCCACAATACCAGGAAAGCTTACTGTCCCCATCCTCTCTTCCCCTGGCACAGCTGATGGACATAAATAAGGGCATATTCCTGAGGGTTATGTTTATGGAGCCCTGGAAACTGGAGAGAGCCCAGTATCTAGTCTGAAAGTCCAACTAACCAGACAAGGTCCCACTGGGATGGAGACCCTTGCTTTGTACCTTGGTGAGGAGTTAAGAAACAGCTGCATCAAAGAGTAAGAAATACTGAATAAGAGGAATTTGGAGAAGCAGGGAAATGCTTGTATGAGCTAACACGTAGGTAAGAAGAACAACAAAGGGGTTATTACAATGGTTCAAGTGGGAAAAAAAGGAAGATGGAAAAGAAAAGGAAGGAGGAAAGGAAAGGAGAAAGGGGAAAGGGGGAAAGGGAAAGGGAAAAGGGGGAAGGGGAAAGGGAAGGGGAAGAAGGGAAGGGAGAAGGGAGGGGAGGGGAGGGAAGGGAAGAATGACCACTGAGGACAAATAATGACATTTACATCCTGCCCGTGGGAGGAGGGAAGGTACTCTGGCAGAATGGTATGTGTATTGTCACTGTAGTGTTTTTTGCTTAATATTTTTTCTTTCTCCAGTGGCTGGGAGTGTAGTCCGAGTATAGATTCAGAAATGGCAAGTGAGGAAAGGAAAAGCAAAAGAAAGGTTCAGGTTGGGGATGGGGGGTGGGGGTGAGGGGAGTCCATATCATCCAAATCCATTCAACAAACATTTCCCAAACACCTGTTACAAGTGAGAAAAGGGGCTGGATAGAGAGGAAAATAAATCAGTTGCAGCTCCTGCTCCTGCCTTCAGGGACTTTACTAACTAATAGAGGAAACAAGCCAGGGACCACTGCTGAGTTAAATACAAATTAAAATTAATATGGTAAACAGAGGACTTGAAGGAGGTTGAGATGGTGGAGAAAGGGAGAGGAGGGAGAGAAATCAGTTCTTTCAGTATAAATTTAAAAAACATTTACTGAAACTTGTTGTGTCTTAGGACCCGGAGAGAAGTTTAATAAAATGGGGTTCCTTCCTCCATCTACTGTAGAGGCAAAGTACCCTGCACAAAACCAGACACACACGTTTAGTGATCTAGGTGTTCATGTGAAGAAAAAAACTACTCTGCCCTCAGCTGGGGGTGGAGGAAGAGTAGTGAGCTGTCCAAAGATTCCCAGCAACCCACGTCAGGAGAGCTTTGAGCAAACCACCATAAAGCTGTGAATATCTCTGTAAATTGTGCTATGAGTCACTCACAATCTCTCTGACATTTAAATCCCAATAACTCAGTACTTTGTTCTGTGTCTTTTTATAAAATGTTCTCTCTTTAAACCATCTTAGCCCTACTGACAGTTCAGAAAAGCTGAGGCTCATACATGGGGAGTTGTAGACAGCAGGTACTTACCTGAGGTGCAGCAGCCAGGGGAGGAAATGGGACATGTGGTAATTCCCTACCTTGATTCATTCTTGCTAACTAGGGCCTTAGCTCCGTTGTTTCTAGCTGATTAAAAAAATGTAAGTGCTATCAACCTTTTAATTTTTTATGCCCTTATGGTGACACTGGAGTAGTTAAATCAGTGACCTAAGGGTCCCTCCCCCAAATTGAATGGCCCCAGATATCCAAATTACACCCTCTCCCTTCTCTCTGGTCTAAAAGCAGCAAAAGAAATACCTTGAACACAGTTCCTTCCTGGTGGGGAGCAGGGTTGGGGGATTGGGGGGAAGGACATAAAATTCTTTCTTGCTCACTCTGAAGCGCCAGGAAAAGGAGGAAATGATGATGTATATCTTATTTGCCAAAAGTGGGTGATATTAAGAGGTAAGAGAAGAATACAATGAGAGGAGATGGGGAGAGACAGAATGGGGTGAACTATCTCATATACAAGAAGCAAGGGAAAATGCTTACAATGGAGGGGAAGAACAGGAAGGCAAAAGGGAATGGGTCAACCTTATTCTCATTGAACTTGGATCAGGGAAGGAATGACATACACACTAAATAGGGTATCTCACCCTACAGGAGAGTAGGGGAAAAGGGGATGAGAGGGAGGATGACGGAAGAAAGGGTGGGCTGGGGGGGAGGGAAGTTGGAAGCACCCACTTTTGAAAAGGGACAGGATGAAAACAGAGAACAGAACAAGTGGGATGTGGGATAGGAGAGAAGGAAATACAATCATTCTTTTACAATATATCTACTATGGTAATGTTTGGCATTAGCTACACATATACAACCTATATTGAACTGCTTATCTTCCCAGTAAGGGTAGGGGACAAGGGAGGAAGGGAATGAATCTGGAATTCAAAGTTTTGAAACCAAATGTTTAAAAAAAAATATATATATATATATATATATACTATTATAAATGCTATTTTCCATGTAATTGGCAAATAAGATATACAGACACTGGGGCATGGAGGTCCACCATGCCCTACTAGAAAAGTTGAAGGGGGTAAGGAAGAAGATAGGGTTGAGAGCAGATTGGAGGAGGGGATATCCTGTGGGACCACTATTTTGGGGCAGTGAGTAGAGGAAAAATGGGGAGAAAATTTGCAATTCAAAATCTGGTGGAAATGAATAATGTAAACCCGAAGTTAATAAAGCACTTGAAAAAATAAATAAATAAGATGTTCCTACTGGGGGAATGTGCACTGGAAGGGGAAGATGGCATTTTAAGGCAATTTGAGAGGGCCTATGTGCTAAAAGAGAACAGGAACAATAGGTGTGGGTAAGTAGTGGATGAAGAAGAAGTACAGAGAAAGGGTTATTAGAAGGGCCCAAGGTTAAGTTTCACTAACTTTACAGTTTTGCAAATGGCCACATCATCTTAACACTCCAGTTCTCCTACAGTATAATGTAGTCAGTATCTCCAGTACTTGGCCACTAGTTATCAACTAGTTCAGGGGTGGGGAACCTGTGGCCTTGAGGTCACATGTGGGACTCTAGGTTCTCAAGCACTGGCCTTTGACTGAATCCAAACTTCATAGAACAAATGCACTTTTTAAAGGATTTGTTCTGTCAAATTTAGATGCAGGGAAAAGGCCACACCTGAGGACCTAGAGGGCCACAAATGGCCTCAAGGTGACAGGTTCCCACACCCCAGAACTAGTTTTTAAATAATCCAGGCCTCCTCAAAACAGGTCACTTGTAATTCACTAGTAGCTTTGATTTAAAAAAATAATCTGTGGGGTGGCTAGGTGGAACAGAGCACCGGCCGTGGAGTCAGGAGGATTCAAGTTCATATCCAGCCTCAGACACCTAACAGTTACTAGCTGTGTGACTTTGGGCAAGTTACTTAACCCAATTGCCCTCCAAAAAGAAAAAAAAATAATCTATACAAGTCATTCTCCAATTGACAAATGGTCAAAGGACGTGAACAGGCAGTTTTCAGACAAAGAAATTAAAGCTATCTATAGCCATATAAAAAACTGATCTAAATCACTAGTGATTAGAGAGATGCAAATCAAAACAACTCTGAGGTACCACAAGACACCTATCAGATTGGCTAACAGGTTGTGTTTGTCCTTTGTTTTTGAAGAGGACCATGGCATCAGAAAAATGGTGACATGACTTGCAGTTGACTTTGGTTTGAGTGAGGCAGGGCTGTGCAAGGTCACCAGCCTCACTTTCTCTTCCAAGGCCATGTCAGTCCAGTGACCAGATATTCATTAGGATGACTAGAGATGGTCCAGGATGCAATGGGAGACCCTGGCCCTTGTAGGCTAAGGGCTTTTCCGGTATTCACTTAAGAGGAGAGTAATGTCCATTCAATCCATAGGCCTCTTTAAGAAGGTCAGTGAAGGCACTTGGTAGCCCTGTGACCTTGGGCAAGTCATGTAATCCCAACTGCCCTGCCCTCCCTCCTCCAAAAAGAAAAAAGAAAAAAGGAAAAGAAGTCAGTGAAGGGGAAGCAGAAAATGATGGGAGAAAGGGGGATGTCCTGCTTTAGATACGATAGAATTTAAGATCCTCCCCCTTCTGGCCTCTTTGACCTCTGGGATAAGAGCAAGGGTAGGATGGCTTCATGCCCCTGGGACCTCCTGCTCTATGCTCCTAGCCCAAGAGGGGGGATCCTGTGGCTTCAAGGCCACATGGGGCCTTATAGGTCTTCAAGTATAGCCCTTTAACTGAATCCAAACTTCGCAGAACAAATCACCTTAATAAAAGGATTTATTCTGTGAAGTTTGCATTCAGTCAAAAGGCTGCACTTGAGGACCTAGAGGGTCTCGAGGCTGTGGGTGCCCCACCCCTGGCCTCTCTAACTTGTCCTTTTGGTGGGAGTTCATGCAGTTAGGCTGGTCAGTGGGGTCAGGGACCACTTGGTCTTGGAAGACTGAAGAGAAATTGGGGGATAAAGGTCCTTCAGGTTAAGGGAAAGTTATCTCGGGAGCAGGGTGATATGTCCTGGGTCATCTGGGACCACCTGCTATATCCAGCCCAGTTTGGTGGGGAATTTGCCTATAGCACACAACTGACTGGCCCAAGGGGAATGATGGGAACAGGAGGCTATTTCTCTTCAGGTTTGATGGGAATTGGGCCTTGCCCTGCCCACTCATTCCCCCCCTGACAGGAACAAGAGCCACGTGGCCTCAAGGACCCCCTGATGTGACCTGACACTTTGGGGCCAGAAATAGGGTACTCAGGTGGCATTTCTGTAATAGGCTGAAAGAAATGATGGGATTGAGGGACATCCCCCTTTCAATTTGATGACAGTTGGGGTCTCCTTGCTTCCCCACTATCGGACCTCTAGTAACAGGAAATGGTAGCTTTACCTCCTGCCTCTGGAACCCCGTCCCGTAGGCCACATTAGCCCTGCTCATTTTGGCAGGAGGTTCCAACGGCAAGCTGGCCAGGTGCACCAATGGTCTAGTGTGGTTTGGGGGGAACTCTGCCCCTTCAGGTTTGGTGAGAGATGTTCAAGGAATAGGGTTCTGCTATCCCAAGATCATTAGGACATCCTGCTGTGCCCCATGCTTTCTTGGGGGAAATCTGACTTATAGGGCACAAATACCTTATTTGGCCAAGGGAAATGATTGGAGCAGTTTGATGGGAGGTGGGGCCAGCAGGCTTCCCACCTCACTGACCTCTAATAACAGGATTTTCTGTCAAATGGCCTCCCCCCTCTGGGATTCCTGCTATGCCCACTCTCATCTCTTATCAGGGAGTGCTTCCTAGGGCAGGTGGGCCAGGGCTACTCACACATCTAGTGGGGATGAAAGCCTGACCAGGGCTGGGCAGGGGGGCACTGTTCTGCTTCAGGTTTGCTGACAGGTATCCTAGGAATAGGGGCCAGCTCTACTGTGGCCACTTTCTGGTAGGACATCCAGCAAGAAGGGCAGAACTATCTACCGGGCCAATGGAAATGATGGGAACAACTCCCAGCAACCTTCTGAATGGCCTCAGGCCTCTGAGACTCCCTGCTCTGTCCCCTACACTTTTGGTGGGAAGCCAGGCAGGCAGCAACCACCTAGTGGACCAAGGTGAATGATGGGAGTAGAAAGATATCCCCACTTCATTTTTGATGGAAGTTGGGCCCAAACTGACCAATCTGACCTCAGACTAGAGGAATATGTGCAAAGTAGCCTCATCTCTGGGACCCCCTGCTGTATCCCCTCCACTTCTGGTGGGAAATTGGCACGCAGGTGCTCACTACCTAGTGGGCCAAGAGAAATAATGGGCTCAAGGGGATCTCCTCCCGAATAGAAGTTGGCAGACATAGCCCTGTCATATTAGGTAAAAAAGCTTTCCAGCAATCAGTTGTCCTGGGGCTGCTTGGACTCCCTGCTCTCTCTGGAGAAATTTTGGCAGTAAATTGACAGGTATTTCAGACGTACCAAGGATGACAACGGGATTCAGGGAAATAGACCCCTTCATCTATGATGGACATATGAGACCCTCTGCCTTCTGGTGCCTCTGAATCCTTGGTAAAGAAAGGGAGAAGCTGCCTCAAACCACTGGGACCCCCTGCTGGGTTCCACCTAGTCTGTCAGATATGGCCTTTAGGAGATGACTCTCTATTGGACCAAGGGAAATGATGGGGAAAAGGGAACATCCCTCCTAAGGTTTCATGGCAGATAGGGCCCTCAGGCTTCTCAACTCTCTGACCACTAGGAGCAGGAAAATTCACCAACAGGCCTCCCCACTCTGGGATGCCCTGCTATGTGTCCACAACACCCCCTTTGTTGATTGTAGGGGGACCAAGCGACCATTCAGAGGGTAATTGCTCTTGCTTTCCCCTGCTTGGATCTGGATTACTGGCTAGGGTGGAGGTCCTGGGGTGTGTGGCCAGTGTGCCAGAGCTTGTGGTGGCTGTAGAGAGGGCACCCTCCTCATAGCTCTGACAACAACTGTGAAAATCTCAGCAACTTGGGACACTGCTCTCTCCACTCCGGAAGCACAGTTCTACCATGGCAAAGAGCTCAAAAGTCAAGTAACTGGCTGGCTAGATGGGCAAGCGGAGGAAGCACAAACAGACCATTGAATATTTTGGGGGGATAAAAAGGATCAAAACATGGAACCAGAAGAAGACAACAAAGTCAAAACTCCTGCATCGAAAGCTTCCAAGAAAAAGACGAACTGCTTGCTGGCCATGGAGGAGCTCAAGAAGGGTTTTGCAAAGCAAGTAAGAGAAGTAGAGGGAAAAATGGGAAGAGAAATGACAATGAGGCAAGAAAATCATGAAAAGTGTGTCAACAGCCTGACTGAAGAAAATAACACCTTAACAAATAGACTGACTCAAATGGCAAAAGAGGCCCAAAGAGCCAATGAGGAGAAGAATGCCTTCAAAAGACAAAGTGGCCAGAGGGAAAAGGAACTCCAAAACTCACAAAAGAGAATCATGCCTTCAGAAAGAGATAGGAGCAAACGGAAGCTAATGACTTTATGAGAAATGAAGATAATGTGAAACAGATCCAAACAAATGAAAGAATAGAAGGCAATGTGAATTATCTCCTTGGAAAAACCACTGACCTGGAGAATAGATCCAGGAGAGATCATTGAAAAATTATTGGACTGCCTGAAAGCCACGTTCAAAGGAAGAACCTAGACACCATCTTTCAAGAAATTCTCAAGGAAAATTGCCCTGATTTTCTAGAACCAGAGGGCAAAATAGAAATGGAAAGAATTCCTTGATGGCATCTTGAAAAAGATCCCCCCCAAAAAACTCCTAGGAATATTATAGCCAAATTCCAGAGTTCCCAGATCAAGGAGCAAATATTACTGGCAGTTGGCAAGAACAAAGTTGAGTGTTGTGAAAACCCAATCAGGATAACAGAAGATCTAGCAGCTTCTACATTAAGGGATCAAAAGCCTTGGAATGGGATATTCCAGAGGTCAAAGGAGCTTAGGACCAAAACCAAGAATCACCTGCCCAGCCAAACTGAGTAGAATACTTCCAGGGGAAATATGGTCATTCAATGAAATAGAGGACTTTCAAGCATTCTTGATGAAAAGATCATAGCTGAAGAAATACAAGAAGCAAGAGAAATATGAAAAGGTAAACAGGAAAAAGAAAGCTTAAGAAACTTATAAAAGTGGAACTGTTTACATTCCCAAATGGAAAGACGATACTTGCAACTCATGAGACTTTCCTTAGTATTAGGATAGTTGAAGGGCATATTTACATATACATATGTATATATATTTATATGTGTGTGTGTTTGTGTGCATCCAGGTACATATACATATATGTATGCATAGGTGCGTGTATGTATGTATATGTGTGTGTATTGTATATACGTGGGCAGAGGGCATTGGGTGAGTTGAATAGGGAGGGATGATATCTGAAAAATAAAATTAAGAGGTGAGAGAGCAATATATTGGGAGAAGGAGAAAGGGAGAGAATAGGGTAAATTATCTCACATAAAAGAGACAACAGAAAGCTATTACAATGGAGGGGAGAAGCAGAGAGGTGAAAGGGAATGAGTCAACCTTACTCTCATTAGATTTGGCTTAAGGAGGGAATAACATAAACCCTCAATTGGGTATCTTACTCTACAGTAAAATAAGGAGGAAGGGGATGAGGGGGACAATAGAAGGGAGGGCAGATTGATGGAGGGGTAATCAGAAGCAAACACTTTTGAAAAGGGACAGGGTCAAAGGAGAAAATAGAATAAATGGGTGGTACGATAGGATGGATGGAAATATAGTTAGTCTTTCACAATGTGACAACTATGAAAATGTTATTTAATTGCTTGTCTTCCCAGTGGGGATGTGTAAGGGAGGGAAGAAGGGAGAGAATTTGGAACTCAAAGTTTTAAAAACAAATGTTAAAAAATTGTTGTTAAATGCAACTGGGAAATAATATATACAGGCAACGGGGTATAAAAATCCATCTTGCCCTACAAGAAAGTAAGGGGAAGTGGAAAGGGAAGGATGGGGGGATATAAGAGAGGGCAGGATGGGGAAAGCGGTAATCAGTATGCTTGCCATCTTGGGGTAGAGGTAGGGGAGAGATGGGGAGAAAATCTGGAACTCAAAATCTTGTGGAAATGAATGTTGAAAACTAAAACTAAATAAATAAATTCTGGGGGCAGGGAAGATGTGAAGGGATGGCCCTTTTCTTTAATTAGAAAAAAAGAAAAAAATCAAGCTGGGAGAGGAAGACCCTCAGGGCTGCTGTTCCAAAGAGAAACTGTTACCATTGACATTCACTCTAAACCCAGAAGGCCCAAAATAGAGCCATTAAGTGGAGTTTGGGTAGGCTCCATTGTGGTCCAATATATGAGCTTTGGAGTGAACTGGGTTTAAGGTTTTGTGACTAACATGACAAAACAGGAAAATGATCAATGTTGGAGAATATGTGGGAAAGTTGCAACACTAATTCAATGTTGGTGGAGCTGTGAGCTAAACTAACCATTCTGGAGAGCAATTTGAAACTATGCCCAAAGGGCTTTAAAAATGTGCATACCCTTTGACCCAGCAGTACCACTTTTAGGGCTGTATCACAAAGAGATTATAAAAATGGGAAAAGGACCCGTATGTACAAAAATATTTATAGCAGCTCTTTTTGTGGTGGCCAAGAATTGGAAATTGAGGGGATGACCATCAATAGGGGAATGGCTGAACAAGTTGTAATATATGAATATAACAGAATACTATTGTGGTATAACAAATGATGAGCAGGCAGATTTCAGAAAAATCTGGAAAGACTTATATGAACTGATACTGAGTGACGTGAGCAGAACCCGGAGAACATTATACACAGCAACAGCCACATTGTGTGATGACTGACTGATAGACTTGGCTCTTCTCAGCAATGCAAGGACCTACAACAATTCCAAAGGACACATGATGGAAAATGCTATCCACATCCAGAGCACGAACAATGGAGTCTGAATGCAGAGCAAAGCAGACTATTTGCTCTTTTTTTGTTTTGCTTTGTTTTGTTTTGTGTTTTTCTTTCTCTTGGTTGCTCCCATTCTTTCTTTTACACAACATGACTAATGTGAAAATATGATTAATAGGACTGTATATGTAGAGCCTATGTTGGATTATATGCTGTCTTGGGGAAGGTGGAGTGAGGAGGAGAGATAATTTAAAACTTATGGAAGTGAATGTTGAAAACTAAAAATAAATTTTAAAAAATAACCATCTAGGGGCTTAATGTTTATGAGTGGTTCCCCATGCCTGAAATTCACTCACTCTTCCTTTCCTCCTAAATGAGTCCTTTCTTGATGCCCTCAGTTACAAATACTCTCCCCCATTTGAAGTTATATTGCAGACAATTTGTACATATTTTGTATTTGCTTTCTCAGGTCCTCATTGTCTCCACCCTGGAGAATGGAAGCTCTCTGAAAGCAGGAAAGATTTCATTTTTGTTTTTAGAGCTAGAGCTTCCCTATCTGGCATAGAGGCTGACACATAGAAGGAGCTCCGTAAATGTTTGTTCATTCCAATCTAATAAACATAATATTAAGTACCTACTGTGTGCCAGCCACTGGGGCTACGCAAATGAAACAATCCCTGCCTTCAATGAACTTCACTTCTACTAGGGTTCTAGGACAGGTTCAGGAAAAGCCTCCTAAAGGAAATTGCACTTGAGGTGAGCCTTGTGTAACTCGAGCTATAGATTCCAAGAGGTAGAGATGAAGAGAAAGCATTCCTGGTATGGAAGATGACCCATGCAAAAGCACATAGGTGGGAGATGAGATGTCCCAGAGACAGAAGAGCAAGAAGATCAGACTGGCTGGAACAGAGTTCACTTTTGAGGACAATATTGTGAAATCACTCTGGAAAGATATGTTGTGGCTACATCTTGGAGGACTCTCAATGCCAAACTGTTGAATTGAATTGAGGAGACTAAAACGTGAGTTTGGGATTATCTGTGATTTAAATTATCTGGGCTCTCTCCCCTGTGGTCACAGATAAATTCAAAGTTGGTTGTACTTTGCAAATCCCTTTCCTTTCAGTTTAAGTGAAAATAAACCAGGGAAACAAGATAAAATATAATTATAAAAAGAATCAAGGAGATGAGTGTGAAAGCTAGAGCTTCATGAATCATTGAGTTTGGTCTCAGGCATGCCATGCAAAATAATCAATATCACAGTGAGATTAAGGGACGATAACAAAGATGGCCCTGGACTATTACTGCCATTCCTGAAGCCATCAGGATAAAGACAGCCTCAACATAAAAAACAGCTGGGTTTTTTCTATCCTGTTCTGACTTTCTCTATTTACCATAGCAATACAAACTGCTACCACTGGTAAATTAATTTTAATTATGGGAAGGTGCCTGCTTGGAAACTTTGTCCGTTATTTAGCAGAATTACCGAAGGTTGGGGCTGGAAAGGACCTGGATGTTTAACTAATCCAATCCCCTCTGTTTACAGAGGAAGTAAATGAGGCCTAGCAAGGGCTAATGACCTAGCCAGCCTCACATGACAAGTTAGGGGCAGAGTTGGGACTGCTGGATCCTAGGTCCCTCAGTTCTGAGTCTGGTGTTCTTTCCAAAATGATTTTCTAGTAAAGCTAATATTTAAAGGTGAATCACAACCAGCATTCCTTTTATTTTATTTTATTTTTGCTTTTTGGAGGGCAGTTGGGGTTGACTTGCCCAAAGTCACAAGGCTAGTAAGTATGTCAAGTGTCTGAGGCCAGATTTGAACTCAGGTCCTCCTGACTCTAGGGCCAGTGCTCTATTCATTGCATCACCTAGCTGCCCCCAGCATTCCTTTAAAAGAAAAACCCAGTTAGTAAAAGCCTGTAGTTTAGACTAGAATGTCATCCCTCCTCCCACAGGTGCTGCCTTAATGCTGGCCCCTCATCCTTTCTCACCTTCTTTCTGGCAGTCTCCCTGCCTCTAGTCTCTCCTCACTCCAATTCATCTTCCACCCAGCTACTAAAATGATCATCCTAAAGCAGCAGGGTCTTAATCATTTTGTGTTTAATCTACCCCCTTAGCAGTCTGGTGAAGACTATGGACCCCTTCTCTCATAAAAATGCTTTAAATGCATGTAATAAAATGCATAAGACTGGAAAGGAAAGCAATTATATTTTAAAAAATAAAATTCACACACCTGCTTAAAACCTCTGTTTAAAGCATAGCTCTATGTCACACTCCTGCTGACGAAGCTTCTGTGGCTCCCTATTACCCCTAGATATCAGACTCTGGTATTTAAAGTCATTCACAATGTGGCCCAAGCCTACCTTTCCAGAATGATTTCACACCAGGGACAGTTAGGTGATATTCACAGGAATCAGGAGGATATGAGTACAAATCCAACCTCATTTACTAGCTCTGTGACTTTGGGTAAGTCACTTAATCCCGTTTGCCTTCCCCTTCCCCCCAAAAAGAATGATTTCACTTCACTGTCCCCCATACTCCATTCTGGCCAAACTGACCCATATGCAATATTCATTATGTGGCCTATCTCTAGGCTTTTGCTCATGTGGTCTCTCAAGCACTCTCCTACCTCTCTTCAAGGCCTTTCCTAACCTTCTAGTTAATTTTTTTGACCTCAAAAATTTTTTGAATTGATTTTGCATATATAATTTTATATTTACTTGTGTAAAGGTAATATCCTTCAAGTATAGACCTTGTGTGTACAATTTGTGTATGTTTTCTCCTCCATTAGAATGAAAGCTCCTCAAGGACAAGAACTGTTCTTGCCTTTCTTTGTATCCCCAGACTTAACATGGTACCTGGGACAGTATAGGCACTTAATAAATGCTTAATGACTGACAGAATGCCAGCTCTTTGGGGATAGGATGTGTTTTATTTTGCCAGCATAGTAACTGACACAAAATAGACATTTAATAAAGGCCTATAGAATAAACTGGGAATACGTGACCCCCAAATATGGGCCCAACAGCAGTGGGTAGGATCAACAGTTGAAATGGTTTAGCAATTATTGGAACTACTCAACTTCTTATTGCCTTTTCTCCAATATTAGTAACACTGCTAACATTTATATATTATATTTATTTATACATTATATATAACATAGTTATAATATTATATGTAATATGACATATCTATATATTATATATGAATAATATTAGCCAATATTTATATATATAATTTTACATATGAGGAAACTGAAGCAAGCAAATGTTAAGTGACTTACTTGTCCAGGGTCCCACAGCTAGTGAGTATCCAAGGCCACATCTGAACTTAGTTCTTCCTAACTCCAGGCTGAGTGCTCTATTCACTGCAGTACCACCTAATGCAGTACCCCCCATCCCCCAACCCTGAAATGGAAAGAAAGCTGAACCTGGAGATACTACTTGAATTCTAATCCTGGCTCTGATAATGTTACTAGTCTGATGTCCTTGGGCAAGTCACTGTACTTTTCTAGGCTTTAGTGCCTTTATCTGTAAAATTAGGCATTTTGGACTAGAGGATTTCAAAGGTCCCTTCCAGTTCAAAAGTTTGTGATAACCCTATGAGTTCTCTTTTGGCTTCAGTTTCCTCATTTATGAAATGAAAGGGTTCAACTAGATCACCAAACTCCCATCTACCTTCCAAGTTATTTTTATTCAGGGTCAGATTCTGTCTTTTCAAATTATGGAAAACAATTTGGAGAGGATGAGGATGAAATGAAAATTCTCACTTCTATGGATTTTGGAAAAGTTGAGAATGGGGAGCAACAAGGGAAGAAATTTACATTCTCAGTCTCAGGGGCTCTTGGGAGCCTGAATCAGATAAAGGTCCCGAAAGCCACAAGGCATTGGCAAGGAATTGAGATTTAAAAAGAAAATTTCTGGCAATCTCTACTTCGAAATGATTATTTCTTAACACATTAAAGGCATACATGATTCTCATCAGCAAGGCTACAACAACATAGATCACAGTTCCTTTAGAAGTCTGAGTTTCGGGGGCAGCTAGGTGTGAGGGGGTGGGGTGGCTAGGTGGTGCAGTGAATAGAGCACTGACCCTGGAGTCAGAAGGACCTGAGTTCAAATCTGACCTCAGACACTTAACACACACACACACAAAAAAAACCCGTCATGTGACCTTGAGCAAGTCACTTAATCCCAATTGCTCTACCTTCCCCCTCCAAAAAAAAGGCAAAAAAAAGAGTTGCCTCCCAAATTCGTTACCTACTTTTTGGTGATAGGCCTCTTTCCATACTTAGCAGACAAGAGGATATATCGGTAGCTTTCAAGGGACTAGGGTCACCTCCTCTCCAGTGATGAAGACAACCTGTTCTAAATAATTGTCAAGTTCGGTCAATATTTATGCAGCAGACTGATGAAACTGAAAACTATTTTCTTGGCTACATACATTAATAGAGGTGAACAGAAGTGTCAAATAGCAGGGAGCAACACCCAGTACCTAGTAAGCCTGAACCACATTAAAATGTGATTGGGAAATATTTAACAAAATTAACAAAAATACAATAAACCATAGATAACATTAAATTGTAAAACAAGGACCCTTCTATATGGATTTGTGCTGCTTTTCTGTTTGAAGGTGGACATCACTGGTATAGAGAATACAAAATGACTAATAACCACTTATATCATTGGACTTAGAAGTGAAAAGGATTTCAGACATTATCTACTGGGGGGTTCTTCACCTGGGGTCCGTGAATTTGTATTTTAATATTTTGATAACTGTCTTTCAATTTAATTGGTTTCTTTATAATCCTATGTATTTTATTTTATGCATTTAAGAAGATGTCAGACCTGTGGCCATCATGTGGGCTGAATTCCCATGATAATCAGTTTGGCGGATGTTGGAAATGCTTTGAGAAATAAGTACAGATGGTTACCTGGCAACCACTGGCTGTCAAGTAATTGCCAGCAGTCCCTAGCAATTCTTGGTTGATGATCTCATCGGCTTCCATGGGTTCAATTTTCGTCTCTATAAAGATGATTCCTGAATCTACATATCCAGCCCTAATCTCTCTCCTGAGTTCTGGTCCTGTGTCACTAATCACCTCTTGGACATCTTAAACTGGACATCCTATGGGCATCTCAAATTCAACATGGCCAAAACAAAATTCATTGTCTTTCACCCCAAACCTATCCCTACCTTCCCATTGCAGACCTCCTTGTTACTGCCAAGGGTATGTCCTAGTCACTCAGACTCACCATCTTGGTATCATTCTTGACTCCTCACTTTGCTCTCCCACATTTCCAATCTATTGCCATACCTTTACAACATCTCTTGCACATGCCCCTGGCACAGGCCCTTGTCATCTCTTGCCTGGACTATTACAATAGCCTCTAAAGTGGTCTCCTTGACCCAAGCTTCATCCCATTCTAGTTCATCCTCCATTCAGCTACCATAGTGATTTTTCTAAAACTCAGATCTCACCATTTTATCCCCTACTCAATAAACTCCAGTGGCTCTTTCTTGCTTCCAGGATCAAAAATAAAATCCTGGGGGGTGGCTAGGTGGCACAGCGAATAGAGCACCTGCCCTGGAGTCAGGAGGACCTGAGTTTAAATGTGGCCTCAGACACTTAACACTTACTAGCTGTGTGACCTTGGGCAAGTCACTTAAACCCAACTGCCCTCCAAAAAGAAAAAAAATAATAATAAAATCCTGTTTGGCTTTTGGAGTCCCTCATGACCTTCATTCTTCTTATACTTGACTCTCCTCCACACTCTGATCCAATGGCTCCATCCTCCCTACTCAGTCCCTTCACAATAATAGAGCCATGTCTGGAAATCTCTCCTTCACCTGTGCTTTCCAGTTTCCCTCAAGATTCAGCTCCAATCCTACTTTGCTAAGTCTCCCCATCAGCACTCTGCCTCCTGCTAGGGCCTTCCCCCCTTGAATTACTTTGTATCTACTGGTATATATCCAGTAATTTACATGTTGTCTCTCTCCATGAGAACTTGAGTTCCTTGAGGGGTCTGATGTTTGGTTTTGGTTTTGGTTTTTGGCCTTTCTGTGAAGCCCCAGCTTTGAGCCTAGTGCCTGGCACATAGTAAAATGCTTATTAACTGCTTCCTGACTAACTGGGGGGCCAGAAAGGGGTGGGGGTGGGGGGAGGTAAGGATAGAGGGAAATACCAGAGTCAGAGATTATGGGATCTGGAAGACGCCTTAGAAACCTTAGTCCAATCCTCCTCATTTTAGAGGAGCAAACTAAGGGACTGACAGCTTCTATGCCCTGAAAGAGCTGATCATCTTTCAAATACATACACCCATGAGACAATACTTAATAATCTGAGACAGTACTGGCGGAAGTAGAATGAATGGCACTTTTTCATTTGACTTTTCATGAATGCACAAATCATAATGTTAGAAATGTTCCTTCTCACAATCCAGGGAGATGTATTCTGTGATATGTCAAGTCACTCGGTGAACCATAATAATAGGTCACTTAACAATGGAATGATGTATGTTGGGGGCTGCAGCATGTGACACGATTGATCCTTTGAGGACTCAAATGTGAAACCTGGGATAAAAGACACATATCAAATAGGACAAATATGACTTCACTACCTGACATGCTCCCAGGAAAAAAAGGATAAAAAAGAAAGCCTCAATAGGTATCAAAATATTTGCAGGGGTCCCAACCTGGAAACCAAAGGGGAGAGGTACCTTAGAAGGACTAAACAAATTATGCTATACGAATACAATGGAAAACTCCTGGCACCCTAAGAAAAGATAAATATGAAGAATGCAGGGGAGGATGGAAAGACTGGTATGAACTAATGCAGACTAAAGAAGGCAGAACAAGGAAAACAATATGCACAATGACTTGTACATGCACACAAAAAGCAGCTGAACTCAAATGAATTGCAGAATGCTTTTGTTTACCTGCTTACTAACTTCTTCTCCTGAACTACTGCTTTCAAGAAGCACAGCCATGCCTCACTTTACTCTCTACTCTCTCAAACCATTGCCTATGCAGCTATGCCAAACACCTCGCCATCTGCAGCAGAGATTTGCCCTTTCATCTCGGAAACTCTGGCATCCTGATTGGTGACTTCTTCTCCTAGCTTCAGGAAAGCTCCAGCCATGCTTCATTTAACTTTCTATTCAACAGTCATCTCCTCCAGGACTCACTCAACTGCCTTGTCACTGTGAGAGTACTCTTTCCTCCTCACCCCACCTTTTAGTTCTGGAACCAAGTGCCGTGATCAAATCAACTCTGGCATTGTTCCTGGATAGGATGTGTCAATTTACTTCCCTATGGCCCTACTCACTAATCCTGTGTTAGAGGGGTGCTTCCTACCCCCCCAACCCCAATTAACTTAACCAAAAAGATGTTCCAAGCTCTGATACCTTTATAGAAAGCAAGTTTTTTTTTTATTGAGTTACAGAAGCAATCAGATGTAAAACTAGTTGTAAATAATTTCTAGGCATCTCTATCAAATCAATCAATCAAACCTGTGTAAGATGGGTATGAGGAGTGAAGTACTTCTAGCCACTGGATAAAATTAAATGTTAAAATGTATTGGGTTTGACTGAGAGAATTAGACATACCTATGGGTCCATGTAATCAGGATATTCCAGCAAAAGATTATTCCAGCAACTGCTCTGGAAGTCAAGCTCCAGGAGTCCTTTGAGCCCTTTGACTAGGTAGACCCCTTGTACCAGGGAACAATAAGGTGAAATGGGGAGGAGGAGGGTGAGACTGAGGGAGTGTCACACTCCCCCTTTGCCTCATTTACCATGTCATCAGAGACAGTGGGTGGATAACAAGAGCTAAGATAATAAACTCAACACACTGAAGGAAAACATCTTCAGGGGGCATGAATTGTTTAAAGTAAAGGCAGCCTCAGAAATCTAAAAGGACTCAGCAAAGAGTTACATACTAAAGGGGACCTTCATGAGGATTCCACAAAGGGAGAGAAGGGATTCCACTGGACCAGGGCAGGGGTGGGGAACCTGTGGTCTCGAGGCCACATATGGCTTTCTAGGTCCTTGGGTGCAGCTTTTTGACTGAGTCCAAGTTTTACAGAACAAATCTTTTTATTAAGGGGATTTGTTTTGTGAAGTTTGAAGTCAAAGGGCCACACCTGAGGACCTAAAGGGCCACATGTGGCCTCAAGGCTGCAGGTTCCCCACCCCCAGACCAGTGGCTGTGAATTACCCCTTTAACCAAATGTGCTTTCTAAGCTTGAACCACTTTCCCCTGAACTCAGGTTGGCCTCAGTTTGAAAGACTATTTGAGAACAACTTTCTTTACTATACCAGTGAATAAATAGCCATGTTAGCTCTCCTCTGAAGATATTCAGTTTCTCACTCTCCCCCCACACTACCCTAGCAAAAATTAAAATTACACATACAATGTTTGGAGCAGCAAAGGGCTTCACATCTGAGCCACAGTTTTCAGGGATCTGTTTCCCTCTTCCCTCCTTAGAGGGTCAATTCCTGTCCTTGTAGAAACAAACAGGTTTCAGCCACGTGTTGCCCTGGTCTGAGCTCACATTTCTCATCACTGCCCCCCAGGCAGCCCCATTCCTCTCTCTTTTGTGCATATACTGAAGATTCAAAGAATCGTGAGAAAGGGTTTCTTAAATTCTTTTGTAGAAGACCCAGCTTTCTCTGAAACTTCCGAGGTCCTTTCCTATAAGCATATATCTGTTAGGGGGACATTAAAGTCTGTACTCACCAAGCTTTTATAACAAAACCAGGATTTAACAGAACAGCCTCATCCATGCATCCAACAACACGTATCCATGCATCTTTGACCAGATGACAGTCTTTCATTAGAACATGAGCTCTTGGAGGGCTAAATCGGGTTTTTGTCTTTCTATCTCCAGGGCATAGGTGCTTACTAAGTGTTTACCTCTTGATTGATGAGCTCTATTTATTTGATGAACATTGATCTAATCACATTTCCCCCCTTCTGCTCACTGACCACAGACCTCATTTCTGCTTCTGATTGGTCCCTCTGCCAGTCACAAAGATCTCTCTGAGGCCTGGACCAGGGATTAGGAGACCTGGTTTAAGCTCTAGTTCAGCCACTAAGTAGTTGTGTGGTCTTGGGCATATAACTTTTCCTTTCTGTAAAATGAAAGAGTTGGACTAGACCAGAGGTTCTTGAACTGGGTCTATGAACTCGTTCTTTAAAATAGTTCAAAAACTGTATATCAATGTGATTTGATCTCCAGCCCATGTACTCCATTTTGTGGCTTGAAAAGCATGATTCTGAGAAGAGGTCCACACTGCCACCATGCTGCCGGAGGGGTCCGTAATACCAAAGTGATTCAGACTCCCTCAACTGGATGATTTGCAATGTTCCTTCAAATTACAATCATCTAGGAATCTAGCGCAAAGTACTGCCTGATTCTTGCCTCAGTTTTAGAAAAAAAATAACCCCAGAGACCCTCAGAGGGTACAGAAACTTCAGAGGTTTGCTTAGGCCAACATATACAGGAATGAGTGTGATTCCCCCTTTTTTTAGGGGAGAAGGCAAATTCCAATTATTTTTTAGCATCCTTGGTAAAAACATCTCACATATCTCAAATCCAGACTGGTGCTCAGTGAACCTGTTTGTTCCAAGGATCTAAGGAAGAGTACCTGGATGACTTCTGCTGTCAAAACTCCCTCTCCTCCATGTTTTCCTGGGGAGCTTTACCCTTGCTTCTTTCCAGCTCTCAAGCCTCAGCCATGGCCACTCCCTCCATCTCAAGCCTGGTCAGCCTTACACAACTGTTGATAAACACCCTTTAAATTATCTGCTGGTTGAGGGCAAATTCGTAAATTCTGAAGGGTATAGGCACATTTTCTAGCAAGAGATGAGACCCAGGGCAAGGAGGGGTAGGGTGTCAGGGATTTCAAGAGATAAAACAAATAAGGTTTAGGGGAAATGGCTGGCCAGACTCACAAGCATTAGCATTATTAAAAATATAGGAAGGCTACAAATTGAATATGAAAAGACAGCTTTTAAATATTTTAACTAATGGTACATCTTTAGGAGCCATGAAGCAATGTGGTGCCCTGGCCTGGGAGCAAAGACCCAGGGCCCAGTTCTCACTGTGCCCCTAACTAGCACTATCACCACAGGCAAATATCAGCATACTTTTTTGGTAAAGTAAGCTTAGATTAGGTGGAATCCAAAATTATTTCCAGCTTATCTGCTAGCTGGATGACTTTGCACCAGCTATTGGGACTTTATGAGAGTTTCCTTGTTCCCAAAATAGGGATATTTGCACCATCAACTTTACAAGGTTGTTGTGAGTCTTTGTAAATATGTAAGCACCCTAGAAATGGGAATGATCATAGACAGCTTGCTTACCTTTGAATGGAATTCTTATTGCTTGTTTAATCTTTTTCTGTTGCTGCCATCTAGTGTTCAATATGTTATGTCAACTCCATCCAAATTTTCAATAATAACCACATTGCAGAGCTTATTGATCACAAACAAGATGGAAAGGGCTTCCAGCTCTAAAGGCCATTTAGTATAACATCATTTTACAGATGAGGAAACTGAGGTCCAAAGAGGGGAAATGATTTGCTTGATGGTTCAGATATGTAGCAAAGAGAAGGTCCAAGATTTGAATTCAGGTGCTGTAACTCCCAAGACAGCATTCCTTTGAAGGTTGATATAACAAAGATAATTCCATATTCCAATAGAGGGTTCAGAGAAACAGTGCCTCTTTCATCTGGTTTTTACAAATCCTTGAAAATTAAATATCTTCCACAGCAAATGCTTTGTCTAATCATTTTCATGATAATAGACTGTACCAAATAACCTGATTCTTTTTATTTGGGTTGCAGAAGGGAAGAGTTAGGCTGAACAGAGCTCTTTATAGATCAATTGTTCAGCTATCAAGAAATAATAACTTTCGAACTCTTTCCATCTTTTCCTTTGTCTCATCTCCTTCAGAAATCCTCAAATAAAGCATGTTTTTAAAGCTAGAGCTAGAAGGACCATGCCATATAGAGATAGGAGAGACCCTTCGCATCTGATCAAATCCCTTGTTACAGAGGAAGAAACCCTCTTCCAGGGACATGAGGAAAAAAAATTATTCTCAAGTCTAACACTGCTGTACGCATCTCTCTGCTGACTTCCAACCTCACATTCTCAACTGCCTTTCAGAAAGCTCAAACCAGTAGACATCCTGATCTCAAAGTTCAAAATGGAACTTAATTGTCCTTCCCCCTTCCCATTACTGTAGAGGGCAACACCATCCTTCTTCAGGCTCACAACCTAGGAGTCAGCTTGGATTCCCCACTGTCACTCACACACACACACACACACACACACACACACACACACACACACACACACACACACACACAAACACATACACATCCAAGCTGTTGCCTTTGTAACGGCTCTGGAATATGCTCCCTTCTCCCCTCTGACACTGCCACCACAGGCCCTCATTACTTCATGCCTGGGTTACTGGAGCTGCTGGTGAGTACATACACCTCAAGTATCTCCCCCACTCCACTCCATCCCCTATTCAGCCACTGAAGTCATTTTCCTAAAATGCAAGTTTGATCATGTCACCTCTCCCAATAAATTCTAGTGGATCCTTATCACCTTCAGCATTAAATGCAAAATGCTCAGTTTGGCATTTAAAGTCTTTCTTAATTCCTCCTACCTCCTCATTTTCTGCACCTCACTCCATCCCACCCCTACCCCAAACATGCTTTTCCATCTAGTATCATTGGCATCCTAGCTGTTCCACAAACAAGATACTCCAAATCTTAGTCAGGCATTCTCTCTGGCTGCGTTCCCATGCCTAGAATGTTCTTCCCTTATCTCTACCTCCTGCCTTCCTTCAAGGCCCAGCTTACCCTCCCCCTAAATTTTATACACACACATCCTCAGAGTTTGCTTCATATGTATGTTTGCTTGTTGTCTTTCCCATTAGATTGTTAGCTCCTTGAAGGCAGGGTCTGCCTTTTGCCTCTTTTTGTATCCTTGGTACCCAGCACAGTGCCTGGCACATAGAAGATGCTCAATGAATGTTTGAAAGACTAAAGCCACCATATGAGGGAGTAAAGGACCAAGACTTTATTTTCTGATATTATAGGCCCAATGAAAAGGTTTGTCTAATAACTCCAAAGTGTGTTTCCCTTACAGGGAAGAGCACAAACCACAAAGTGGAACTATGAATCTGGGGGCAAAGAAAAGAGTGATCTGATGGAGGATGCTGTGGGAAAGAAAGACCAATCAGAAAAGGAAGAATAATGCTGATTCTTGATGAGCTGGAGTCCCTTTCTGTACATTCAGAATTTATAGGGTCTTTCCATCTCTATTTTCTATAGTATGAAATGCCTGCTTGAACCTGTGTTTGTTGAGGAGCTGGAGATCCTTTTACTCATATCTGTGGGAATCTAAAAGTGAGCCAAAGGGACATCAGATCTTTTTGGTGCCTCCTCTTAGGCTGGCATAGCCCATGTGAAGAACAGAGCTTAAGACCTTGAACTAATTCCCCACACCCAAGATGAATGCAAAGTATCTGAGAGGAGAGTTTTTGGGTTTGCTTTTTGGTTCTTTGGTGACTTGCAGATAAAAGGAACATATTAGTTGGATGTTGCAGTGGCTAAGAGTGCTGGACTTGGGAATTGGGGAAGAGCCAAGTTCAAATCCTGCTTCAGACACTAACTGGCTGTATGAGCCGGGGTGACTCACAACATCTCAGCCTCAAGTTTTTTTATCTGTAAAGTGAGGATAATGGCAGCACCCACCTTAAAAGGTTGAGGTGGGGATCAAATGAAGTAATGTAAGTACAGCATTTTGCAAACCTCAAAGCACTATCCAAAATGCTCTTGCTGATGAACTGAAATGAATTTTAGCAATATACTCATTAGTACAAAGTTTATAATTCCTTTACAAGAAAACAAGCTGAATATCCAACTTACTATTCATGAAATTCTTGGATAACTCAATATGAAATCCAGAGAATTATAGCTCTTTTCAACTGAAGGTCAAGCTCATGTGAAGACAGAAGACATTCCTTTTTTTAAAAAGCTGGGAAGACTTAAATCATTTCTGGCCTCTGAGAAAGTAGAGTCATCAAAAGCACAGTGTGATCCTTGAAAGGATGACAGAATTCCTTGCTTACATCTTTGCCCTTTTTCTCCAGTGGGTCCCTATGCCAGATGTCAAACGCATGGCTGGGTTCTTTTTTTTTTTTTTTACTTCCCATTGTCTAATACAGGGCCTATATACAGAGATACTCAAGAAATATACTGAATATTTTAAAACGCAACAAAAATGTTCATCAAATGGCTACTTCATACCACTGCCACATCAATCCTATAATACAAAGACCTATGATAATGTCATTGCTGTTCAGCATCCTTCATTGTCTAAGGAAGAGGCCAAGTTAGACCTAGCTTTCAAAGTCATGCACAATCTGTCTCCAACCTAGCTTTTATACTATTCTTCACCTACTCAGCTTTAGACCAATTTTCCACTGTATGAGCCTGGAAGGCCACTGCTACTTTCACCCAGAGGCAGCTGGTGGCACAACAGAGTGCTGGGCCTAGAGTCAGGAAGATCTTAGTTCAAATCTGACTTTAGACACAGACTAGATGTGCAACTCTGGATGACTCAACCTGCTTGCTTTGTCAACTGTAAATCGGGGACCACAGTAGCACTTGTCTCCCAGGGCTATTATAAGGACCAAATAAGCTAGCTGTAATACAAAACCAAACCATTCTGTGTCTGGCACAGAATAGGTGCCAAATAAATGTTTATTCCCTTCCAGTCACCTTCTCCTTTCTGACTACCAGAATCCAACCCATCTGATTTAACTCAAATGTCACCTACACCATGAAGACTTCTATGATGTATTTCCTTCTTTGGCCGTAACACCACACTTGGAACCTCTTATGTATTTATCACTTATTATGTGTATATGTGTGTGTGTATGTGTGTGTGTGTGTACTTACACACACACACCGTATTAAACTTCAAGCTTCATGAGAATAGAAACCATGACAATCTTGATTCGGCCCAGCACATTGCAAATACTAAAAACATTTGTTATAAAGCATTTTTTTTCCTCCTATACCTTTACTCAGGAAAATCTGATCTGATTGAGGTCCTGGTATGTTGTAAGCCTACTGTTGTTGTGGTACTCAGTCTGAGTAGTCTTGCTCCAAGTTACCAACCTTTGCTAACACATGCTATGAATCATCTGGGTAGGAGACCATCTTGTGAGCCTCTCATATGGGGAGCTTCAAATGGTCAAAATATCAACTGAATACAATGATGTGATAGCAATCAGCATGGGCACACAAAATCACAATTTTTCAGATGGAAGGGAACTTACTGGCTATCCACCCATGTACTAAGATACAAAATCCACCACTACAGATTGAAGACCCTCTACAACCTGAGTCACTGGACTGAAAAGCCTCCTCATTGGGGTTGCGGCCCTTCTGCTGATGAGCCCCTAAGTATTCAGAAGTCATTTTATCGCTGGCCTTGTCTGGTGGGAAAGAGGTGCCAGAACTCGTGCACTTCTGGTGCAGTGTTCAAGAGTTTAGGCCACCCCCCTCCGAATGAAGCATCTCATCTATCAACACCCTAGAATAAGAGGCCGGCCTTCTCAAATACATCTGTCCCACAAAGGTGGGACTTACTTAACCTGCTTTGATCCCTCATCACTCCCAGGTTGCTGCTACTCAACTCATTTCCGTAGTTATCCTAATGGAAGTGAATAACTCAAAGGGACAGAATGACACAGTATCTGTCTCCAGAAGCGGTAATGTTGGGTTTTGTTGGCACTTCCTGTACACAATGAAAACAAAGATTCAGTGTCATAAACCATAAAGTATCCCAGAAGCACAGCTCTGAGGGCCCTCCTAGACCATCTAGTCCAACCCGTAAGTGACCAAGGATCTCCTTTCCAACATACCCAACCAATGACCAGCAGCATGCAGTAAGGAGAGGCCCTCCTTGTCTCAAAGCAGACAATTCCTTTCGAAGACAGATTTTACCAAGTTTTTCCATACATGTCAAACCTCAATCTGCTTCTCTTCTACTTCTACCCATTGCTCCTAGCTCAGCACTTTTTTTTTAAACTTTGGCACTGTATTTAGCTTTTTAAAAAATTAATTTGACCTATGAGCAAGTGCCATTTACCAAGCACAAAATACTACAATTGCAGATGGGCAGAAGAGAGTTTACTAAAAACTTGGGAGACAGAATTCAGTACGTATCCTGAAGATGACAAGACAAGGGATTCAGAAATTTCTGGAAGGAAATTCAATTCAATGGGATACTGAATGTGACTACTCTGCAAAGATCTAATTTTATCAGTTTGGATGTTTATCTTTCCCAGTTAAGAAGCAATACAAAAACTGAATCCAAAGCAAGAGTTTATCTTTTTTATTAAGACACAGCTGGAAAACGATAACATCTCAAATTACATAAGTGAACTCCCCCCCAAATTTACAGATTTACATGTTTATAATACAAACACTAACAGCTCATTGCATATAAATATTTCATTTGGTCTGCCATCATTGGGTGGCATTAAAAATCCCTGAAGTATATTTATTTAAAGGGACCTGAGATTGAGGCTGTAAATATATGGGCATAAATATCCCTTGAAAACCAACACCCAAACTAAATGTATTAATTCATTCTGTTTTTGTGCATTTTTGGTGGCCTGCTTTAAACTGTCAGGAACACATACAATTGTAAGAGGTTAGACAGAACTTTGTTCTGAGCTCAACTGGAAAAAAAAAAAACAAATGAAAAAACAAAACAAACAACCCCAAACTGATCTTCCCCAATCAATACTGTTGAGAATATATTATTTTTTCTAATGAAAAACAATACTTAATATATGAAAATGCTTAAGACTTAAGGAAGAAATCTGAAAAATGTTTCTTTAATGTTTCAAAGGGAGCTTTTAACCTAATAAAATCAAACACTTTTTTTTCACCCTCCCAATCCTATCAGCCAAAGGCCATTGTCACAGCCACTGGGGGTGCCAGAGAGAGATGGGTGATAACATTTCTCAAAACAGTTTATTTCTTGAATTTTGTACAACAGATAGCAAATGCAGAAACACGCAGTCCAATCCTTGGCCTGCCAAATAATCTCGAAGCCAGTGGAGGTCTGAGCACTGGGAGGGAAGTACATGGCTAAACACAGAAAGTACGGAAGGAACTAGGCTGAAAAGTCCCTATTAGCTGACAGAGTGTTAGCTCCTTCAGCTTCTGGCTCATGGTCACCCCCACCCCCCCCTCTAGCCCCCCCAATCCCACAAACTTCCCACCCTTTGCCCTCCCCATACATTTTAGTAAAGCACCACTTATAATGTTACAGTTAAGACTGCAGGCAATTCTGCCATAAACCAAAATTTTCAGGGCTTTGTGACTCAGCTAGAAAATCTTGTTGCGAGCCAGAGGAGGGTCTTAGACAATCTCGTTTTCTGAGGTCTAAACACAAGTGTTGAGACCAAAGTTTTGCAGGCTGACATTCTAACCCAGCGAGCCGCCCAGATTTCAAGTGTAAACATCAGATTTACCACCACTAAAAGTGACCCAACACACATTAGCAGTAACTGTTTCCCAGATGAAGAGAAACCTTCATTCTCTTGGATTAGCAGGAGGCTCCTTATGTCTCTCAGGTAAACAACATTTTAAAAACATTCTGTGGCAGAGAAAAGAACCAAAAAATGTAAACGCCAAGAAATGACATTTTTCTAACTCTATCAAAGTTCCCATTTGGACCTAAAGTAAGAAATTCCCAGTGTTATCTGCCATCTTCTCATGCTTTGCTACCGACTTTCCTCATAACCATGAGTTAAGGCATAAAGTAGCAAGAGTGCATTTTGGCAGTGAATTAGTCCAGTATCCCCCCCCCCCTTCAAAGACTAGCACTGGTGGCCACTCCAAGAGTTTTCAAACAAAGTGTTCCTTTAACCATTGTTGTTTTTTTTTTAAAAGAGAAGTCACATTAGCTTGGCCTTCCTTACTGAATTTTTAGTTTCAAAGACCCCTTACCCATAAACAATATCCTAACAATTACTTCAGGGTAATTTCCCTTCTCAAAACATTGACCCCAAGAAAAAGATCACTGTGCTGTTAATACTATATAGGGGCTTACAAAGGAATAGAATGACAAGATATAGGATACAAAAGTCATTTGCTGATTGCCATCACCACACACTATTGGTTAAGAATTAGAATTTTTAGTACTTCCTAATATCTAACGTCTGTTTATAGAAAACTGCAAACATTTCCCAATCTAAAGATTCTGACAGCCATCAGTTTTGCTCTCCAGAAGTACTAATCCTTCCCTTAATCAACAAAGGTTTCCTTTCCTAGGTTTAAGTGTTATAATAACAAGTGAGTATATAGTTAGGCAAACAAACACACCTTATTTAACTCTTAATCTGTAACGGTATTTTCTATTTACACAATTGCCAGTCCTGCTGACTTGTGCTAATGTAGGTAGCAGTTTTGTATCATAGAATGTGGAATAAAGAATGAAACTGGGCATGAGAGTTCCAAGAAGATGAAGGAAAAAAAAGTATGATTAAGAATAAGATTAAAAAATGGAAATATGGGCGGCTAGGTGGCGCAGTGAGTAGAGCGCCGGCCCTGGAGTCAGAAGGATCTGAGTTCTGATCCGGCCTCAGACACTTAACACACACAAACAAACAAAAAAAAAAACCTAGCTGTGTGACCTCGGGCAAGTTACTTAACCCCAATAGCCCTCCAAAAAGCAAAAAAAAAAAGAAAAAAAAAGGAAACATCAGGGAGAGGAGTGCCACTTGTATGGTATAAATGGAGCACCTGGAAAAATGACTTTCATCTTTATAATGACATAATTTTTGGGGGGAGTAACGCGGAAATAATCACTTTCATGTAAAAAAAAAACAAAAACTGAAAGGGCACGGAAAATCTCCCGAGATGATTTTCAAAGCAAAAATAAAGAGTAATGAAATCTTTCTTTTATGATACAAAAATTAGTCTTTGAAAAGATGCTGCAAGATTCAATTTCCAATACATTTTTAATGTTTCCAGTATCATAAAATGTCATTGGATTAACATTCAAAAACTGATGCTAAATACCAATAATGTGACCCTTCCTAAAATGAGTGTGAATTTCAGAAGTCAAAATGGTAGTGATCACTTAATATCCCAATAACAAATGACCAATACTTTATATCTAATTATATTGAACTTGAGATGGTTTAAAAACTGTGCAAAAATCCCAAAGTTTGAAGCGAGCACCTGTTGATAAAATTACATTAACTTATTCTCAGGATATGCAAAACTAGCAACTGGACATTACCAATTTATCACTTAAGCCATAATAACATAGCTGTACAGAGGCTCAAAAATGCTGAATTGTAAAATGTCAGCAGTGGTATTCACATCTATTTTCAATACAGCTACCAGAGATGCCTAATGGTAAATGAACCATAGAAAAAAATTTTTTTAAAGAGAAAGAAAAGGAAAACGTAGGATAAGGTGTAAGAGAAACAGCATCCACTAATTCTGAATTTGCTTAGGTGGGAAGAGGGGTTTGGAAAAGTAATGTGAATTTTGAACACTTTGTGCGAGACCTCAGTTGTACAGAATGAGCTCCAAGAATTGCATTCAGGTAGCCTAGATTTCTGGGAGGGACAGGAGCAGTAACACAAACTTTGATCTTCAGGGAAGGAAAGAAGGGAAAGAAAAAAGAGGGAAGTAAAAAGGACAGTAAATTAAGGTTCAATAGAGGCATATAGATACATACCTAACCTGGACTGCCAAGAAGGTAATCAGGAGCAGTAGCTGAGAACCAAGAATTGGATCATTGTGGAATAAGCTCCTTTTTCTATCTAAAATAAGGTGTGAAGATTTAGGGGAAGTGCAGATGTGTACAGAAATGCAAAAGCTAGCTGCCACCAGATTGCTGGGGCTTGGGGGAACAGCTCTTATTGCTGGAAAAGAGAAAGCCAACACACAACCCAGTCCCAAACAGGCAAACCAATCTGTTATAAATAAATATATGCAGGATACTCATTGCTAGGCTCATTAATAAGATGAAACACTGTAGACTTGCTAACAGCTTCACTAACCATTTATAATCTATCATATGAAGACCAAGCTTATAATGATACACAGACATAAATACTTTTATGGACCTAAAAATAAGTGGTCTTTCCTAGCAATGAAAAATTGTATGTTCCCCCAAAATTCTCTCAATTAATCACCTGCTCGACTTTTCCTAGGGCCCAATCAAGGTCTTACTTTAAACAAATGGCCTCTGAGAAAATGGGAATAAGAAAGTAATAAAAGTTTTAAAAATCTACACAGCTTCTACAGGAGACTTTTAAAAAATAATATCTAAATTGTAAAACAAAAGCTCAGATATGAAAAATAAAAGACTCATACAAACTGAGGCTATTTTCATGCATATAGAAAGTCTGCATGCAAACGGATGTTTTGCAAGCAACAAGGACTGCATTGCTCTGGCACAACCTGCTGTCTCGTTCTTAATATTCTAACCCAAAAGATTAAGACTCACACTAGAGCCAAATGTTGCTTCACTATTAGCTTCACAGTATTTCATGAGACATAAACTAAACTCTTCAAAGAAACGCACAGTTAACCTTATTCAAACGATCTTATACCTAGAAGAATGTCTTGGGGAATAAGTGTGATTTCTCTTTTTCAAATAAATAAATAATGCTTAAACTAGCTAAGATTGCATAAATGGCAATTCTTCTACCGCATTTTAATAGAGGAATGTCAAAAAGGAGTTTATGCTAAGAATCTATGATGGTATATACTGGAGTGCGCATATTAACTGAAATATCCATGTTGCACTGCTCAGCATAAGGTCAGAGAAAATACAAGTACAAGCTCTTCTAAATACACAAAAGGGGAGTGACTGAAATAGTGCACATAGGCAAAAATCAATGTGAGACCCAGATTGCAAAATGATGCTTGAATTTACAACACGATTACATTGTGGCAGTGAGGTTGCACCTATAATGGAGTTTGGGTTTAGTGAGGAAAAAGACTACAACAAAAAGTTATCAGTGACATTTACTGTACCAAAAAGCTAAGTTAGTGCCATTAACATTTCACAATAACACTTTTGTTAAGCCCAAACATTATTTGTATGACAAAATGAAATAGGCTCAAGGATGTCCAGTCCAAGATACCCTCTTCCACTTCATTTGCCCCAGATATTACACTTGTGTGTATTCCCCTTCCTTTGCTCTTGATGGAATTATCAAAAATCAAATCATCCAAAAGCATGGAATGATTTGTAGTTAGCTTTGTAGTTAAGAAGTAATTTAGGATGGCTGAGAGTGAATTAGAAATCTGCTGAACCTGTAAGTAATGGTAAAGTCCAACAAATCTGCTACTGTTAAGTCAGCGATAATCTTCTTCATTCCATCACAAGAGCTAAATACCTGCTACTCAATGAATATGACTGTCTCAAATTCAAGAAATAAAACAAGTCTTTTAACCCAAACTTTCTTATGGCACCATATGTATTCTATTGCTGTTGAGCACAAGAGTTTTCCCCACCTGCAGAAAGTTGTCATCCAAAACATCAGCATACAGTGCAACAAGGTTCTTTTCCAAAAGACTGTAACAGAAGAGCCCTTTTTTTAATAGTATGAATAGAACCTACAGAAGTTGACCCCAAATATTAGCCAGCTAAGACATCACAGCGCAAACTAGATGTTAAATTTCAAGATTTGAATGAAAATCAAACAACCCACATCTGTTAAATAGTAAGTAGTAGCAGAGACATAGAAACAACAGCCCAATATACTACTTACACAAACATGTTCTAATACAAGCTAAGGTAGAGTACACAAGGCTTGTGGAATTTTGACAATTACTGCTATTAAAGTCAGAGCCAATAGGATCATAAACAATCTTTTTGGCTTATCATTTGTGAGCAAAGCATTTCTAATGATTAGCTAATTCTAACTTCTTCTTAGTAATGCAGAACTGCATCTATTTTCTTTTAGGTTTCCAGTAGTTGTAGTTTATGAGAGGTAGCTGAGCTACTGTATTCAGAGAACTCACTCTGTGCAGATGAGGAATTTCAGACATTAACCTTTAGCTACACAATGTCTAATAATGCAGTAAAATATAAGAAAAAGAAAATAGATGCAAGTAACTTTTGCATTTGGCACCTTTTGTCTAGATTTTGATACTTCTCAAGTATTGTTTTTTAATAAAGTTAATGCACACATCAGGACACACCACAGCAAAGGTTTGCTACATATTTACAAGGCACCAACCCTTTTCTCACCTTTTAACACGAAGAACCAATGAAAAGCATATCAAGATCCCCCCAGCTCCCCACCTTCTTGCTCAGGTCCCCTCCCCCCTCCCTCCCTCCCCCCCTGCCAAAACCTGTCGTATAAATATACTTCAGCTCAGTACAATTTGTGAAAGTTTGGCCTGGGATGATTAAAATAATCCAGATCCTTCTTACAATATAGAAACTGTAAACATTTTATAGCTGCCTTTAGGATTGGTGTATTGTGCAAAAGTTATCATTATTACTGTGTATAGGAATCAAAATGGTAAAAAAAAACTATATAAAAACTCTGTAAGAAGGTGCTGTAATTTCTATAATACAAAACCAAAAAAAGGGCGATTTCCTTTTTTGTGATAAAAATGTCATGCTACTGTAGAGAAGCCAGAAGCTCCTTTAACATAGTAAATATGTAGTGTGTGGGGGGAGCAGAATTTCTTTAATTTAAGGCCTAATGAGTAAGGCTTGCAGGGAAAATTGAAGTGTGGAGAGCTCGAGTCTCAAAACAAACATATACTGGCATAATGAAAAAGCACCACTGGAAGGAAGCAGAAAGTCCCCACACAATTTGCTTGGTAGATTTGACTGGTAAGTTCCCTGTAGTAGAAGGCCATTGGGATCTGATTTTTTTTTAATTCTTCGAAAATGTTCATTTGTTAATAATTCCATCCCATGAGATGACTAACCCGGGCCTTCTCTGTCATTTTACGTACTCTGCCTGATCTGGACGTACCAAGATTCAGTGGATCTTCAGTGGGAACGAAGCTGTCATTGTCAGAATCATCGTTATACAAAACAGTTCTCCGGCCTTGGTTTCTTGTTTTAATTCGGGGCAATCTACTAAATCGACCTGAAAACATGCTGTCAAATTCATCTTCTGCAGCGCGTGCACGTTTGGCTCTAGAGCTTCCTCTGGAGGTTCCTCTTCCTCCTCTTCCTCTTCCTCTCCCCCTTGCTCCATTTCCTCCTCTTCCTCTACTTCCACGACCTCTGCTTCCTCTTCCTCTTCCTCCTCGGCTCCATCTGCCCCATCTGCCCCATCTACCTCTTCCTCCAGCTCCTCTGGTCTTCCAAGGTCTTTTTCCACTGGCAAGATCCTTTCTGATCTTTCTTTTAGGTCTGGTATGAACGACTTTACTGTAGTCGTGGTCTCCCTCTACATAATCACGATCTGTTCTGGAACTTGAATCAGAGTCCGAATCAGAGCAACATGAACTTTCAGAACTTGAACTAGACTCCCCACTCTCTGACGAAGATAATCTTGTTTTGGCTTTTGTGCCTTTTTCTTCTCCTTCTTCATCCACACTTTCATCATCTTCTGATATAAGTAATTTTCTCTTCACTCCTTTCCGGTGCTGTTTTCCATTACCATTTGTAAGGGGTTCATCAAGGGACTGATCTAAAATAGGAGGAAAAATTTTTAAAAGTTAAGACTAAGTTTGTTAAGATGGCTACTAAGCTAAAGAGACATGAACTATACAAAGAATCTTAAATACCTTAATGTAATTACAAACATGTGAGTCGTATCTTTTTTGTCTTTGATAATTTTTTTTTAAAGTGCTTTAAAGAGCTTATTTAAATAGATAAACTACTTATCTTAATTTGAAGCCGGAAAAGAAAACAAAACTACTATTTCCTGAAAGTTAATATACAAAAGCACATCAACCAGTCTTTACTAACACCAAAAGGGAGAGTTTTCTTGGGTTTTGTTTGGGTTGTGTGAGTTATATGTACATGCACACACATTTTAAGAGATTTCCCATAACATGATCCTTTCTCATAATCCTAAGAAGAAAGGATATGACCAGAGTCTTAAAGGAAGCCTGTGAGGGTTGGAAACAGAGGCAAGGAAGGAGAAGATTCCAAGACAGCCAACAAAAAGGTACAGAATCAAGAGATGGAGGGTTATATGGGAAGAACAAAAAGGCCAGTAGTGCTATATCAGAGCACATACATGAAAACTGGAGAGGTAGGAAGGAGCTAGGTTGGGAGGGGCTTTAAAAGACAAACAAGATTTTATATTTGATTCTAGAGGTAACAGGGAGTCACTAGGGTTTGCTGAATAGGGGGAAGAGATGGTCAGGCTTTTCCTTCAAGAAGGACATTCGGGCAGCTGAGCAAAGGATCAACCAGAGTGGGGAGAGACTTGAGGGTGGCAGCCCCACCAACAGGCTTTTCCAACAGTGGAGATATGAGGTAACTAAGTCTGCACCAGGGTGGGGGCAGTGTCAGAGGAGAAAAGGTACAAATGACAGGACTTGGGAACAGAGTGAATATGTGAGGTGAATGTAAGCGAGAATAATAGTGAGGTGGTGTGTCTGGATGATTAGGAGGATGGTGGTACTCCTAACAATAACAGTGAACTGTTGGAGGTGAAGAAAATGAGTTCGGTTTGGGATATGTTGAGGTGAAGATGTCTATAGGATATTTAGTCAGAGACATCCAAAAGACAGTTGGAGATGGGAGACTGGAGGTGAGGAGAGAGATTAGATCTGGATATACAGATCTGAGAATCACTAGCAAAGAGATTATAAATGAATCCATGAGAACTGATGAGATCACCAAGTGAGAAAGAGGAAGAAGATAAAAGAGTCCAGACAGGGGACATCCACGGTTAACAGACAAGATGTGGATGAAGATCAAGCAACGGAGATCAAGAAGGAGCTGTCAGAGAGGTAGGATGAAGCAGCAGAGAGCAACATCAAGAAACCATAGAGGAGAGACTAGACAGGAGAAGTGAATGACCAATAGCGTCAAAGGTTGCAGAGAAGCCAAGACAGATGAGGACTGAGAACAGAACATTTGATTTGGCATATCAGAGATCCTCTTCATAACTATGGAGCAATGCCAGTTCAATGACAAAGCTGGAAGCCAGACTGTGAAGGGCTGAAAAGAGAGTGAGAGGAGAGAAAATGAAGGCACTGATTTTAGATGGTTTTTTACTAAGTTTAGCTATGAATGGAAGGAGAAAAACAGTGGGATCAAGTGAGGATATTTTAAGGAGGAGGGAGGGA
This sequence comes from Gymnobelideus leadbeateri, assembly GCA_011680675.1. Classification (NCBI taxonomy): domain Eukaryota; kingdom Metazoa; phylum Chordata; class Mammalia; order Diprotodontia; family Petauridae; genus Gymnobelideus; species Gymnobelideus leadbeateri. The sequence continues at coordinate 68,488 of WOXC01002755.1, forward strand.
GACATGAGCATGTCTGTAGGCAGCACTGAAGCAGCCATTATGCAGGGCAAGAAGAGTGCTGATGACAGAGGGGGCAACGTGGAGAAGACTCCATGGAATGGGATCAAGGTTGCATAGGGAGGAGTTTGCCTTAGCAAAAGGAAACGACACCTCGTCACATGAGAGGTGGATCCATTCAGCACAGTTTCTTGATTTTCTCTTATCTCTGACAAGACACATTACATGATCCCAGATTAAAAAGAAAAGTAGTAGTAATGGTAAGTACTGAACTAAAAATCTGTGATTCTCCTCCCTTTAATCCTTTAAAACCATTTTGACTATAAACATAAGATCTATTTATTTAAACATTGCAATTTTTCCCATCCATTTAGTCTCTTAACATATTATTTCTCAACAGCTCTAATCTTATTGGTCTCAGTGATGGATCTCCTCATTTTAGGAAACTTTTCTCCTTATTCAGAATAATTTTTAATTCCTGTCAAATTCTCTTTTAAAAATCACAATTTGTTATGAAATAATTACTGGCCATTTGCTCTCAGTCAAGTCAGTCTTAAAATCTAGTAAGCACCTACTATATGAAGAACACCAGCTAGGCAGGGTACAAAATTTAGATGAAACATAGTTCTCACCCTCATAGATCTTACAATTTACTAGGGGGATAAAACACAGATACTGACAAACAGAATAAACAAAAACATAATAAGTGTATTCAAGGCATATGAAATAAAATGAGATGAACAGTCCAATGGGAACAGGCATGACTGGAGCAGTGAAAACTGTGTAGAATATAGCATTAGAGCTGGCTTTTGAAGGATATTGTAAGAATTTTAATTTTATCTGATAGGGTAGAAAGGACATTCTAATCATGTGGAAGAACACTTAAGATTTTTTTTAGCAGAACAACATAATCAGAGTTGTATCTAAGTAAGAGAACCCTGAGGTTACAGAGGTGGGAGATCTGGTGAAAGGTTATAACACAGAAAGAAATTAAGCAAGAGAGGGCGAAAAGAAAAAAAGATTGGTTTTTGTTTTGGATAGGTTAAATTTGAGGTGCTTGTGGAATATCAAAATCTTGTAAGTAGCTAGAAATGGAAAACAGGAAACTATAAACCTTATCCAAATTAGATACTATTAAATTATTCAGGTTAGCAATTACAAGGAAACACTATAAATATAAGTCCAATGTTAAAAAAAAAAGGAAATCTAGCTTTTACATCTTAAATACATTAGCTTTTAAATGACTTAAATGTCATTAAATATCATTTAAAATTAAATATTAAATCATTAAAGTATTAAAAATTTTAATTTAAACAGAAACTGCATAAGTCAAATTAAACAATCAACAAGCATTTATTAAGCAACTACTACCATGTGCCAGGAAAGACATAAAAAAATTAGTCCCTGTCCTTACATCCTATTGAAAGGCAGCAATTCAAAGAAGAAATCATTGAATTATTTATATCCTACCTGCTTCAACTCGTGTAACTTTACCCCGGGACGATGTACTTTTCCTAGGATTGGTACTATTTCTATTTCGGCTTTGTGGATTTGAATTTGAAGATGAACTTTGTCCCTCAAGAGTTTCACTGACTATACATCCAATAGGATCGTCACCAGGGTCTGAAACTTCAATTTCAAGAGAGTGCACTGTTAAGGAGACAGCAATAAACAATCAGACCCATACTGTTATTTAGGACCTGAAAAGATGACTCATTCAGCTATACTATATTAGAATTAAAAATGGTACAGCCTCAGACACTTAATGCACACACAAACAAAAACCTAGCCGTGTGACCTTGGGCAAGTTACTTAACCCCAATTGCCCTCCAAAAGGCAAAAAAAAAAAAAAAAAAAATTAAAAATGGTAGAGTTCCAAACTTGATTAGGATTATACTAAACATCAACATATCCTCAGAGCTCTCAATGAACAGCATCTACAAGAGCGTGCTGAATAAGCTGGATCCACCACGCCAAAATAAATCCCCATTTCTCATGTTTCAAAAGAAGTTCAAACTACATATGACAATGACAACAACAATATATCATAAGTGATTTTAAATAGTCCATATGGAGTCTGAGGTTTCAGGAGCACAAAAATGATTCGAGATAGGATCTGGTCAGAAATCTTCATTTCTAAGGGTGATTGGAGATCAGCAGCCAATGACTTGCTGAATTCTCATTTGCTAACACACACAGGATCTAAAGTTGTAAGGACACTAAGTCAGAGCTCTTACAGGTAAGAAGCAAAGGGAGATCTACAAAGAACAGGAGGAGTCCAGGTCCTTGGACTGCAGATTCCCTGCTAGAATTTCCTCAGTCTCACTTGAGACCTTTAAAGACAGAATCAAACAGAGGTAGGAAGCAAATGAGCATTTTTACCATGAGATGAGACAGAAGAGCTCGTCCGGGTCAAAGGCAGTGAGGTATTTGGATCACTTTGAGACTCTATCTTCGCTTGTTTCTTTTTTCCTTTTGGACTAAAAGCAAAAATATTCAATCATAAGTAGATGGTCTATATTAGAAAACGGCTTGCAAAGTGAAACAAAAAATTTTACTGTAAAATCAATCAGAAGGCACCCTGAAACAACTACATTTCGGCAAAGTTAAATGATATACCTCCACGTTTTACCGAATTTTTGACAGATTCCAGTAATAAATGAAGTTACATGGCACTTTCAGGTTTACAAAGCACTTTCCATTTACCAACCATTTGATGCTCACAACAATCCTGTGCCACAGAGGTCTAATTTTATTAAGTTCATTTTTATAGATGAGGAGACTGGCTGAGAGAGAAGAACTCAGTGAGTGACTTGTCTAAAGGGATTCAAACTCTGATCATCCTGACTCAGCACAACACTTTCCATTGTGCTACCTTTAGTTACCTTAATTCCCAGCTAAATGGATCCACACCTATGGACTATCTAGTCCAGGGTTGGGGAACCTGCGGTCTCAAGGCCACATGTGGTCCTCAAGTGTGACCCTTTAGCCAAAGCCAAGTTTCACGGAGCAAATCCTTTTGTTAATGGGATTTGTTCTGTGAAATCTGAATTCAAGGGGCCACATTTGAGGACTTGAAAGAGGTCCACAGGGCAGCTAGGTGGCGCAGTGAGTAGAGTGTCGGCCCTGGAGTCAGAAGGACCTGAGTTTGGATCTGGCCTCAGACACTTAATGCACGAACACACAAACAAAAACCTAGCCGCATGATCTTGGGCAAGTTACTTAACCCCAACTGCCCTCCAAAAGGCAAAAAAAAAAAGAGGTCCGCATGTAGTCTTGAGGCTGCAGGTTCCCCACCCCTGATCTAGTCTATCACAGAATTCCAAATATCTGCAAATATGTCCATACTACTCATGAATCTGAAGATCATGTATATGAGACTGCTTTGCAAAGTAAAAAGCACAAAAGTAAGGATGGAACCAGGTGACATGGCAGAGTAAAAGGAAGTATTACTGACCAAATTTCTCACAACTAGTCCACAAAGACCTAGAAAATGCACCAGCCTGAGTCCTAATTAGGTAATTCAAGAAAAACAATCAAAGTAAATCATTTCCCCAGCTGAGGCTGACAGAGAAATACATAAATGCAGACCTGGACTCCTCCTGTGGACATTGGGGATGGGCTTTAGGAGGAGTGTTCAGGGGAACCTTCCAGCACAGAAAATAAACAAGGGATTACAGCTGTGTACTCAAGAGAAAGGAGGTCCCAGATTGTGTACAGAGGGGCCTGACATTGTGCAGGTAACAGGAACAGATGCTAACTGGCAATTCTCACACTCACATCCTGAGGCGAGGTCAAAGATCCAGTGTGGTAGGAGGAGGGGACCTGCGGCTGGGGGTGGCAGGCCAGGGAAGAAAGCAGCTACATGTCCAAGGCTGCATCCGGAATAAGGTCTCAGATCCAGCTGTCAGTCTATTCTGAAGCCTATGGTGAAATCATCAGGGCAGGGAGACCAGAACAAAAGGAAAGTCCACAGTGCTGTCATGCAGAGTCTGCAGAAGCCTCTAGTTGGCTGATGGTGGTTAAATCCAGCAAAAGTCTATCTCCCTGAGTTTACCTAGCTGGTTTAAACTAGGAGCAAAGTCATAGTTGTACTGCTCAGATCAATTTAGGTTAGCAACTTTCAGAACTTAGAATAGGAAGGTAACTCTCAAGCTTCAGCCTATATTTAATCATTCGGGGATCGTGGAACAACACTAAGCACCTTAAGAAAGCAGCAGCAAGATCCAAGAGGACACAAAAGTGGACTTAGCATGGCCTAGTCATTCCTGTTATAAGTACACAGACACTAGCCCTGGAGTCAGGAGGACCCGAGTTCAAATCTGGCCTTAGACATTTACTAGCTATGTGACACTGGACAAGTTATTTAACCCTGACTGCCTTTAAAAAAAAAGTGCACAGAGTCCAACATCCAAAGTCAGGAGGTAAGACCAGAAGAATGAACAAGCAAAAAAAGGAATCATATCATAAAAAACTATCATGGTGACAGGGATGTTCAATATACGAACATAGACAAGAAAGACTCTAAAAGAAAGACACAACTTGGGTCACAAGTTCCTAAAAGTCTTGAAGCAAGAGTTTTTAAGTGATTTCATAAATGAAGGAAGAAGTGCTAGAGGAAAACAACTGATTAAGACATAAGGGCTATGAAAAGAGAATTAATAACGGCACAAGAAGTAAAAAACAACAATTTCCTAAAAATCAGAACAGAACAAACAGAAACTAATGATTCCATGATGCATGAAATATTAAAAGAAAGTTAAAAGACTGAAAAAAAGAAGCTATTTCATATAATAATTAACCTAGAAAACAAAGCAAAGAGATCATTGGACTAGGAAGCTGAGCCAAGATAGTGGGAAGTAGAAAGCTTCTCCAAACAGATCCAGAAACAATCACTGGACTAGGAAGCTGAGCCAAGATAGTGGGAAGCAGAAAGCTTCTCCAAACAGATCCAGAAAAAAACACCAGATGGAATCCTGATGAGGAAACCAAAGAAAAAGTAATTTTTCCTGCCCAGGTAGGCATATGGAAAAAAAGAGGGCAGAGAACTTTGAGGACAGAACATGCTGAGTAGGGATACTCCATCACACAAGGAAAGGCTATGTACTAAGCCAAATCCATCCCAGTGAACTTTGACCGAAACAGATAACATTATTGCCCATTACTCATTCTCAGGTTGAAGATCCAAGGCAGAACAAGGAGGGGATCTGTACCCAGGAGTGACCTTTCAAGATAAAGTCCTAGACAAGGAAAGCTAGGTGGCTCAGTAGATAAAAGAGCTGGGCCCAGAGCTGAAGACCTGATTTCAAATCCATCCTCAGACACCAACTAGCTGCATGACCCTGGGAAAGTCATTCAACCTCTATCTCAGTTCCCTTATCTGTAAAATGGGCATAATAACAGCAGGTACCTCAAGGTTGTTGTGAGATTGAAAGCTATAATGTGTATAAAGTGCTAAGCCAGGGTAGAGAACCTGAGAACTCGAAGCCACATGTGGCCTTCTAGGTCCCTGGATGCTGCCTTTTGACTAAGTTCAAGTTTTACAGAACAAATCCTTTTATGAAGGGGATTTGTTCTGGGAAGTTTGGATTCAAAGGGCTGCACTTGAGGACCTAGAGGGCCACATGAGGCCTCAAGGCAGGAGGTTCCCCACCCTGGCTCAGCACAATGCCTGGCACATGAGGTGCTATATAAATGTTAGCTGCTTTATTGTTATTATTATTATTATTATTATTATTATTATTATTATTATTATTATTAATAATACCACCAAGAGAGGAAAGTTTCAGAAGCAGGCTCAGGTCATCCTGACTCCAGGCCCCACCACATCTCCAATGAGCTAAAGCATTCATTTAAAAAGTTTTCATTTCATTACAGTTAATGAAAGTTAAATGGTTTTTGTTGCTGTTGTCTTTTTAAATAAATGAAATAAGACTCTTAGAGAAAAAAGTAAGGGAAAAAATGAGCACTTTGGAAGAAATAATTGGAAAGGGAATTAATACTTTGGCAAAAGAGGTATAAATCTTGCAGGCAACAAACTCCCTAAAAACTAGAAGAGACCAAATGGAAACAAAGGATTCCATGAGACAAGAAATATCAAAACAAAGTCAAAGGTTTGAAGGAAAAAAAAACGAAAATGTGACTGGGCGAAGACAACTGAGCCAAAAAACATTAAGAAGAGAAAAAGTTCAGAATCATAGGGTTACCTGAAAGCCATGACCAAAAAACCCCAAACCACTAGATGTCATATAGCAAAGAAATCACAAAACTGTTCAGACCTCTTAGAACTAGAGGGCAAGCAGAAATAGAAAGAATCCATTAGTCACTTACTGCAAAAAACCCCCAAATGAAAACTCCCCAGAATATCTCCCAGGAACATCATACCCAAATCTAGTGTTTCTACTTCAAAGAAAGAACACCGCAAAATAATTCAAGTACCGAGGAGTCACAGTGAGGACCACATAAAATTCAGCAGCCGCAACTATAAAGCAGTGAAGAGCTCAGAATATAATGTTCCAGAGTACTGTAAAAGAGGAGGGCTCCCCAGATAAAATAATACAATCTTAAGGGGGTTGGGGGGGAATGAACCTTTAATGAAACCGAGAAGTTCCAAGTATTCCTCATGAAAAGATGATAGCTATGTAGAAATTGTAAGGTTCAAACACAGGAATGGAGAAAAAATATAGAAAGATAAACATGAATGAACAATCGTAAGGGACTAACAAGAATAGGGGAGATGGGGGCGGCTAGGTGGCGCAGTGAATGGAGCGCCGGCCCTGGAGTCAGAAGGACCTGAGCCGGCCTCAGACACTTAATTCACACAAATTCACACACAAAAAAAAAACCTAGCCGTGTAACCTTGGGCAAGTTACTTAACCCCAATTGCCCTAAAGGGGCGGCTAGGTGGCACAGTGAGTAAGAGCGCCAGCCTCGGAGTTGGGATGACCCGAGATCAGATCCGGCCTCAGAAAATGAGCACCCACACACAAGTAATGACTAGCCGTGTAACCTTGAGCAAGTTACTTAACTCCAATTGCTTTAAAAAAAAAAAAAAAAGAATAGGGGAGATGATATGTGTTTCTCCTCTAAACCCTATTCTTATCAGGGATCATAGAGAGACTCTAATTAGACAAAGCCTATAAGTAGTCCTGTTATGTCTTAATGACCTTAAAAAATGACTAGAAAGAGGGGAAGGGGAATACACTTGGAAAATTAGGATGAAGGAAAGTTAAGGAAAATTATCTCTCATAAACAAGATGTAGAGATCTCTAGAAAAAACAAAAAGAAGGGAGTGAATGGCAGAACTGTTGATAATTTCAATATCACTCTCATTTGAACTGGTCAAAGGAGAGAAGAATACATATATATATATAGATATATATAGATATATATATATAGATATATATATATAGACACAGATACAAGGAGGAAGACAGGCAGAATAAGTTACTGAGGGAAAGCAAGAGGGGGAAGGGAAGGATAATGATTAGTACTAAGCACAACAATCTTAAGAACGTACAAAAAAAATATTTAGAGCTCTTTTTGAATTGGAAAGGAAGAATGAATAAATTGGGGAATAGCCGGGCAAGCGGTGATACATAAATGTGGTGGAATATTATTGTGCTGTAAGAAATGATGATGAGGGTGGCTAGGTGGTGCAGTGAGTAGAGCGCTGGCCCTGGAGTCAGAAGGACCTGAGTTCGGATCCGGCCTCAGACACTTAACACAAACAAAAAAAAACCTAGTCGTGTGACCTTGGGCAAGTTACTTAACCCCAATTGCCCTCCAAAAGGCAAAAAAAAAAAAAAAAAGAAACTATAATGAGATGATTTCAGACAGACCTGGGAAGACTTGTATGAAAAGAGGCTGAGAGAAGTGAACAGTAGATACAATGACGACAATAAGGTAAAGGTGAAAAGTAACTTGGAACAACATAATGCCCAATAAGCACTCCAGAGGACTAACAATGAAGCACACTACCCACCCTTCCTGATGCTAAGATGAAGTGCTCACAATGGAGAAAGAGACATATATATTTCTTGGACATGGCCAATGCAGAATTTTTCCTTTTGTTTTACATGCTTTAATATGGGTTTTTCTTTGTTTGCTTGTTTTTCATTTTATTTTCAACTAAAGGCTTGCAGAGGAACAGAAAGTAGCTTCTTTTTCTCCTTGAAAAAAAGAAAATGTAACAAAAAAACAAAAGGAAATCTTCAAGGAAAATAATCCAGATCTCTTTGAACCAGAGGGCAAAGTAGAAACAGAAAGAATCTACCAGTCATTCATATCCTGAAAGAAGTCTCAAAATGAAAAATTTTAGGAACACCACAGTCAAAATCCAGAGATTCCAGATCAAAGAAAAATTACTGCAAGTATCCAGAAACAAATCCAGAAATTCAAGTACCAAGGAGTCACAATGAGAATCACATGTGATTTAGCAGCAGCCATCATAAGGGATAAGAAAGCTTGGAGTACAATATTCTAGAAGGCAAAAGATAGAGGCTTATGACCAAGAATTACTTATCTGGAAGGCCCAAATATAATCCCAAAGAGGGGGAAAATGGATCTTTAATAAAAGAAAGGGTTTCTAACCATGGCTAATAAAAACAAAACCTGAGCTGAGTAGAAATTTTGAAATATGAACAATCAATGATTGAACAATCAAGAGATTTAACAATGAATAATGGTTAACATGGGAATGTGAGAAGATAATATATTTGTCCCCTTGGAACTCTAACATCCCCAAGGGTTGTAGAGGGAGTCAAATAAGAAACAGGGACCATTTTTCTATGTTTTAATGATCTTAAAAGAAGGCAGGAAAGGGAGGGGGGAAGGAATACGTGGAAGAAGAAGAAAAAACAATTGGGAAATTATCTCAAAGAATTGCAGTATGCAAGTGGAAGAGTATACAGTCCAGAAGGAACCCCTTCCCTTACCCCTAAGGGAAGAGGTGACATTTGAATTGATCAGAGGAGGGAAGAACACATATTACCAGAGGCATGAATTCTAATCTTATCTATGGAGAATGGATCATGTGGGGGTGAGGGAGTTATAAGAACTTGTGAGTGGGCTCTGGATGAAGGAAAGCAAAGAGGGCAGAAGAAGGCTGAAGAAAAAGCTCTGGTGTTGAGTACACATGGCAATCACTACCCCCTTCTTTATAAAGGGGCGACACAAAACAGAGAAAGCAAAGAATAAGAGGATGATGGTAAACATGTATTTCATAATATTAACGATGAACGAGATGACGTCACCCAGAAAAAGGAAAAGAACAAAAAAGATCAGAAAGCAGAGTCCAACAATAAATATGTTGTTTACTTGAAACAAAGACGTACAATGAGTTAAAATAAGCTACTGGAAGAAAATCTTGTTTCAGCTAAAATTTTCAAAAAGGCATCATGATCTCAGACAAGGCAATGAGAAAATAGACTTTAATATATGCTTTTTAGATTTAGATTCATTCATTCCCCCAAGTTACAGACCTGAACAGAATTTTATGAAAGCTGCATGTGGTATTACTCTGGCATACTGTGCAGTGACACTGCACTGGGATAAAAAGGAGCATCCATGGCTTGGCTCATTACATGGAACCTTTGTAAAAAGTGACCATGTGTTAAGGCATAAAAACCTCACAAACAAAAGGAGAAAAGCAAAAATGTTAGATAATAACAATATAACAAACTTTTTGGGAGGTGGTCAAAGCAGTCCTTAGGGGAAAATCTCTGCCTCTTAATGCTTTCATCAATAGAAAAGAGAAAAGATCAACATACTGGTCAAGCAACTACCAAAAAACAAAACAAAAAACAAAACAACCCTAGAAAACCCAACAAATTAAAAACCCCCAGTTGCCAGAATAGCAATCTAGAAGATCAAAGAGCTTAACAAAACTGAAAGCAAAAACAGTACTGATTAATAAATAAAATTAGAAGCTGGTATTTGGGGGGGGGAGGGGAGTAGTTCAAACTTAATCCATTTTTAACAAAGATTTTTTAAAAATTATCTTAGGAGAAAACACAAAAACAAATAAAAAATTACTTGGTACCTAAATCAAGGAGAATTAAAACAGAGAAAGAAAACTCTAGACAAATAGCCATAATGAATATATCCATAATGAATACTGATGGAAAAATTTTAAATAAAACACTAAGAACGTTGCTATAGCAACATATCACAAAGATCATACATAATGACCAGATTGGATTTATACCAGGAATGCAGGGTTGGTTTAATATTGAGAAGAGGAAAGAAGGAAGAAAAACAAACAAGCATTAACCAAATGTTTACTATGTGCCAGACACCGTGTAAAGCTATAAACACAATAGATCATATTAATACCAAGAACAAAACTCCTATTATATCAATTAAAAAAAAGCTTTTGACAAGATACCACACCCATTCCTGTGAAAAATAATACATAAATACGGCAATAAATAGATCTTCTTTCCTTAATCTAAGTTGTATTCATTTTAAAACTAAAAGCCAGAATGATATGCAAAGGAAAAAAACTTTTTCCCAATAAGAACACAATGTCCATTACGCTTTTTTACGAGTTTTTTTGGTTTTGTTTTTTTTTTTGAAGGGGGAAAGGCAAGGGAAGGATTAAGAGACTTGCCCAAGGTCACACAGATAGCAAGTGTCAAGTGTCTGAGGCCAAATTTGAACTCAAGTCCTTCTGACTCCAGGATGGGTGCTCTATTCAGTGTACCACCTAGCTGCCCCCAGGATGCCTATTACTAACCATCACTATTTGATATAGCTCTTGAAATGCTATAGTTACCAGAAAAAGAAAGTAAGGGAATAAACATAGGCAAAAAGGAAATAAAATTATATTACTTTTTGCAGATGATATGACGGTTTACTTAGCGAAACCTAGATTCTGAATTAACTAAAAATTAACTGAAACAATAACTTTAGCTAATTTACAGGATGGAAAATTCTATATATTCCATTTAAAATAACTACAGAATGTATAAAATACTTGTGAGTCTACATGCAAAGAAATACACAAGAGCTTCATGGATATAACAGAAGGAACAAGGTGGTATGGTGGATAGAGCACTTCACCTGGAGTCAGGAAGACCTGAATTAAAATCTATCCCCAGAGAGACTTCTTGGATGTGTGGCCCTGGTTAAGTCACTGAACCTGTCCACTTCAGTTTCTTCATAAGTAAGATAAGGATAATAATCATATCTAACTCCCAGGTTGTTTTAAGAATAAAATGAGATGAAATTTATAAAGAGCTTTGCAAATTTTGATGTGCTATAATATAAATGCTAGTTCTTTATGACAAAACAGAAATAAAGACAGACCTACATAATGGAAGAAATTAACTGTGTAGGGGTAGACCAAGTCAATATAATAAATAATGACCATATGGCCTAAATTAATCTATTTATTCAGTCCCATAACAATCATACAATGAAAGGATTACTAAGAATTAAAAAAAAATAACAAAATAGACCTGGAGGAATAAAAAGTGCAGAATCTCAAGGAAAATAATAAAGAAATACAAAGAGGACCTACCTACCAGTACCAGATCTTAAATTATACCACAAAGTGGTAAAAGGGTAAGAAAGATGTAGAGAAGCAAATGAAACTGGTAGCCTAGTAGTTAATGAACCTACAGATCCCATGTATTGGGATAAGAACTCACTATATAACAAAGATTGCTGAGAAAACTGGAAAGCAGGCAAGTAGAAGTTAAGAATATACCAAAGCTCTACATGATTCAGACACAGAGAGGGTGACATCATAAAAAAAACAAAACAAGAAAGGCAAGGAAGAAATTACCTGTCAGAACTATGGATAGGGGGAAGACTACCTGATCAAACAAAGTACAAAGAGGACCACAGATGAAAAATGGTCAGTACTGACCACAAAATTGGATTGGAGGGGGAGATGGATTTTTGTTAAATGAAAATAATCAGTTACAAAAGATGTAAATCTTCACCCCCAACCATCCATGTTCTGTAACAAATGCACAACATATATTTTGGCTGGAAAAATGGCATGGATCTGATTAAGTAAACCTTCCCAGGGTAAAATGGAATATCCTTACCTACCTAAGCGATAATCACCATGACTGTGCAAAGCTATTAAACTACTGACTAAAGATTCCTCCATAATTGCTTGTTTATTTCCAGATGAGTAACTCTTTGGACTTGGTATAAAAGTAAGGGGATAAGGACAGGAACTGGACTTGTGATTTCATCAGTATAAGGAACTAGCAGGTAGGGGAACTTCGCCCTCACCAATTCAGGTAGTCACCTTTTCTGCAACTTAGTCTTAGAACGTCAGCTGGATAACTGATGTCCAACTCACATAAAAAATTGATTTCTGTAGCTGTATGACTAACTTCAAAAATTACAAAGGAGCATTATTTATGCGGTATTGGATTTTTTTATTTTGTTCAACATTTCTCAAACTACAGCTTGACACCTCTGGTTTGGAATGCTGAGTGGGCAGAGTCACACTGGCAGAATGGGGCAAAGAGAAGAATTCTTGGCCACCATGATCCCCCTCTTAATGTTGGATCATGTTCAAGGTCTCCTTGCACATTAAGGATGAGCAAAGAAGTAACTAGAATTTCCCGGAGAAGTTGTTACTGAATGTTCTAAGTCCATGGTCCACTGAGACCTTTTCTGAACTGCACTGTGAACATTTCTAATTGTAATTATTCCCCCACTTTGGGCAAACAGTCTTTTTTATAGAGTTTATCCATTTCATTATCACAATAAATATGTGAGATAGAATGGGAAATGCAAGGCCACTGATTAAGAGTTCAACTGAGACTCCAGGTTTCCTAAAGGTCCAGGTTGGTTCTAAGGAAATAGCAAAGGAACCACCACAGAAGTCAGAACCTTAGAATCATTAACAATGCTCCTTTTGTCCCTCAAACAAACAATTTTCCCATTAAATGTGTGACTTCCAAAATGATGATGATGATGAAGATATTAATGTAACATGACAATGATGATAGAGGCACAGAAAAGAGCCTATAGAGAATATATGGTATAGAGGATACAAGGGGGAAGAGACAATGGAAAAAGTGGCAAAGAAGGAGCCAAGGCCAGCAAAGCTGTTGGAGAGTTGGGCATATTGGGTACACTTACCTTGATGCTCTGCTACTATTTGGTGAACTACTGCTGCTCCGGAGGCGTTTTCTGTATGGGGGTCGCTTCCTCTTCTGACACTGGATGGTAGATTTATAATCAGAGATTATATTTTTAATATGATTTTCAAATAAGGCAGATAAGCGAAGAGTCATGCTGTAGATCTGAAACCAGGAAACGTAACTTAGTACTATTAAAAAATAAGACTAGGAAAATGCACAGAAACATCTGCATCATCATTCCCAACAAAATTTACATCTTTGACAGTCGTGAAATTTCACTCACCGAAATGATGAATTAACTACAGTAGAACTCATTTATATGTGACTATTTGGTGAGAAAAAGCCTTGTGGAAAATTGACTAAACATAAATGTGGTACCAGTGGAGAGTATATAAATACTACCTTTTTTGCCCCCACACAGTTTCATTTCAGAGAGAGTATCAGGGAAATGGTCAATGCAGTTAAAATGTTAAAAGTTCCAAAGAGTGATCATAGCCAACTATGGAAATGAGTGTAACAAAAAGAAATCTACAGATCATTCGAATATTTCATTTCTGCCGTCTCCACAAAACCAACCACTTTGCACCAATTTTTTTTACCAAAAAAATTAACACTTGCCTAATTTTCCTCTTACTACTATCATCTTGACTTTTCTGATAGACTGAGGTATAAAGTACATGAATAGAAGGCAAGTGAGAGGAAGACAAGTCAATTCAGTATTGCTTGTATTCGAGAATACCTTGGTAAGTAACATGCATGCTTATTAACCCAGCTTTTAGTAAAGATATTTCAAGTGACTAAACTACGAATTCATAGCAGCACCTTGTTTAACTGCTTAAAAAGTGACAATACAAATGACTGGTTGCCTAGATGAGGTTGAAGGAATTTCTTTTTTAACAAAATGGTTAAAATAATTATTCCATGAAGAATACTCATACCCTTGACTTTTTATTAGGAGTATAAGCTTTTGAGTTGGTGAATATTAGGCGAACATCCTTATAAAATTCCAAAGGACTGGCATAGTTTCCTGCTTCCAAAGTTTCTTTCACAGTGCTGAAGTCCATAGGAGTGTCTATAATATCTTGATAATCCTAAAAGTATTAATGTATGTTATCATATCTAAATCTTGGCAACAGTGTTCAACAATACACATGAAGAGAGAGGTTTGTTTAGCATAACCAGATACTAGATAACCTCCATTAAGCTTTAGAAAGCACCACCCGAACCACCCTAGACTTCCCAGCCTTTCAAAAGCAAAGTAAGTATAGCACAAAGTAGAGATCTTGGCTGCCTCTAAAGCTCCTAGAAGTAGAAATTAGGTAAGGGGAGGTCTTAGATTCAATTCCCATTCTTCAGATGCAAATGGCTGTGCAAGGATACATTGGAAAAGACGGATCATTAAAGAAGCTTAACTCCCTAGCCTCTAGGGCAAGAATCTCTGAAGCAAAGGAAGGTAGGAAAATTTTCCATCAACCAAGCCATTTCCTTCCCCACCCCCAAAAGGCTGGCTCTCCAATTGGTATGGAATGGTATACATGCTGCGGATTCTACCTTCCATCAGAAAGTCCTGATGTCTAGGGCGGGGTTATCACAACTATTCTGAATTCAATTGGAATGTTTTTAAGGAAAATATTCTCTTACTGAAAGTTCCACCCTGACTTTTCATCCTAGCAAAAATGATTAGACCTATCTACTAACAAAAGCCAAGTTAAAAAACCTTGAGTGAGAAAGTCTCAGAATTAAATTCTCCCAATCCATGCAGAAATTATGAAACAATTAAACCATCATATTCTCTGCAAAGAACAGGAAGGAAAAAAATCCTCTTTAAAAAAAAAGCTCCTCAACTTGGTGCCTCTTACCTTCAAACAAGAGATTTAAAGGGCTAAAGATGCATATTTTGTTTAAGTCATTAAAAAAAAAAAAAGGGAAATTTCTATTCAGAATGGCTTTTAAGGCAATCAATTCAGAGTCCAAAAACCATAGAGGAAAAAAAAAACCCCAACCATCGAAATTTGATGACTGCAAATCATAATCTAGAGATTATTTAGGAAGGTCTCTGGCAGGTAAATGCTCAATCAGTCTGATCTCAGCTCTTCTACACAAACATGCTTTTGTCAAAAAGGACAAAAGAAACTTTAAAAGTAGAAATCCATTTAAAAAAATGGCTTGCAACCTTTTCTGTGTAATTTTCTTTAAAGGCAAATAAGAAAAAAGCTGGTGGATAGTTTTGTCGAATTATAAAAAGATTCATAGTGACATGAAAAAAAATCAATTTTTTTAAAGTTTATTTTTTAAGCGGCTACTGAGTCTGTGCCACAGGGAGAAGAGAGTCCTCTGATGCAAAAAGAACCCAATGGATTTCAGCAATCCTCTTATTTGCTACTACTCACCCTGGGAGAACACAGAGCACACACTACTGTGTAGCCAGATTGCTATTACAAAAATACGAAATGCCGATAATGATAATGCAAGAGTTCCCAGATGAGATTGTTCTTTTGGTATTTGCAAACAATCCTGAACTTTCCCTTCCTAATTATATATAATATAATGATATATATATAATATATACTATATATTATAACAGAAAAAAGATAAAATATTATCTATTCTTCAAAAAAAATAGTCAAAGATTCAGAAGATTCATCAATTTCTATTTGAAAATGCCTTCCCCTGAACTACAATGTGTCCCGTCTGTGGTTCCCCCCGCCCAGAATAATCCAAAGAAAAATCCAAGAATTCATGCATAGAGGAAGACATCTTGGGAGCAGGAGTTCAAGGGTGGGTCTGATGGAGAGGTTCTCCATCAGGTAAGGTCCATGAACTTGCTCTTTAAAATATCTTAATAACTATTTAAAAGTAACTGGTTACCTTTTGTTATCTTACATATTGCTTTATGCATTTAGAAACATTATTCTGAGAAGAGAGAGATCCACAGACTTCACCAGACTGCTTAAAAAAAAAAAATCAAATAATATTACAGATAGCTTCTCATGATCTTTTCCTCAATTGTCTCTCTCTGCTAAAATGAAAAGTGGCACTGCCGTATTGGCTATGTGTCAGGGATTGTACTAAGTAAAAAGATCCAGTAAGAGTTAAGCGGAAGTGGATTATTCATTTAATGCACACAACCTTGCTGAACTCTACTTTAATTTTAAAAAATTAAGAAAAACAACCTATGAAAGAAAAACAGATGATCAAGGTTGGAAACAGAAAAGAACAGAAAGGTTTGAGTCTCCAAGTGAAGAGTGTGATTTTCAGACTCGGCATGCAGTCTTTCCACAAGTCAGAGTGACATTGTCAATGTCAAACTAAAACTTGCTGTATGTAGAGCAAGACAGCGCTATTTCTCATTGAAGGAAGCACACTACTTACCGGGTAAGACAATTGATCGACTGGTTGTCGAAAGGGCTCAGAGTCTTCACGTTCATAAATGAGGCTCAAAAGTTTTTTACACTGTTTTACCCATTCAACAGGAGCGGCTTGCATGGTATTTTTGGGTGTGCATCTTACCTACAAGTTTCATGGGAAACTACATTTAAAAGCTAAGACTTTAAACGAAATAACAGGCACCTCCTACATACTAGGTACTCAAAAACCTTCTGTAAAATGATTATTTTAAAATAAGTTATTTTCCTTGTTTTTCATTAATATCCAAATAGCTAGTAGGCCTAATGTATATTAAAATGTTCTCTTAAAATGTAGCTTAAGTGAGTTTACTGCTTTAAGAATATACTTCATAGAAATTCTAACCTTAGAAACATTCTGACCCATACTTGCAAGGCGCCCGCACATCCCAGCAACTCAAGTTTTCCATCCTAACCCTTAGAACAACATTTACTCTTTTTACTGAATCAATCCATTGTAGGGACATACAAATTTCACTTTACAGTATCCTTTTCATGAATTTCCTCAGCTTTACAAGGGAAAATGCAACTTAAAGAAAGTTCTGCATTTACTAGTGTGGAAAATCTTGAAAAAAAGTATTTCCTTCTCAGCAGTTAGTTCCTTTACTTACTGTTATTCCAGAGGATGTTCCCGGACCATCAGAATCTAAATCTGGCATTTCTACCACCTAGAATTGGAAGAGAAACATTATACTGAAAATTTTCAAAACTACTTGAATAATTATAAATCTACAGCAGCCAAAAGAGTCCTCAAAGGTTCCTTCCTTGGTGACAAGCAAAAGAAAAGCTTCAGGGGGTGCTGAGAAAAAAGCCTTTCTGCCCCCTCCCCCTTTCCTTCTTTCTCCTCTTCCTCCTTCAATCTAAGAGGCAACAACATTAGCACTTATTGCTCGCTAGTTGGTCAAAAAGAGCAAGTAAGCAAAATGTTTGCATTATTATATGTATGTATGTATGTGTATGTAGATATACATGCACATAATTAGTGACTAGCTGATCTCAGTGCTTTAAGAAGTCAATTTTCATTAAAAAAAAGAAATAAAAAATCCTACCCCAAACATGAATGTACAGAAGTGTGTGCTATGATTTGAGGTTGTACTATAGGAAATGTAGTTATTTCAACAACAAAAAAAATTAACTTTGGGCAGTATGTGCCCATGAAGGCAGTTCCTCAAAATGCAGGCCAAGTGCCCCAGCAGGATGAAAATAAACAACTTTCCTAAGTGCTAGGATTGCAAAACCAAGTCATAAATCAACTGAAAGTGGCATAAATCCCTTCTCATAAAGATGGGCTGTTGAATCCGATTTATCCTAATTAATTTGGGAGTTAAATTCTGTGCCATGTTAGCTGAAAGAGAACTATTACTATATCCCAACTGTGAACCAAGTGTTAGGTGAAAAACAAAACACAAGACTATGAATAGAATAATTATTTGTGTGTTTCATGGTAATAAAAAAAAAACAAATGGGATTTTCTGTGTTTTCCTAATTTTATGAGCAAGAATATCTAACTCACTCTAGAAAAACATAATTATATTTTTCATCCTCCTATATTTTCTAAGAATAGTGTAAGCTATATACACAGGAGCAAAATGAAGACATCTCATGAAACATGTCAAATCTCTCAAAACAAGTTAAAATACACTAAGCTTACACATACTATCCAACAAGAAAGAAAATTCAGACAAATTTTGAGTAGTTAAGTTAGTCAATATTCCATCAAAAATCAATTAAGAAGTGTCAAACGCATCCTTTTCAAAGCCTTTGAAGTTGAAATGCTGATTGCTCATCACTGAAACCTCTTGAAGTCATAAAAAGAAAACAACTGACCTGTCTTTGAACACTAGTAACTTTGGGATGTCCCACCAAAATATGGCTGAGAGAGTTTTAATTGCAAAAAGATATAAATGTCGGGGTGGCTAGGTGGTACAGTAAGTAGAGCGCTGGCCCTGGAGTCAGAAGGACCTGAGTTCGGATCCGGCCTCAAACACTTAACACACACAAATAAAAACCTAGGCTGTGACCTTAGCCAAGTTACTTAACCCCAACTGCCCTCCAAAAAAGCCAAAAAGCAAAAAAAAAAAAATTTATAAAAATGTCAATAGAACAAATTGCTCACAGCCAACTAAAACCCATCCATTTCAAGCAACATTCAGAATCATGTACTTTTTCTGACATTCTTACCTCATTGCTAACATCCTGGTCCCCATCTTCCTCAGTACTTATTAAATCTTCCGCCTTAACTTTATTATACGTAGACAGAATATCAGTACAGCTCTGATCCCTGCAAAACAGGAAGGCAAACCAAAAATTGGTTTGTGAGACAACTTATAAAATTAAAAGCGTTTGTCCCTATGAAAAATTAAATTCTTCTCTTACCCAATAAAGCGAAGTAAAACATCAGTTACAACTTTGGCTGCTTTAACTATAGGACTGTCGGGCTCATTGAAAGTCCTGGCATTATGTTCAATGTATCGTACCTCCCACATCAATGCTGATATTCTCCTGAATAAAAGAAAACTTATCTGTAAGTTACCAAGAATAAATATATTTATGGTGACATTCTAGAGATAAATAACACGTTGCATACTATACAAAGGGTGATCAAACTAATGTGCACAACTGACACACAAACAGAAAAAAAAAAAAAGATTGTGTAGGCATAGAGCCCCAGACACATGACTAGGGTACAAGAATCCTAGTCTGTACACCAAAACTTGAGATAAAAATGGAATTAGCATGTCCTAGGTAGGAAGTGATTTAGAGAGGTATGGGGGAATAGGGGAGGTGGAGAAGATGGGGAGGGGGAAGACGACTTTCTCAAGAAGTAGGAAAAGAAAGAGAAAAGAATGGCAAGGAACATGGTTTTAGAAGTAATTTCTTCTAGTGGTTACTTTTAAAGCACTTGTGGATGTGGAATAATACACCTTGTTTTTGGATTATGGGAATCAGGGGTCCAGGTTAACAGGATGAAATTGTGATAGATCATTTTGCACAATTCCTTATTTTATACTATAACAATGCAGACATTATTGTATCAAACTAGCTCAAAAGGAACGCATGACCAACATTCTGTATGCTCTACAAAAATTATAAGGACTCAACTAACCTATAAAACCGGTTTTCAAGTCTCCGCCTAATTGTGTTGAGGTCGGTCGGATAAGCAACTACAGTGCAATACAAGGGGTAGGCACTAAGGTCCACGGGAACAGCAAAAGGGCTAGCAAAATCTAGACAGGACCAAGATCAAACAAGGTAATATTAAAAACAGAATGACATTTTTTATAAACAAATGAGATCCATTTCTCACGAATGCTTGCAAGGAGAGAGTATGATACAGCTACACTCCTAAAAATGATGGTGACTACATCCTAAGACAATTAGTTGATGTTGCTTTCAACTTGTAAAAGTATAAGCATAGAAGAAATAAAATCTACCCATCCTGATGTAAACTTAAATACAATAATCTGGTGTAGCATACTTAGGAAAAAAAATCAAAAGAGAAGCTATAAAATTTGGTTTCACTGTCATATTTAAAAGAACTTTGTAGATGTTTTGTGGGCAAAGTCCATGTTTCATTAGTCATACACTTATGACATTTAGCAAAGCATGCAAGTAAAAGAAATGACTTAACCAAGGTCTCTCCCAATGAACCCACCTGAACCAAAAGCTATCTCTGGTCCCAACAAACCCACCTGAACCAGAAGTGGCAGTCAGGGGGCAAAAATCTGGTGAGAGCTATCTCCTTATTACCAGCCACAATGACATGGGGAGGACAAAGGTACCTTTACTATTTGGCCCCAGAAAACATCAGAGAAAACATAGCAGTAGCTAAGTGGCACAGCAAATAGAGCACCGGCCCTGGAGTCAGGAGAACCTGAGTTTAGATCTGGCCTCAGACACTTGACATACTAGCCTTGTGACTTTGGGCAAGTCACAACCCCAATTGCCCGTCAAAAAGTAAAAAAAAATAAAATAAAATAAAAATAATAATAATAAAATAAATTTAAAAATAAAAAATAAAAAACCCATAGCAGTCATTACTTTGGCTGGGCATTTAAAAGCACTAATGCTGAAAGAAAAATCCATTTCCTCCCTATAAAAAGCAATGTGTAATTGAATAAGGCAAGCTGTAAAATTAGATTCCATTCTACAGGGCAGAAA
This sequence comes from Gymnobelideus leadbeateri, assembly GCA_011680675.1. Taxonomy (NCBI): domain Eukaryota; kingdom Metazoa; phylum Chordata; class Mammalia; order Diprotodontia; family Petauridae; genus Gymnobelideus; species Gymnobelideus leadbeateri. The sequence continues at coordinate 89,165 of WOXC01002755.1, forward strand.
TAAGTTCCCTTGGTCTTCTGTGTCCATCATACCCAGGGTAAGAAGATGATCGATGCCCTGAATAATCCGTTCACATTCCTCATCTCTAGAATGAGCCCCCCATTCTCCTTCTTGAGGCCTGTAGAGCAGAGCAGTCAGTTCTTCCTGAGATACAGGGACACCAGCACCAACTTCATCCGGCAAGGCAGCTTGTGGAAAGAATAAATCAGAAACAATTAACTTGCACTCTCTGGGGGCTGCCACGTTAATTTCAGAAGGAAAATGCATTTGCAAAAGGATATTTACTTCCTTCTGGAATTGGTTCCATGTCCCAGGGGCTCATCTTTTCTCTCTCGTTATTGTCCCAACTATTAAAAAGCAATAAGACAGAAATCAAATTCACATGCAATCGTTTTGACAGACATAAGATAGAATCTTCTGTGTGTTATTTGAAAAAGCACAATGCAATTTTTGGCGAGAGATCATTTTGCTTAGACAAAAGTAAACCCCTTAAGAAAGAAACATAGGCTACTGATAGTGACCTTCAACTATGAGGGTCAGTCTACTGAACTTATCACCTCCTCAACCCAAATTTCTATCTAATACTGAGTCAAGAAGAAAGGCAAGAAACAGCCCCTTTGGGAATTGTGCTTTTAAGAAAAAAGGGTGTCCATTTTGTAAATTTCTTCATCCTATGAATTACATTCCCCTGCTGTCTTTAGTGTGAACCAAAAATTTAGGAACATCTTCTTTGCCAACGTAGAGAGTAAACCCCCAAATTAAGCTCTACTGAATGACTGGAAATCATACCAGATTTGTTGGAAATAAAATTATGAGAAAAACTAAAAATGAAACAGCTGCAGTGTGTTCATCAGGACTCCTCAAATCACAAAATTAAGTAAAATGTTAGCTGCATGTTTCTTGCTACTCTAATCAATTACATCAAATCACATGAGGACAGACTTCAGCAAGATGGTCTTAAAAAGAGGAGAATCCATGTCTAATACAAATAAAAACATAAAAGAGACAAATATGAGGAAGGAAGAAACAGAGTCCTAGGGCCTTGTTTTACACAATGGACCAACCATTAGGTGGCTAAATAATTGTATAATATTCTCAGATAAAAAGTATTCATGAAAGTTTATAAAGCCGTATGTATTTATATACTGTGGCACGAAATGTGGCTTAAAAGGCTCCTGAAATCACCATACTTACTGAACACTGTAACACTGGAAGGAGCTGTCAGGATACTCTGCTTGGAAAGGCTGCTGACTCTCTACAGTTCCAAACCACCACGCATCATCTATTATACTGCGAAATCTGTCACCTACAATTTTTGTTAAAGAGAATCCTTAAAAGGCACTCAGGCTTCCGTTGAACAAACCATAAGCATTCTAGACATTTTTTGAGATAATTGAATGTTACCCCTTCCCATACCATAACATCATAAAATGTTTTAGCTAATTGTAATTCATTTCTAAGGATTTTTTCAAAAGGTATTACTACATTTTTTCCTACCTTCTTAAATACAGAATACAGAAAATAACTGACTGTTTTCCAGATATGAGTATCTATTACTTACTATTAAATAATACAGTTCCATTGGCTTTCTTCGAGTCACAATGCCCAATGTCGCGTCTGCTTTCACTGTGCCTAACATCTGACACGCTAAACACTATCCGTATACTAATTTACTATTACTCAGAAATTCAGAAAACTAAATTGGTTAAGAATTATAGGTTAGAGCCAGGAAAAATTTGTACACAATTACAAATTAATAAGGACCAAAAAATTAAAATAATAATAGAGCACCAGGCCTGAAGTCAGGAGGACCTGAGTTCAAATCCAGCCTCAGACACTTAACATTTAACTAGCTGTGTGACCTTAGGTAAGTCACTTAACTCTGACTACCTCGCCTTACCCCCTCCAAAAAAATTATAGGTTAGATAAACATAAATGAGGCTTTAGGTAAACTAGGTGCATGGTTTCTGTATACGGACTTGGTGGTAGGAAGGAAGCTTTAGAGAGGAGGAACGGAGTATTACTGTGCAAGGCATCAAGACCATATATATGATCCCAACATTATTGCAGGATCTTGAAAAAGACCTCTACTAGGTGGCGCAGTGAATAGAGCTGTCGGTCCTGGAGTCAGAAGGACCTGAGTTCGGATCTGGCCTCAGACACTTAACGCACACACAAACAAAAAAACCTAGTCGTGTGACCTTGGGCAAGTTACTTAACCCCAATTGCCCTCCAAAAAAAAAAAAAAGAAAAAGACCTCTATTGGGTTGGGTGGGATTCTAAAGAAGGATTTATGAGAGGTCCTGTAGAAGAATCATACAGGTAAAGAAGAGGTGACATTTGCCCCACTGGAGGAAATGCCCACACTGTTCAGATCAGGAACCCCTAACTCAAGTATAATCACTGAATATAGCTAAAAAATTGAAACCTACTTTGTTTTCTTATTTTGGTTGTTTTCCAAAAGCTCTTGCAGGCTGAATTAGTTCCTTCCTCTTACTGGGGAAGTTCTTTACATATTATGCTATTCAACCTTTAGATTGGAAGGACCAAAAATAATGACCAAAGTCATATTGTCTTCCAGTTCAGATCTTCCCCATGCTATATTCATAGAATCCTTCCCTCCTTTAAAAAAAAAAAAATCTATTTCATTTTGTTGGAGATGTTTATTTTCTCCCTCCTACCTCTCCCACTGAGAAAGCAAAAAACAAACAAACAAACAAAAAACCCCAAACTATTACAACACTGGCATGTATAGTTGAGCAAAACAATTCCCACATTGGTCATGTGCCAAAAAAAAAAAAAAAATATGGCTCAATCTACCCCAAATCCATCTCTCTCTGGAGATGAATAACAAGTCCCTGGAATTGTGGTTGATCATTGTGATAATCAGAGTTCCTAAACCTAAGTTGTTTGTCTTTAAAATATTGTGGTTATTATAGAAATTGTTCTCCTAGTCCTACTCATTTCACTTTGCATAAGTTTATTAATACAAGCATAGGATTCCATTACATGCATATGCCATGGGCAACCCCTCAGATTCCAATTCTTTGCCACCACAAAATGAACTGCTAGAAATATTTTTTACCCTTTGGTCTTTTCCCCCTTCATTGATCTCTTTGGTAATTAGATCTAATAGTGGCATTGCTGGGTCAAAGGGCATGCATAGTTTAATAGCTTTTTAGGCACAGATCAAATTTGACTTCCAGAAGAGCTGAGCCCATACATATTTAAACTTCTCCATGGTATATAGGATCACAGAATCCTAGGATTTGGATGAAACCTTAGAGGCCATCAAGCCCAACACCCTCACTGTAAGAACAAAGCAACTGAAGTTGTCAAGTGACACAGGGAGTTAGAGGCAGAGCTAGGATATGAAGACAACATTCTGATTTCAAATTTAGTGCTTCTGCCATTATACCACAGATAACCCCATAACACCAGAATTCCTTTTTGGGGGGTGGGTTTAAGAGGAAAGGGGTGCAGACTTGCGAGTTCATCAGTGGAAAAAGTTACCAGTAAGGAAAATTTCCTCTCCTAATTCAGATCACAATTAATCTGCAACTTTTATAGGATTAGAAGAGCCGACTAGGGAACTGACTGAAGGATTAAGTGATCTGTCCAGGGTCATACAGCTAGTACATTATACAGGAGAAGTAAGACCTGAATCCAGGCTATCCTGGCTCTGTGTCTGGCTTTCTATCCACAATCAAACACTGCTCTCTTTGGTTTCCACTAAATTAAGGAGACATTTAATTCAAGAACAGGCTGATATTCATTTTGGTGCCATAACTCATTTAATACTTAAGGTTCAAAGAAATTTGGGAACTAAAATTAATTGCAATGAGCAATCTTGGGCCCAGAAAAAAAGAAGAAACATAATTCCTTCTATACTGGGGAAGGGAGGTATGGAACGCTGCTTATGGTGTCAAGCTGCAGTTTGTTGTTTGGTTTTGCTTAAAACTCTTGTTTCTTTATTGGGGATAGGGAAGATAAGTATATTAGGAAATGTCAGCTATGGAAACATTATCTTCCAAAAAAAAATGGGGAAAAATATGTTCATGAAAGAAAAACTAGTCCTGTCCAGTCACTGACAATGGCATAGGTACAGGATGATATGTGCCTGATTATATACAAATTATCACACTCTTGGTGAAAATTATCTATCAGTCATACTGTAAAGGATTATAAAGCTTCCCAGCTGAATGCAGTTGCCACAAATTAAGGAACCACAGGCATCTTTTGGTAGAATTCAAGCATTTGTCATTGAAATGGATGCATTAACACAAATGTGTATATGTATACATTTGTAACAATACAGTCTGCTGCTGGCTATATATAAACACACATTTCTTGTATATTTATGTATGGATGAATGTCCATTTGGAATTACTATTTCAAGAAATAAAATAAAAAGTTTGAGCTCGGGGAATAAGTGGGCATAAATTATACAGACTGAAAAAAAACCAACCCTCTGATTTGGTTTCATGCCAAAATTCTGAGAATGAAAGGATTGTTCATGGAAAGGAAATTGGCTCATAAGTTGGAATGATGAATAGGATAGTTCTCTGAATGGAAAAGTATTCATGGTAAGTAGGTGGCCCCTTCTGTAAAGAATGAGGGACCTGGCCAGGGAGAGTCTGATTTAAAAGTTGTATAAATGACTAAGGAGGACAACATAGGGAAATACACTAAGATTTCAGTTAACATTCAAGTCTTCTAGAAAGTGAAATTTCAAGTTAAAAAAAAAAAAAAGGAAAGAAACTTCAAGACAGAATGAATCTACATGAGGAGGTATCATCAATGTGGTAAGACGCATCTGCTTTTTCATCATTGGCTTTGACGTAAGCCGAAAAATCTGTAGTAACCAGATAATAACCAGAGTTAGAAAAAAAAAAGGTTGGGAAACAACAAAACCAAGATTCTCCTATGTTCAGAAATGTCAATAAAATACATGACATGATTATTATTATCAACTCTGATTATATAAAAATAGGGGTTCCTCTGCACCTGGGATAAACAGGGCAGCTTTGGTTATATCAACTTATAAAAGATATAATAGAACTAGAGAAGTTCCAGAGAAAAGAAAACAGTGCTCAGCACAGTTCCTGGCACACAGCAAGTGCTTAATAAATGCTGACTGATTGATTGGCCAATAAGATGAACTCAAGGACACTAGAGCTGTTGCATGAGTACAGTCGAAACTGATTCACCTTTTTGGTTCTTAGTCCATGAATCTGGGAAAAGAAAGGGTTGGGTAAGATCAAGAGCTACTAACCTGGGATCCACAGGTCCCATTCCATTCAACATTTCCAAAGGGCCATAAACTTGGATAGGAAAATAATTATATCTTTCTTTTCACTAATCTCAAATAGAAATTCAGGGATTTCCTTCAATTACTAATGTTTAAAAAAATATTAACCTTAAAAGTAATCAAGAGGTTTCATTAGCTTACCAAAAGAGTGCATTATCCAAGAAAGGTTAAGATAACCCCAGAATTAGATGATTCAAAGACATTTGTATTTTAGTTCATGTGAATCTCTACATTTTAAGATTACTCAGTCTGGAAATATTGAGAATGGACAAAATCAAGATTAAAAATACAAGGAAAGTGCACCAATTAATGTCTAGATTAATGACAATATTTCTGGTTTGAAAGTCATTCTTTACACAACAGGTGGCATACCTACAGAATCTTCTTATTAAACAGTTTATAAGTTGCAGAGGATAAAAATGAAGAGATCTAAAAAAGACTGACAGAAATTAATGGGTTTAGATCCATAGAAAATGTGGGTGCATGGGGCAGCTAGTTGGCACAGTCAATAGACTACTGGCCCTGGAGTCAGGAGGACCTGACTTCAGATCCTGCCTTAATACAAAAAACTGTGTGACCTTGGGCAAATCACTTAACCCCAACTGCCCTACCTTCCCCCCTCAAAAAAGCAAAAAAAAAAAAAAAAAAGTGGGTGCAATCCCTAAGTTTCTGAAATTCTGTCACAGAGAGAAACCTATGACTTCAACTTTCTTCAGTTGCAAATGTCAGAATCAAAATACCGTGCTGGACACATCTCATGTCAACTCTCTCATCTTCAGATGTACTGGTCATTTTAACTAATTCTTCATTAACAAATTGAAAAGCAATGGAGATAAACTGATACAAATTTTTAGCTAATTACATTTATGCTATCACCATTAATACCACACTCTTTTGCTCCAATACAAATACATTTCTGAGATCTATTAGTCAGCAACAATAATAAAAAACCCATTTATTTACCCTAAAGTACTATCCATAAAAGGTGGCAAAAATCTACTTACCGGTCTGCCAGTTCCTTTCTTTGGCTTCATTATAAAACTGATGGAGAACAAGGAAATCAATAACATCTGGCATATCATGGTACCTTTGTAGAAAAAAAAAATGATATATTTTTATAAATAATGCCTTAGGTGTACACCGTGCGGAAAGGCCCTTAACTTTTCAGTGCCTAGGCAACTCTCTGATCCTATAAGTTGAAGTGAGATGCCAAAGAGTTCACTAAACCAATGAAATCCCTAAGTCTAATCCCTATCCCCCTAAAGTATAGAGTCAATACTAATAAACTCCCATTTTGCTAGTGCCTGAAGATTCAAAAAAATCTTTCTTTGATAACAACCTAACAAAGTAGGCAAAGACAGAATTATAAGCCCCACTTTACAGAAAAATGCATTGAGGCAGGTAGAGATGAACCATCTAGCTGATCCCAGACAGACACAGGGACAGGTGTCCTGTCTCCAAGGCCAAGGCCTCTTCTGTCCTAACTATATGCTTCACTCATTCAAGGCCTATCAATATCAAGGCTGTCAAATACAAAGATACAAAGGTATAGAAACAGGAAATAATGCAAGTTTCTTGCAAGAGAAGTCCTTGGAGGTATGAGGTATACCAAACACACACATGCAGTCATACCAAGGGTTGTTTGATGGAAGCTGTGTCTAACTTATTAAACATATTCAAAAATGAGAAAAATTTCCTGTCAATTTGATTGACAAAAATTACCACTAAAAATAAATTTACAGGGGCAGCTAGGTGGCACAGTGAACAGAGCACCAACCCTGGAGTCAGGAGGACCCGAGTTCAAATCTGGCCTCAGACACCTAACACAAAACTATTCATGTGACCTTGGGCAAGTCGCTTAAACCCAATTGTCCTCCAAAAAAAAAAAAATAATAATAATAATAATAATAATGATAATAAATTTAAAGGGTCAGATAAAGGTTAGCAAAACATTAAAGAGAACTTAAGGCTCTAATTAAGTTGCCAAAAATTTAAAATTTGGCCATGAAAATAAAAGCCACCAGGAATAAGGGGAGCTGTCAATGTTCTACATCTACAGTAAGACTGGACATGGCTGAAGGCTAGGACTGTGTCTAAGGAATTTCTTCTAATACATCACAACTGAAGAACAGCAGGAGCTGTTTTCTTGCTGCATGTGTAGAAGGGATTGGATAAAACCTTATCGCTGAATTTGACAAATAGGTTCCATGACCACAATGTGCTACTTACTTAATGGAAAAAGATTCTCCGGTCATTTTGCCCGAAATGGGATCCAGAAACGCGAGTTTCAAGCAGCAAAGTGTAGGTGGTCCAATTTCATATTTGATTCCCACAGTCTTCACAAATTCTTGTTCCTATTCAGGAGACCAAAGAAATATTTTTGATGTAATTGCATAACATACACATCTTAATTTTATCATAAAGAAAGGCCATAAACCATCCATTTTCTACTATCATGGGGCTAGAATGAACTCTGAAGGGGAATCTCGTCCATATGCAAAAGCACACAGTTGAGTCCAAAGAACTCAATGCAGTTTCTTGTCCTGCTCTAAATCTGCAGAGCAAGGCTTAACTTCACAGCCCAATACCCTGTGTGCTTAATTTGAACTCACCTTCCAAATTACTACTACTAAAATAAAACATACCTCCTCTTATCTCATCTTCATGAGAAAAACTGGCTGATTTCAATTCAACAGATACTCTGAACATATCAGTGACATACAAAGCACCTTCTCAGCCTCTTTTGGCAGATCTTCATGTGGATCATATCCGCTAACCTTGGGTGTTCCACAAAGCTTTCTTCTCCCTCAATGTGATCTCACTTGATGATCCCATCAGCCCTCATGTATTCAATGACCATCTTTAGACCTCTGGTCTCACATCTTCCCCCACTTACTGGCAGATGCAACTCAAAGCCCCATACACACCTCAAACTCATCATGTCCAAAACTGAATTCATTATCTTTCCTCCTCTAGGGCTGTGGAACCTGTGTCCTTGAGGCCACATGTGGCCCCCTAAGTCCACAAGTGTGGCCCTTTAAGTCAATTCAAACTTTCCAGAACAAATCCCCTTAATAAAATGATTTGTTGTATAAAACTTGGACTCAGTCAAAAGGCCGCACCCAAGGACCTAGGGGGCCACATGTGGCCTGGAGGCCGCAGGTTCCCCACCCCTATGCTCTAAACCCTTCTTTCTTCCTAAATTCCCTATTACTGTGGAGGGTACCACATCTTCCCATTCACCCAGGCTCCCAGCTTTAGGGGACAGCCTTGATGTTTCACTCTCATTCCTCACATCCAAACTGTTGTCGAGGCTTGTGAAATATATCCTATGTTGCAAATACTTGGTAAAATGGCAGAACCACGCAAACATCCGAAAGCGAGCTCCTATCAGGTTTCCCCTAAATGCTCCTCACTGCTCACCTCCCCTTTTTACTGCTCATGTTCCCATTAGGCCAGGCAGCAGGAAAAAACCAGCTGACAACTAAAAAAATGAAATTAAAAAACAGAAACATGACACACTACCTTCAATTCATGTCATGGTGACTCTACGTGGCCCAATCTCTCCACCACTAGCCTGGACTCTGCTTCTGCCCAGTCCTTGAAGGGAGGGACTACTCTTGATTGCTTTCCATTTGGAACCCCGACATTTGTAACCACAGTGCCTGGCACGTATCAATACAAGCGCTATAAATGTGAGCACTAGTCAGGAATTTCCACAACTACTGTCAAGTGCTATCAAGGAGCACTGAGGGGATAAAACATGTATACAGACACACTTCAGCGTGGTAACTAATTGGATTCTCACAACAACAATCTTGTGTCGTAGGTATTCTTAATATGGTCCCCATTTTACTGATGAGGAAAGCAAGGCTGAGAAAGGATGACTTGCTTAGGGTCAAAGAGCTAGTAAGTGTCTGAGGCAGGATTTGATCTCAAGTCTTCCTGACTTCCAAATTCCCCCACTACAGTTTAAATCTGAAACATAACTCGGACTCGAGGTGGGAGGGTACAGGAAGTATATTCCAAGAATGGTGCAAATAAATTCACAGGAGGAGAAAGAATGTTCCATAGAGCTGGTCTACCAGTTCACTGGGGATGCTGAGGACATGAACTGGAAGTACATGGAATTCAGCTTGAAGAAGTAGGTTAGAGTCCAACTGGGGAAGGTTTTGGGAGCCAACGCATATTCTGTGTATAGGAGTGACAGTGTTTTACAACTACTGCTTACCTTGCTGTGTGGAAGGGAGAGAAGCTAGAAGTAGGGAAACCATTGCAAAGAGTGCATGTAATACAACCAAAACAAACCCCACACAGTTGTTAAGTCATCCATGGTAATAAACTTTTTAATTCATTTGCAAGGGTACTTCAAAGACATACGTTCGTGAACCTGGTAAGCTTACCCTGAGGTCCATTTTGTTCCATGGCTGTTTCTGTAAATTAACACTGTATATTTTTGCTTTTCTTACAGCCCGTACATACGCTTCATGGCCTTGCCTAAAATATATAAGCTAAAGGAGAAAAGAAAGCGATTAAATAAAATGTCATTTTGAAATTCCATACACCCAAAGGTTCTGACAAACACCATCTTCTGTTTGTGTCAGCCACCAAAAATGTTCCAGTGATCACCCTTGGCACAGAAGTGTTACAGGAGGAAAAGAAAATGGAATGACTTAAAGGATTTAATGCCTAGGTTACAGCAATCACACAATTCACACACACGAGAATACAGAGACAACATAGTGCCAAGCCATTTTACAACCATTCTAGAAATGAATGCTCATTAACTCAGATTTCCCTACATGACTACCTGTAACATTATCTGCAAAGCATGATATAAGCCAATCCTCCAAACACACAACCATTAACAATGAATATTTGTTATGTTCATAGTAATAAAGGGGATGAGGCTTCACTCTCATCTAAGACAGCTAAATAAGAGTCCAATGAAGAATGTCAATTGCCCAGTAGTTTGAATCAGGACACTATAGAACTACAGAAGTTATGTAGAGGCTACTACTTTCTAAGGGCAATTTACATGTTAATTTTCGATTACAGGGACCTACACAGTTTGGAACTACATTACCCGGATAGTTCAAAATAAACTAGAAGAACAGAATTCAGAATTTAAAGGAAGAAGGCACATGGGTCAGTAGTGAACAATTTTGGGTAATCACAACCACATCAGTTTTGTTTTGTTTTGCTTTGGGTAGTAATACCATGATCATGCTTGTCCTTTTAGAATTCACCCTTCTTTGAGATAACTTGTTTTGGATTTTTTTCCTTTTGAGGGGGGAAGGTAGGGCCACTGGGGTTAAGTGACTTGCCCAAGGTCCCATGGCTAATTTTGTGCTCAATGTCAGGTCCTCGTGACTCCAGGGCTGGTGCTCTCTATTCACTATGCCACCTAGCCACCCCTCTTTGAGATATCTTGAAAACCCATCCCTTAGCTGCTTGAAAATATGTCCTCTCTAGCAGGGATGTTTTCTGTGCATGTTGGTTCAGGTGCAGCTTCTTTTCCCACCTTCATTTCCTTGAATGCTATTTCCACTTCCACCTAAAACACTGACAGAACCAAATGTGGTTCTTACATTATTATCAGTTATGTGAATAAGTTCCTATATAGTTATGTGAATAAGCTCCTATAGATCTGTTTTAGAAGGTCAGTTTGTTGTTCTCTACTAATTTTCACTTAAAAAAAATGCTCGTGGGGAGAAATGGCTTAGTTGAGGTTAATGTAAAGTTTCTACAGACTCATATTTCCCACCACTGAAATTTTACTTTCATCTAGTTTTATCCTTAGCTGCCACTTTTTTTTTGGTAAGGACACATAAGTGTTTGCTGCTGGTTAAAGTGGTTTCTTGGGGCGGCTAGGTGGCGCAGTGAGTAAGAGCGCCGGCCTCGGAGTTGGGATGACCCGAGATCGAATCCGGCCTCAGAAAATGAGCACCCACACACAAATAATGACTAGCCGAGTAACCTTGAGCAAGTTACTTAACCCCAATTGCTTAAAAAAAAACTGGTTTCTTTTGGTCTCTGTGAATGTTAATCAATTAAACTTGCCAAAGTAATGGTAATAAAGCTAGCTTTGACATTCATCTATTTCTCATTTTCCAGAATCAATCAGTAATTATTAAACATCTACTTGATCACAGAAACAGCACTAAATACAGCAGCTTGGTCAAATAGGGCATGCTGGGATTGTGTGGGGTGCTTTTTAATCTTTTAGTCTTTTATTCAAATTGATCTTAAATTTGACCTTTGCTCTGATCAATTGATTTGACTATATAATGAAAACTAATTCAGAAATAACTACCACATCAACAATCAGTCATTTTGGGGGTCTAACATAAGAGTTTATTTCATTTTTTTTGGTTTAAGTTATTTGGAGTTTGCTATACTCAGGGCTTTGGGGAAATCTTCCTAAAGAAAGTCTGCCTAGTATGCAGGGTTGGGGATGCTGAGTAATCTTCGACCATTTCCCCTCTATATTATTTATTCCTAAACCACATATTTCAACAGGCTTTTCACCATACTCCCCTATGTCTATCTCTTCCCTGATGTCACTAAGTAGAAAACTATGTGGAATTAGTTGGAAGGACAAAGACAAGGTGTCAATATCCTTGTCTGTACTCATCTGTTACAAGTGAAGAGGAGAAGTGAGATACTGATGTTAAGAACTGAAGAATAAAACATTAAATGAAATGTATATTAAAAAATACACAGAAAAGTACCAAAAAAGTTTGGAAGTGGACAGAGCTAAGTGCACTTATTACTAAGGTAAAATATTCATATTTAAGTTCATAATAAATAAAATTTGAATCTAAAAAGTGAAAGTACTGGTTAGGAGTAAGTTGTCAAGTTCTTCATAGAATTTCTCTACTTCTTCAACCTTGGCAACACGTTGGTACAAAAACTATCATTATCTCCCAAAGCATCGTGAGAACTGCAAATCAAGATGATCAAATAGCCCATTCAGTGATGCTTCTTGTTGCCTTTGGGCATGATGTCGCCACCTCTGCTGGCCCCCACCTTTGGTTTTTCTGACAAAAGCCTATGAGCCACTCTTCTATTTTGCTGCAACAGTTTAATGTCTTCCTACGTGACCAAAATGGAAGGGCTTCGGTTCCTACAATAAGATTATCAGCCAGCAGGATATCAACTATTCTGGAGGTAGAACAAGGTCTCTCATTAAGAAAACCAATAGTTATGTTAGTATTTGTAAAATGGTCAAAAAATTATAGGGTTCTTAGGTCCTTTTGCACTAAACAAAATATTTAAACAATGAAAATTGATGCTTGGCAAAGATGTAATATGTGTTTAGGTACTTGGACACATCTAATTTTCTAAACACAGTCTTGCAAACAGGTTCTAACACTGCAAAAGTACTGCTACTTTCAACATTTCCTTGTTCAACAAAAGTTATCCTCAGCTGTCTCTTAACCCTGTGGTAGTAACCCGAAATCTTCCAAGCCAGCAGACTAAGCTCTCCCAAAGTTCTGCCTGGGTGGAAAGGCTTTAATTACACTTTAGGCAACAGAATGTCTCTCCTATCCAATGAATGACCAGCCAGCGATCAAAACTGAGATTTCAGTAATGTGGTGGGGAAACTATACAAACCTTCTGGTGCTTCAGCGATAAAATCACAGTTTTCATACAGAAATTAAGAGCTATGACTTCTTCTTTAAAGAGATTTCATAAATTCTAGCCAATTACAAATATGGTTAACTATATTCATTTATTCAATAAAATGCTTGAAATTTGGAAAAATTCCAAGAGGAAGTAGTATTTTTTTGGTTTTTTAGAACTTCCAGAATTAAAACTTACATTTAGGATCAAACTGCTATAGCTGCTTCTTTAAAACACAACAACAACAACAACAACTTTTTAAATTCTTATTCTAAACTAACCCAAATAAAATGGGCATTTCCATATGCATAGAAGAATAGAAAAAGAACTGTACAGGAAATTCCAAATCTGTCCAAATTCACAACATAAATTTCAAACTTTTCTGAGTCTTTCTGCCTCTACTTTTGTTCTCTTGTGTCAACTTACAAATCTCTCCTCAATTCAACTCTTAGAAGTGAAGTCACTAGAGAAAAAAAACAACTAGCTTTCATAACTATGCAAGCCAATCAATGAAAATCACCTCATCTCCCATCTGTGGAACTAATGGGGAACGGCGTGGGATGGTATCCAAGATCCACTGGGGTGCAAGCCACTCTTCACTGGGTTCACCTGTTACAGCAGGCAGTCCACTAGGTTTCTTAAAAATAAAATTGAGACATCTATAAACAGAAATATACGGACAATAACGTATCAAACATTAAACATAGCTGGTCCAGAATGTAGCCTACCATTTCATCTGCAAACATTTTCTTTCAAAAACTAATAAAAACTTTCCTGACAATACAAGTCTTTCAAGTGCCAGACAAACCAAATCAAAAAACACTAACCATTCTGAAATACACACTTTATCTTTAATACAAGCATTGCTGTTCTATGATAGTACATAAGATCAAATGCAATCAAACATGTTTTTGCTGATGCTAGATCTCAATCTATCAATGAAGGAGGCAACAAAATACTTAGGTATAGTATTGCAGATTCAAAGACATAGAGGGATCACACATTATTACCAGGAAAAGTTAAAAATGGAAAATAAAACTGTCACTAAAGAACAAGAACAAAAAAAAATTGAAATGAAACAAAAAAAAACCCTAATAAAAAGGAATTATATATAATACAATTTACTTCTGTTACGTTTCCACAGAGATAAAAAAAAACTGCATAAATTCCAGACTATTAGAGAAAAGATTCACAATATCTGAATATTTTTATAACTCTGCAGGACAACTTAAAACAATCCAAATAAAAACTGCCTTTAGACAACAGGAAAAAAAAAGGAAAAAAAAACCCAGTTTCTAAAACTAGGTTACATGTTATCAAAAAGTGAATTTTAAATGCATTTAGTCTTTCTGCACTCAAAACATATGCAAGACCAAAAAGCTCAGCCCTCAAATTCCAGACCTTTTTTCTTGTCTGTTTTGGTTTATTTTTCTTTTCTTCTAGTGATTTAGCATCCTTCAAATTTTCCTCCTCAGAGCTGATACATATTTTCCGTGTTGTCTGTCTGGTTTGTCTCTTTGGAGGCTGCAGATTAATCCCCGCATCTGCCGTCCAATCAGAATAATCACTTGATGAATCACTGCGAATAAAACAAATGTGCATAAGAGTTTAGTAACAAAAATCAAGTGTTTGATTTTAAATTTCAAATTTAAATTTGACATGCTCATTTTTAAAATGTATACATGGTAGGCATTTGTGCTGGCAGAAAGAGAAAATGTATTGCTTCATTACTGAAATTATTTGTAGTGAGATGCTTTTTGATAAAAAAAAGAAGTTATGACAGCTAAGAGACTCCACATAGCAGGGTGGCTGGTTGCTGAAATAGGTTCTGATCAGAGCCTTTCTAAATCAATCGTATTATCTCAAATATTACACCCAAGGCATCTACTGAGACTGAATACAATTCCCATGCGTACTGCTGAGACAGACACATGCTATTTTCATTTATATTTCTGTAGATTCATGCAACTTTCAGGACTTATCTTTAACCAAACTGAAGAAGAATGTGGAAGAAGCATAGTCTCAAATACCTGGAGGAGCTTTCCATTTGCCACTCAGCAACAACATCATCTGCAGATGCATCGCTAGTGCCTCCAGTTTCTTCTTCCTGCAATCAAAATGAAATCAAGTCTTCACTGTCTCTTCTAGGATAGCTCAGGCACTTCTGCTATAGTGCGTGTTTGGAAAACCCCCATTTGTTCCAATGTGACTGATATATTAGAGAACTTGTGGAACATATTGCGATTTCACATTTGCTTATGTGAGATTTCAGCCATGAGATTCAACACCAAGAACGCAGAAAACTGCATCAATTCACAATAACTCCCAAGCTGCAACCCTATAGATGCCCGCTTCCAAGCAAAGTTTAGGTCTTTTTCAAGGTTAAGTATCGCATTTACTGGCTTGGTGGATTTATCCAAATTGACTTCAGATTCTTGAATTGATTGTTCTGATGGCACATTCTTGGACTTTTGTTTTAACCATAATATTGAATTATACTAAGATAGCTTTTATAACTTCACATATTATCATTGAAAATTTATTTATACCAGGGTGGAATATTGGAACAACGTCTTTAGTGTCCCTTCAATTAGGTCATTCTTAAAGTATCACACACATGCTACTTTAATTCTTACTTTATCAAAATTCTTGTGCTCTTGCTTCCACTGAAATGAACGAACGGGACAGGAGTTATTCTACTACACAGACAGGTATTTGGAGGTGATTAGAGAATGTGCCCTCAGTTCACTCTCTTACTACTTTTTTTATAGGGAGATAATTCACAGAGTTTGGGAGATAATCAATCATGATTATTCATGATTATGGGCAGCTCTGTGCACCTTGCATTTCTCTACAGATTTTAAATTTGGCATTTCCAAGTCGGTTACTTTCAATCTGAACACCTGGTTTTCAAAACTGGCTTAAGTTGATAAAATGTCAAAAGTTGGTTCACATTTGCAAGAAGGGCAACCTGGCTCGGGGACATAATAGAGAAAGCCTGGAGTGCAGCCTGGAAAAGGAATGAGACAGTGTCACATTTATTGTATATCTACTGATGCAGTAGGAGCTCTGGGCCAAGGACAGTTGATTCAAACCCCTCCCCCTTCAGTCCTGAAACCCTCAGCAGCTGAAGACTTTGCCATCTTGGCTCCTGTGGGAATCGGGGTAGGGTAAGCAGCAGCCAAAGTCTATGGGTGTCACCAATATTTATTGCGTTATTTATACAGTTCCTAACCATTTTGTACATGTCAAACTGTGCTATCATTTTTATTAGGTTTCTTTTTAAAATTCCACTAACCAAGGTTCTGTGTTGTACCCCCAATTCCATATTTTCCATAAGTCATGTGATTTTTAATTGCTCAATTTTACATAGCTCAGTGATTTGCGGGGACACATATCACTTGATAACAGAAATGACTGTAAAACCCAAGTACTGAACAACTTGTGTCCCAGGAAAACTCCACAATGTTCTATTTAAATATTTACGAGATTTATTCTATGCATCTTTGTGACTAGATTTAGCACATGCTTATAACTAAGCACAAGTTATAATTTCAACAGGCAACTGTCACAAGATGCAATTTTCAATACTTTAAATCTGAAGTATACCTCTTAAGCCTAAGCCCAAGGATATCTATTCTTAAATTCAAACTTCATAATTTTAAAAATAATGAGGTGTCTAATCAATGCATACCTAGTTACTAGACAAAACATTTCAAATATCAAGATTTCTCAAGTTGGGAGAGGCAAATCTTGTAAATGGAGTGAAGCAATGCTCCTAATAACGCAGAGGAAATAGAGCTTTTTAAAACAGGTAACTCAAAACTTCCAAGGACCAGTAACTCCTACAGTAAAGTGGGTGATTATAGGTGTAGCACGATACGCCGTCAGATATGGCAAGGGTGTTCCTTGGTTTTAGTTGACTGTCCTTTGTTATAAAGTATGTTGGGGAGGAGGAAAAAGTTGGGGGCATTGGGAAGTGATAATGAGAAAGGGAGAATCATCAACAAAACATTAAAAAAGAATAAATTAATGAAGCTGAAGAGTAAGCTACAAGTATCACTATGTGGGGAAAAAAAAGTTAAGCAAAGGCAAAAAGAAACGAGAAAGTAAGGTGAAGGAAGAAGAAAGAAAATTGTTATGTTGTTTGCCCATTCCTTTATACTTTCAGATTATGCTGTCAGGTTGCATTTTTGGAGAACTACCCACTCATAACCTTTGACTATGGATCTTCTACCAACATATTTGAATCAATTCCCTATTTCAGACATCAGACCCTTACTCAAAAAATCTGCTGCAAAGACCATTTCCCAGTTTACTGTTCCACTTCTAATTGCACTGATGCTATTTGTATGAACACTTTCACATTGTCTGCAACACAAAATCTACATTTTATCCTTTGGTCAGGATCTATCCAGAGCTGTTAAAGGTGTCACCTTCATTTCTCCTCCAGTAAGTTTATGCTACCAGTCCTGTCATACTTCCTCATTTCCAGAAAGTGTCAGGTCACTTACAAAAAGCTGTTTGGGGTTATCCTAGCCTCTGTTGTATCATTGTACACATATTACTTTTACTCAGCAGTTAAGGATCTACCAGACACACAAAAATGCAAATGAGAGAACACAAGCACTTGTATGGATTTCATGTCATAACTCATTAACACCATTTGCATTTCAGTTTCTTCCTATCATCAACTAGGAATATTCTCAATAATTGTCACAAATAAATAATTTTGGAAGTACTTTGGCAACATACGAAACAGAACCAACTAGATAACAGTCTGATAATAAAGTGGCTGAAGGAATGTAGTGACTAAGAAAACTCTGTTCTACAACATGGCCTCTCCAGAAGGGTAAAAGGGACACCATCAAAGAATCTCAGTGGTGGAAAGGCCCCCAGAGACCAGAGTCCAACCAATACCCCCAGACATAGCCAATAGGTGGGTGTCACTTTGGCATATTTGGCTCTAATCATTAAGCAGTTTTTCCTTACATCGAGCTCAAATCTACCTTGAATATATCATAACTCCTACCCACGGCTCCTCCTCAAGGATCACATAAAATAAATTTAATCCCTTTTTTAAACCCCCTAAATATTAACAGTCACCCAGGCTAAGCATCTACATATAGTGTCTTCCACCAGGCCTCATGTCAGTTTAAAGGTCTCTCACCACCTGGGGAGCCCTCCTTTGAATACTCTCTACCTTAAGGGTTTTCTTACCAAAGCTATAACCAGAAATCTTACACATGAAGCAAGCACCAAAAACAACACCAAAGGCAAGAGGTGAATAGATGCTCATGGGGTGATCATTTCAAAAAGGAAGAAACGAAGGACCAGAAAAAGTAAAGTAACTTGCTAGTTAGTGGCATGGGCAGGATTCCAAACCCACTGATCTCTATTCCATGCTATATTTATGTACCTCGTTTTTAAGTCAAAGTATCCTTTGCAAATTCACGTGCCTAAGTGTTTTTTGCTTGTCCCATCTGAATTGAGGGAGCAGTTATCTTAGGATGAATATTCTTTCTTTTACTAAAGTGATTCTATTCCCCAGTTTTTGAATTTTCAATCAGGTCCTGCTGCCAGAGAAATAAGGAGGCACATAATCCCACAGAGGCAATGCCCTGTCACCATCCCTGCCTTGTCTCCACACAGGCTGGAGCGGGGGACATGGCCCCCCAGCTGCCCCCTCACTGGACTGTTCCAAGATGTTATCTGCTACACTGGCATCTCCTGGCTCAGCTCTAAGGCAGTCCAGAGCCTCAATCTCATCAGTTTTGAAGAACCAAAAGGGACAATCAAGTTCACCAAGGGGCCTGCCCCCGACTCTAACAGAAACTAATCATAGCTCACCACCACGGCCTACCACTGCCTTTTTCCTCACAGGAATGTTAAATAAAGGCTTTAAAAAACCCTCATACTAAAACAAAAACAAAAAACAAAAGAAGACAAAAAAAAACACCCTCATACTGGAAATTTATTATCAAGCCTTCTTTTTCTTAGCAGCTAGGTGGCACTGCAGTGAAGAGCACTGGGAATGTACTCAGGAACACTCATCTTTCTAATCAGCCTCAGACAATTACTACCTGTGTGACCCTGGGCAAGTCACTTTACCCTGTTTGCCTCAGTTGCCTCATCTGTAAAATGAGCCAAAGAAAGAAATGGCAAACCACTCTAGGATCTTTGCCAAGAAAACCCCAAATGACCTCACAAAGGAGTCAGACACGACTGAAAAATGACTTAACTGACTGCTTTTCGAAATGTTTATTTACCATCCCTTTCCTTTTTGAGATGGAAGGAGGTTTGGGGTGGTTAACTAATGACAACTAGACCTGTACCAGTGATTTCCTTAGTATAGGGAACTCACTTGAATGATTAGCAAACTACCTAGGACAGAAAAATCACTCTTGCCCAGAATCACACAGGTAATACTTATCATCCTATTAGCAGCAGAAGCTAGGATGTTATCGGTAACTAAAGTCAATTTATTAGGTCTATAATCTGAAAACTTCATAATCTTACTTGTTTTGAAAATCAGCAACAAATCTCTCAAGTTCTCCACGATCATAGCTATAGTGCTCAGTAATCGTATCCCCCAGTTCTTTCAGTATGCTGGGAGGTAATTTGTATGGTGTCTGTCGGCATAGTCATAGTTCAACTGAACTCATCATGTACTTCTGTTACTTCCTTATATAATCTTTGGTTTCAACTCTCTATTTATCCCTTTGGTTCCGTTTTTTTCCATTCCAGACTTGGCAGATCATTTAGTCCAACTACCTCAAATGAAGTCATTTGGCTCAAGGTCACACTGACACAGGTAAAACTGTGTCACCTCCCTTCTCCAGCCACTACCTCCATGGTGCTATGACTGCTTTCTCTCTTTCAAACAGCCAATCAATCAAGAAAACATAAAATCAATATAAGGAAACTTGGGAGTGAAGGTGCTCACAAGATTGGGGGAATGGGGAATGGAGGAGTGATCAGGACAGGTAATAGGTAGGCAGCACTTGAACTGAACTTTGAACAAAATCCAAGATTCCAAGCAGCAGAGGCAAAAAGGGAGTACATTCAAGGAATAAGGGATAATCGGCGCAACTGAAAGGAGACAGGAGATGGAGCATGCCTGAGAATGCAGTCTGGAGGCCAGTATGGCAAGACTGCAAAGAATGAAAAACAGATAGCAATATAAAATAAGGCTGGAAAAGTAGGCTGGGGTCTTGGGGGACAGGCTGGGAAGGACTTTAAATTCCAAACAAAGGAGTTTATATTTGATTCTAGTGATAATGGGTAGCCCCTGGGGGTTAAGGAGTAAGGGAATGACAAGGTCAAGAATGGCCTGGAGAGGGAAAAGACATGAGGCAGGGAGAATTAGAAGGCTACTTCTGATAGACCAAGGCTGGAATTAAGGCTGTAAGTTGAGAAATGTCACATTTTTGGGGGGGGGGGAGGGATGACTTTAGGGGAATAAAACAATTGAAAGAAATAGGAAATAAATGGCTCTGAAGATGTAAACAGCTTGAAAACATAGATTTAATAAATACACCATTAGAAGAAGAACATCAAGATGTCTAACCTCTGAGGAGCTTTCTGATTCTTCCTGGGTAACTGCATTTTGACTTGGTACTTGTGGATTATGTTCTATGGTAGAACGTGTTTGATAAGCATGTTGGCGCTTTCGCTGTGTTCTTCGTAAAGATCGTCCACTACCAGGTTGAAAATCATTCTTTGGGAAAGAAGTGGAGAGGAGATTAAAAAAACAAATAAATATCGCAAAGATACATCCACAAACCCAAGCAATTATAGAATGAAAAACAAATTACATAAGAAAATACAAAATACAAGAAAATGCTTAAGATGAACGTAAGATTCTGATGCAGTCGTTTTAATCTTGAAGCTTTCTTGTTTGTAAGACCTCATGACCAAATTAACCACTGAACATCCGTTATAAGTATTACTTGTGGGGATTAAGCATGAAGAAATGACTGAAACAAGACTGGAGACTCTAAACATTTCCAAAGAAAAGAAAGCAGGTGTTTGTAGTGCTCTAAAATAAACGTAGTGGTCCTACTGAAAAGCAGGATATAACTACACCAAACAGACCATAAAATGATCTTTGATATAAAATACCAATCCAGAATTTTTATAATCAACAAAGGATTAATAAAGAATGTTACAGTTAATTCTAAATTCCACATGCAAATGGAGCGAAGATGGTTTAAAACGACAGACAATCACAAACGATTTGTCAGCTGTCTTTGGAATGTGGTCTAACCCAGACGATAAGACACCAATTGACTTGGGGTACCATTGCCTAACGTCAACCAAGGTTGGACCTAATACTCAAAGTTCTATTCCAGAAGGAAGCGTGAAAGATCTACGTTGGGTATCTACAGATGATAGAAGAGTGAAGAATCATAGGTCGAATATATATACATTTAGTAGATGAGCTACAGGATCATAAATCAGAGATCTGGAGTAGAAGGAACCTCAAAGGCCATCTAATCCAAAATACTCATCTTACTTTTGAGGAAACTGAGGCCCAGGGATATTAAGTGACTTGTCCAATGTCACACAGGGACTAAATACAACAAAAATACTTGAGCCCAGGTCTTTTAAATTCAGGGACCATACTTTTTACACTCAATCATGGAAGTACCATGAAAATTTCTGCTACTTTCTACTTTAAATCATTTTTCAAAAGCAAGTTTAAAAGTCTTGTAAATTGATGATAAGGGAAATGTTGAAGTGGTTTTGTTGCTAAGCAAACAATTGGTATTATTCTTATGCTCAAAAAAACCGTCTCATTGCGGAAGTGCT
The DNA here is from genome assembly GCA_011680675.1 of Gymnobelideus leadbeateri. NCBI lineage: Eukaryota > Metazoa > Chordata > Mammalia > Diprotodontia > Petauridae > Gymnobelideus > Gymnobelideus leadbeateri. Next base: position 110,919 of record WOXC01002755.1, read on the forward strand.
CCCCAGGGAAAGATGGCGGCTGTCTCCGTGTGCCAGGCTCCGGCCGGCGGTTTCTCTTTCGATAATTGCCGCAGAAATGCCATCCTTGAAGCTGAGTTTTCGAAAAAGGGCTATAAACTTCCAACAGCTCGGAAAACAGGCACTACCATTGCTGGAGTGGTATACAAGGATGGCATAGTTCTTGGGGCAGATACTAGAGCAACAGAAGGAATGGTTGTTGCTGACAAGAACTGTTCAAAAATACATTTTATATCTCCTAATATTTATTGCTGTGGTGCTGGGACTGCAGCAGACACTGACATGACAACTCAGCTGATTTCTTCCAACCTGGAGCTCCATTCCCTTTCTACTGGACGCCTACCCAGAGTTGTTACAGCTAATCGAATGCTTAAACAGATGCTTTTTAGGTATCAAGGTTACATTGGTGCAGCCTTGGTTTTAGGAGGAGTAGATATTACTGGACCTCACCTCTACAGCATCTATCCTCATGGATCAACTGATAAATTGCCTTATGTCACCATGGGTTCTGGGTCTTTGGCAGCAATGGCTGTATTTGAAGATAAATTTAAACCAGACATGGAGGAGGAAGAAGCCAAGAAGTTAGTAAGTGAGGCCATCTCAGCTGGGATCTTCAATGACTTGGGATCCAGAAGCAACATAGACCTCTGTGTTATCAGCAAGTCCAAATTGGACTTTCTCCATCCATTTGATATTCCCAACAAGAAGGGAAGCAGGTTTGGCAGATACAAGTGTGAGAAAGGCACAACTGCTATTCTTACTGAGAAAGTCACTTCCCTGGAAATTGAAGTGCTGGATGAAACAGTACAGACAATGGACACTTCCTAAAAGGGCTTGCTCATCAGCTCTATTGATCAGAAGGTTTGGGGTTGCCCCTAGGTCACCTAATGTAAGACAAATGCCTCACTAATAAACAAATGGTAATTATGTAGCTAAGGCAAAAACAAAACAAAACAAAAAAAAAAAACCCGTCTCATTTCCAATGTGAATAAAAAATCTTCATAGATTGCATCTTTCTTTTTTTCAGGTCATTCTGTCCTTTAAACAAAATGTATTAAAATGAAAATGATTAACTGGGAGTAGTACTTAAAATTGCTATGAAAATAATTCAACAGCACAAATTCTATCTCTACAAAAATTACACTACCAAATGCAGGTGCTAAAACAAACTAACAAACAAAAATAATGAACATGCAAACATTAAAACGACCTAGGTGTATCTGGAGGGAGGTGACTTTTTTTTTTTCTAAACTCATCTAAAATCGTCATCAACAACCAACCAAAATACTGCCTCAAAATTTGGAGTTAGATTCCTTTTTTCTATTGGGGATTTGATATGCATAACTCTTCTCCCAATACACACACACACACACACACACACACACACACACACAGACATATTTATTTCTCTATATGGATAGAGAGGAGTAGTAAGTCAATTGGTGTCTTATCGTCTGGGTTAGACCACATTCCAAAGACAGTCGACAAATCGTTTGTGATTGTCTGTAGTTTTAAATATCCAATATGGATAGCTCTAGTCATCCCAAGATTTCCAGCCTAGCCAGGCATCTGGCTACTCATGGTCTGCCCATTCCTACAAATGGATTGAGGAAGGTGCACGACTTCCAATTCAAGGTTTACCAATGATTACAATCACCTTTTAATACAATTCAATTCGAAAGACATTTACTAAGTGAGATAATGGTCATGATGCTGGTAGAATGTGGCAATCTGGTATGAAAGGCCAATTTGAGAAATAAATATAATGCAAAAATGGAAGCATAACGGTACATTGCGACTCTATAACAAGGGCCAAACAAAAAGAGTCATTAGCACTGTTTTAACTACAAGAGAAATGCCACAGTACAAATATCCCTATGCAAAATAACAACAACAAAAAAATCCAATGTACAAGGAGCGCACCTTAAGCACTGGCAAATATACTAAATATGAAAAATCACCATCAACAAATACTTACTCTCTGGATAGTATGAGATGGTTTTCTTTTCTTTTCAAAAGTATAAAGATTAATTTCTCTTTCACCTTTTGCAGCTCGGCACTCCTCCTGTACCCTAATGAAAACAAGTCAAATGTCAAAATAATTAACTCAAATTGGTAACAGGAATAAATGACAGAAAATGAAGAGTTGTGGGAAGAGAGACACACTAATAAGTGGTGGGTATAGCTATGACCTGGTCTAAAAAGTTATAGAAGACACATTGACTTTAAGGGAAAAAAAACACTTAAGCTGTTTAGACCTTTTTAACCCAAGATATCACTTCTGGGAATATATACCAAGAAGACCAATTAAAAAGAAAGGTCCTTTTTGTACCAAAATATTCAATTTTGGTTGAATACAATTAATATAATCACAATCAAACAGAAACAGAGTAGGTGATCACCAATTAAAGAATGACTAGCCAAATTGTGTTATAGGAATGTAATTATCATACTTTGAAGAAATAACCAATAGAATGAATTTAGAGAAATGTGTCAAGATATATATGTACTGGGGGCGGCTAGGTGGCACAGTGAGTAAGCGCCAGCCCCAGAGTTGGGAGGACCTAGGATCAATTCCAGCCTCAGAAAATTAGCACCCACACATAAATAAATAACTAGCCAAGTAACCTTGAGCAAGTTACTTAACCCCAATTGCTTAAAAAAAAAAAAAAGACATATATGTACTGACACAGATCCAAGACATCTCCGAAAGCACAACTCAGATATTACTCCCAAATTACTCTTTCCAACTTCCATAGGACTGCTTAGAGGACTTCCATCTTCTTGGTCATCCAGACCCATGACTTTGGCATCATTCTCATCCCTTCATTTACACTTATTCCATGTACTGAAACTGGCATCAAGTCTTGCTGTTTCTACCTTCACAACATCTCTCCTATACATCCCTTTCACTGTACTCACATAGCCACTACCCTGAGGCCCTCATCCCCTCAAGTCTAGACTGTTGAGACAGCCTTCATTAATTGGTTGTCCAGCATAACTAAGAGCCAGAAAATGGAAGAAGCAAAAAAAGGAAAGGTTTAAGATGAAAGCAGCTTTGTTAACTATGGAGCAAGGATGCCAAAAAGCACAGTGGAACGGAATGGGACATTTGGGTTGAGGAGAATTGGGAATAAGTGAGTGGGCAGTAGAGTTCAAAATCACTGAGATGGAAAGGATATGAGTATAGTGAGAGTGTGCTAGCCATTGAAGAATGAGGACAGACAGCATTCTGAGCCAGAGAGCTGTCCATTGAAGATGGCAGATGATTATGTTCGTGGGCCTCCTTCAAGGCTTACCATGGCATATTGGGTAATGTTAACTTGCCCCATGAAGTCAACAGGTATAGTTAGAGTTATAGCCTGAGGGATTTTGGAGAGAAAAAAGGCAGGAATGGGGTGATTCTGCACAGGTCTTATCTGAGAAAGGCCTCTTTAGGGCCTGGTTTAGGCCCAGGAAACCCAAGGTTTAGATCTGGGCCAATACTGGGTTCCTTGGGAAGTCTCAGTAGTGAAGACATCACAGACCTATAGCCTGGTTCCATGTTTCCTATGAAATTTCTAAAGTAAAGAGACCACATGTGGGTTCGTGCAATCTTACTGAAGTTACTCCTTCCACTGTAACTTTTATTTACTGATAATGGTTCTTTCCTGAGAAGCAGATATTCACATTTACCATTGATGATATTCTTGGCACATAGCAGTCCCTTGCTGATGCACTAAGTATATAGTTCTCCTGGTTCTGCTTTCTTGGATCTGTATCATTAATTGGTCTCCCTGCCTCAAGTCCCTTCCCACTCCAATCTATCTTCAACTCAGTTGCCAAAGTAGTCTTCCTAAAGTTTATGTCTGACAGTATCACCACCATCCCCTCTCCCAATGAAAAATAACCTCCAACAACTCCTGATTACCTACAGGATAAAATATATTGCATAACACTAACTCTATGATTCAAAGACATAGAATACTCTACCTCCGAACTTTGGGTCTTTTCACTGGCTCTCCCTCCTCATCTCCAATTTCTGGCTTCCTTCAAAATTCAGCTCAAATCTCACCTTTTGCATGAGATCTTCCTTGTTCCTTACACTGCTGGAGCCTACCCAGCAAGATCACCCCTTTTTCCTCAGTATATCCTATTCACTTAACTCTGCACACATCTTGTATACACTGCTGTTGCCCTGTTTTCTCTTCTCCTTGAGGGCAAGGACTGTGTTTTTTTTCTTTTTTTTTTGTTCCCCCAGGGCTCAGTACTGTGTCTAACATAGAGTAAGTGCTTAGTGAATGCTTTGTAACTGACAATATTATTAATAAAAGGAAGCAGAACTCAGATCAAATGCCATCACAATTCTTGGTCCCTGGGGAGAGATGATGAAACCCACTTTCTCTAATCTCAATAGAGAAGCATTGGACTATGAATGTAGAATGTTGTGTATGGCTGTCAGAGATTATATTAAGGCTGTGTGAGACAGATCAGGACACAACTCTGGTATGTAAACCTGATCCAGGGAAGGGCTAAGGGACTAAGACATGGAAGGAGGTAGAGGTAAAATCACTGCTCTACTAACACGGGCGAGGATTCCAATTATTAGTCACCTATACCGGGATTCTTCATCTCTCCATGCCCCCTCTTCCACCTATACATGCAGTGCTGCTTTATGGCCATTTTACCTACAATCAATATCTCTACCAAAGAAACCTACTATTAAAAGGTGTGGTAAAGAATTGGCCATGATGACATTCAGGGATTATCTGTAGATTGTTCCTTGTGCTAGACTTGTCATGTACTGAGAACTCACTTCCTTGCAAAATACATGCTCAAAGAATGAGTAAGAAGAATAGCATATAAATAAATATTAAACAGTAATGCCTAATGAAACGTTAATAGAATTTGGAATAAGAATCACCTCATGTGACAATGAGACTTATACTTACCTAAAAAAAGATGAAATCAACACAAAATAGGAGATGATACCAACTGCTAACTCACCTACTAATGCCGGGATTTAGTTCGTTGACCACAACTTTTCGGGTCCACGACATGAAATCCCTCGGAGTTCGAGAAGAACTGTGTATCTGTCGGACACTTTCCATCTGAGCAATGGGTCGGAATCCAATATTTGAGGAAGAAGCGAAGTCCACATTTGGACTTCTCAGAGCTGAAAAAGAGGCAAAAATGTCACTCTTCCTAAAAAGCTCCCACAAAGCTCCCAGTTTTAAAAGAAAACTGAAAATGCAATTTGTAGGCTTCTAAGATGGTGTCAATGAGGACCTGGATATCTGCCTATGTTTAAGAATGGAGAAAAGAGACTGACGCATACCCAGCAGTATGAAGACAAATCAAAAGTGTCAACAAGAAATCAGATCCTCTCTATCTTTTTATCTAATAGGCATACAACCCATTATAGCCTAGCTAAGTGGAAATCTTTTCTCCTAAAAATGAAGGGACAGACTAGATGACTTTAAAGGTCTCTGTCCTCGCTAAATCTATGATTCTAAGTTTCAACCAGTCATCAGGCATTCCTCCATGACTTCTAGTCAGGAAAAAAAAAGTAGCTATTTGATGGCAGAGATCATTGCCTTTGATATCTTTTACTAACTTCAACAACACAATAAAGAATATGTTTCCTAGGGGCGGCTGGGTGGCGCAGTGAGTAGAGTGCTGGCCCTGGAGTCAGAAGGACCTGAGTTCGGATCTGGCCTCAGACACTTAACGCACACACAAACAAAAACCTAGCCATGTGACCTTGGGCGAGTTACTTAACCCCAATAGCCCTCCAAAAAAGAAAAAAAAAAGAATATGTTTCCTAGATAAAAATATTAAAGGGGTACTAAACCAAGGATCAAAGCCAAATTGTAATTTTTTGTTGTTGTTGTTGGAGAAAGCAGGTCAATTGGGGTTAAGTGACTTGCCCAAGGTCACACAGCTAGTAAGTGTTAAGTGTCTGAGGCTACATTTGAACTCAGCTCCTCCTGACTCCAGGGCCAGTGCTCTATTCACTGCGCTACCTAGCCACCCCAATCCAAATTTACTAACTTGGGAATTAAGGGACTTATATGTAATGTTAGCACCTACTACACAGCTTGATACAGATTCACGTAAAATAAATGTGTATACATCCCCTGCCCAAATCAAGATATGGGCCCAATAAAATATGAATCACTTCAACCTAAATTATATTCGTTATCTAGCCACAAGAAACCTACATTAGCCTAAATGAGACATCCCTATTATGTTAGTATAACAAAAAAATTGAGCCTTCCAACATTTACAGAAAGAAGCACAACTTTTAAAAAATGATACTTTGCTACTTATGCCTGACATTGAATGTATGGGAAAGACTGATATGAATACAACACTTGTTGTAAATACAATTCACATAGTTTACGGAAAAGATATAACACATAATAACTACATTAGAGCAATTTTGTCACTTTTAACCATTATAACAGAGTGAATAAAAATTAATCCAGTAGTTGACTCTATATATCCCAAAAAGGATATTATACTCTCTTCAATGTTCAACTTTTGTAAATGTGGTTTAAATACTAAAGTCAAAAGAGTGCACCTTAAAACAGGAGGGAAGACACACCTAAAATGTTTTTTTTTCTAAATCCTGGTGGGGGGCAGAGTCAAGATGGCAGAGGAGAAACAGGACTTCCATAGGGTTCTGGATTCCACCTACCCCAATTCATGTAAAAGGGGACTCTGAACAAACTTTGGAACTACAAAATCCACAAAATGACACAGAGAAGCTAACCTCCTGCTGAGGACAGCCTGGCAGGCTGGCAGGAAGTGTCCAGCACAGTGTTCTGGGAGCCGACCCCAGCCCAAATTGAGGCCGAGGTTTAAGCCTCAGGGCAGGCCTGCCTGACCAGCCACCAGCTAGATGAACTGCAGATCACCAGCAGCTGTGGCAGTTTCCAGAATTATCACCCCATAGATGCTAAGGACAAAATGAGAGGTCAGTGCAGTGTGGACTCTGGGATACAGTAGTTCAGGAGTGCAGTCAGCCTTTGCCTCCAGGGAGAGAAGTGACTGAGGCGCAGCAGCCCTGTAAGGGCAGCCATGTGGCAGCTTCAGCTCCTGGCCTGCAGATTGTAGGAGGACCAAAGCAACCAGTTTGAGGGGTAAGCACTCTTCCTTTATACTACTTAGATCTGGATCACTGTCTAGGGTGGAGGTGCTGGGGTGTGTACAGTTTGCCAGATCATGTGGAGGCTTCAGAGAGGGCACCCAACTAATACCTCCGGCAGCTGAGAAAACCTCAGCAATTGGGACAAAGCTCCCCTGCCTGGTGGCAGAGTTCTACTGTGGCAAAAAGCCCAAAAGTCAAGTAATTGAGTGGCAACAAGAGCGGGAAAAGGAAGCAAAGTAAACAGAGCAATCCAAATTTACACTCCTATTTTGGGGACAAAAAGGATCAAAGCATGGAACAGGAGGAAGACAACGAAGTCAGAACTTCTGCACCAAAAGCTTCCAAGAAAAATACAAGCTGGTTATAGGCCATAGAGGACCTTAAGAACCCACTGAACACACAAACAAAAACCTAGCCGTGTAATCTTGGGCAAGTTACTTAACCCCAATTGCCCTCCAAAAAAGCAAAAAGAAGGATTCTGAAAACCAAATAAGAGAAGTGGAGGAAAAACTGGGAAGAGAAATGAAAATGATGCAAGGATGGGGGGAGGGAAACGTAGTGGGTCTTTTGCAATATATCCGCTGTAGAAATGTTTTGCATGGCTACACATGTAGAACCTATACTGAATTGCTTATCTTTCTAGTAGGGGTGGGTGACAAGGGAGGAAGGAAATGAATCTGGAATTCAAAGTTTTAAAATCAAATGTTTAAATATATGTATGTATGTATGTATATATATATATATATATATATATATATATATATATATATACATACATACATATATATATATACACATACACACACATACTAATAGTATTTTACATGTAACTGGGAAATAAGATATACAGGAATTGGGGCATAGAGATCCACCATGCCCTACTGGAAAGTCGGAGAGTGTATGGGAGAAGATATGGGAGAGTGCAGATTGGAGGAGGGGATATCCTGCGGGATGGCTGTTTTGGAGTGGTGGGTGGGGGAAAAATGGGGAGAAAATTTGTAACTCAAAATCTTACAGAGATGAATGATATAAACTAGAATTTAATAAAGTGTTTGATTAAAAAAAATACTGGAGATTAAGGTTGAGGGTAATTTTTCAAAAAGGAAATACTGGAATAAAATCCTATTGATGCCACCTTCAAAGACAAACATTTCATGCCCTTTTTTTAGCCAGTAAACATTTATTAAGTGCCTCTTCTGTGCCAGACACTCTGCTAAATGTTGGGGATACAAATAGAAAAAAGAAAGGCAGTGCCTGGCCTGGAGGAGCTTATAATCTAATAGGGGATCTAAAGGGATGCTAATTTTTCTTGCCACACATTTAAAAAGGCTAAAATTATGGTGTTACCATGTAAATAATTTGAAAATAGCTTCAAACATAGTAAAAACTTGGAAATAAATTAAAAATTTACAAAAGTCCTCCATCACAAATAACCCTATATAAGCAAACGAAATGGCAAAAAGTATAAAAATTCAACATGTTAACTATAAATACATACCTCCATTAAGAGAATATGATCGATTAATATGAATAAATGAACTTCCTTCTTCATTAAGCAGTCTTAGATCCTGCTCTCTCTGCAGTTCCCTGATCATTCCATCCAGAATATGCCCTTCTTGATCGATGCTTTGTTGACCAATCACCTGTTCTATCACTTCACCATCACCTTAGACAAAAGAAAATCCCACATATGACATCATCAAAACAAGCATTCAATAAGTATCTATTAAGCCATTAAAATAATGTGGGCTCGGTGTTAGGTATAAGGGACACAAGGACAACATCCAACAGCTCTCAAGAAGCTACATTCTAGGCTTCATCTTAAAGAAAACACTGGGGGCGGCTAGGTGGCGCAGTGAATAGAGCGCCGGCCCTGGAATCAGAAGGACCTGAGTTCAGAGCCGGCCTCCACACCTAATCCGCACAAACAAAAAAAAGACCTAGCCGTGTAACCTTGGGCAAGTTACTTAACCCCAATTGCCCTAAAGGGGTGGCTAGGTGGCGCAGTGAGTAAGAGTGCCGGCCTCGGAGTTTGGATGACCCGAGATCAGATCCGGCCTCAGAAAATGAGCACCCACGCATAAATCAAATGACTAGCCATGTAACCTTGAGCAAGTTACTTAACCCCAATTGCTTTAAAAAAAAAAAAAAAAGAAAACACTGACACAATTTTAAAAAAACTTCAAGCAACCATTTGTAAAAGTCTTCTTTAGGCGATTAATCAAAACAGCGAATTACTTAATGAAAACTAGAAACATAGTACACATAAAACATAATAAAGCAAATCCATATTTGCAGTGATCTTTAAAAATCTACCATTGAAAAATGCAAGAAATGAGACAAGTTCAGAACAAGCAAATGTGATATATTATCTTCCTTTTTCTCATCCCAAAGAATGTTCCATTGATTTTTTTTTATTTATTTTTGCAAGCAAATGACAGAGTGAAGGGAAAATGAAGACTCTTATCTAATAAAACTCAGAGCATTTGAAATATTTTAAGATTATTTTCAGACACTTACTGTGACTCTGGAAAAGTTAACCACTGCCCACCTCAGTTTTCTCATCTATAAAATGGGGACAAATAGCACCTACTTCCCAGGGTTGTTGTGAAGAAGAAATCAGAACATCTTTGCAAACTTTTATAAATGCTAGCTACTTTGTATTAATAATTTAAGTAATGAAGTCTGGCTAATGGAAAGATAAACCCATGAAATGATACAAGAGCTTTGCTGATCACAGTTAACATTCTGAACTATGGTTTTTAAGTAAATGCTGCAGGGGACAGCAGAAGTCTTTGGTCAAGGTTAAGTCAGAAAGCCATTATATTTGCCCTACCTTAGGAAAGTCTGTTTGTGCCGAGTCCCCCACTCCCACACACCAGGTTCCTCTGCTAAGGTAAAGCATGCCAATAATATATTGGGGGTAGATCAGTAACACTGGAGGGGGATTTCAAATACAATTTAGGAATTAACATACCATTAGCAATGTATCCCAGTTGGGGTATAAGGTGTTGATCCTTACAATGTTCCCGTCCTGGTACCAGCCTTTGGAATTTTGTAGGATGGGGGTTGCCATCCACATCCACCAAAAATGGGGGAGGCATCAAATGAGGGGCTTGTTGAGTCTGTTCATCCAATACATAGTTGTTAGCATCTCGAATGAGGGGTCGATAATCCGTATGGAAGAACATCTGATCTGGAATCTTGATAAGAGATTATTGAGCAATTAACATAATAATACATTACATATCACTACTTTAGTACATTCTTGGAACTCTTATGTATTCCAAACTAAGCCATCTTTTCCATTTACAGCACTAGGAAAAAAAAAGGTGGGGAACCTACAGCCTGGAAGCCACATGTGACCTTCTAGGTCTTCAAGTGTGGCCTTTTAATAAAAGAATTTGTTCTTTGAAGTTTGGATTCAGTCAAAGGATCGCAATTGAGGGCCACATGTGACCTGGAGGCCACATGCTCCCCAACACCTTCCCTGGCCAATCAATCAACAAGGGCGTATTATGTATATAAAAAGGTACTGTACTAAGCACTGATAAAAAGCCAAAAATCAAACAATCCTTGCCTTCAAGAAGCTAATGTTTTCTTGTGAGAGGCAAGTAGCAAATCAACAAAAAGGAAATGGGGAAGGCGGAAGGATGGGAAAGTAGAAGGGGGGAAGGAGCTAGGAGAGACATGGAAAACATGCTACCTGAGCAGGGTTTTCAAGCAAACATGAGATTCTAAGAGGCAGACACGAAGCGAGTACTTTCCAGGCCTACAAGACTTTAGGCTCAAACACGGATGCTATAGATGAGATGTTATGGATGAGAAATAGCAAGACCTCTATTTTGGCTACATTGGAAAGTACAGGAAAGAGAGCAATGAATGTCTAACAAGGTTGGAAAGGTAGTTTGTTGAAACCACTGAAGGGCCTTAAGAGAAACAAAGGAACTCATATTTGATTCTAGAAAGAGAAAGGAGCCATGGGAGTTTACTGGGTAGCAAATCACACTTGCATTTTAGGAAAATCACTTTAACAGATACATGGAAGAGGTTGGATATATGAGGCCAGGAAACCAATTAGAAGAACACAGGCAGAGGATTACCTGGGCTAAGGTGCTGGCTCTGCAAGTTGAGAAGGGGACAGCTATGAGAAATGGCAAAATTTGGCAAAGGACTGGTTGTACAGGGCAAGGCAAACAAGAAAGGAAAGGCTAGGCCTGACCACTGACAGAATGAGGAGGAGATCAAGAAAATTTCCCAGAGATTTTGGGATCATGCCTAAGACCTTATTTTCACCACCTCATTCCTAAATCTTTAGAGTGAGAAAATAAAACCATATTGAGTTTCAGATTATTCTAGGATTTTACATTTTTCTATATTTATTGAAATTTCTTGAAATGCGTATTAAGAATAAATGAACTGGGGCGGCTAGGTGGCGCAGTGAATAGAGCGCCGGCCCTGGAATCACAAGGACCTCCGACACCTAATCCGCACAAACAAAAAAAAAACCTAGCTGTGTAACCTTGGGCAAGTTACTTAACCCCAATTGCCCTAAAGGGGCGGGCTAGGTGGCGCAGTGAGTAATAGCACCGGCCTTGGAGTTGGGATGACCCGAGATCAGATCCAGCCTCAGAAAATGAGCACCCACGCATAAATAATGACTAGCCATGTAACCTTGAGCAAGGTACTTAACCCCAATTGCTTTAAAAAAAAAAAAGAGGGGGGGGAGGAGCCAAGATGGCGGAGTAGAAACAGCTCTTCCAAGCCTCTCTGCCCCCAGATTCCCCACAAACTATGTAAAAAAGGACTGTGAACAACTTCTGGAGCTCCAGCACCCACAGAACGACACAGAGAAGCTAACCTCCCGCTGAGGACAGCCCAGCAGCCCTGCAGGAAGGACCAGAGCTGCGGTCTGGGAGCCAGCAGCGCAGAGCCCAGGAGCAGAGCCGAGCAAGCCGAGGTTTTAGCCCCAGGGCGGCAGGGCCAGCAGCCGGCTGGAGGAACCCCAGAACACCAGGAGCTGTGGTGACTCCAGAATTATCAACACAGACATGCCTAGGACAAAGTAAGAGGTTAGTGTCCTATGGACTTTGGGACCTGTATTTGGGGAATGCGTCAGCTCCCTCCCCTGGGGGCTAGAAGCCGCTGAGGAGACATGCCATTTTGTAGTTTTCAGAGGCATTTCCGGCTCCCAGCCTACAAATCGTGGGGAGATCCAGCGATCAGTCTTGGGGGGTAATCGCTCTTGCTTTAACCTCCCTGGATCTGGATTGTGATCTAGGGTGGAAGTTGTGGGTGGGTTTACAGCTTGCCAGAAACGGAAGTTGCCCCCCACACGTTTGGGACGAAAATTCCTCTAGCTGGCCTTAAAGCCATAGTGTGGCAACAAGCCCAAAAGTCAAGCAATTAAGTGGCAACATGCCAAGGCAAAGGAAACAGAAAAATGCAACCTTAGACTCCTATTTTGGGGGCATAGAGCGGGAAAAGGACTGTGAGGTCAGAAGGCCTGCTCCAAAAGCCCCAGGGGAAAACATGAGTGGGTTGCAGGCCATAGAGGACCTTAAGAAGGACTTTAAAAATCAAATAAGAAGTGGAGGAAAAATTGGAAAGAGAAATGAGAAGGATGCAGGAAAAGTATGAAATGAGGGTCAACAGCCTGACTGAGGAAAACAACACCTTAAAAAATAGACTAACTCAAATGGCAAAGGAGGCCCAAAAGAGCAATGGGGAGAAGAATGCCTTAAAAAGTCGAATTTGCCAGATGGAAAAAGAATCTCAAAAGTTCACTGAGGAGATTCATTCCTTCAGAGTTAGACTGAAGCAAATGGAAGCTAATGACTTTATGAGAAATCAAGATGCTGTTAAGCAGATCCAAACAAATGAAATATTAGAAGGCAATGTGAAATATCTCATGGGAAAAACCACTGACCTGGAGAATAGATCCAGGAGAGACAATTTAAAAATTATTGGGCTACCTGAAAGCCATGATCAAGGAAAGAACCTAGAAATCACCCTTCAAGAAACTCTCAAGGAAAACTGCCCTGATGTTTTAGATCCAGAGGGCAAAATAGAGGTTGAAAGAATCCACAGATCACCTCCTGAAAAAGATCCCAAAAAGAAAACTCCCAGGAATATTATAGCCAGGTTCCAGAATCCCCAGATCAAGGAGAAAATACTCGAAGCAGCCAGGAAGAAACAATTTCAATATTGTGGAAACACAATCAGAATAGCAGAGGACCTGGCAGCTTCTACACTGAGGGATCGAAGGGCATGGAATATGATATTCCAGAGGGCAAAAGAACTGAGAATGAACCCAAGGGTCACCTACCCAGCAAAACTGAGTATTTTGTTTCAGGGAAAATATGGTCATTCAGTGGAATAGAGGACTTTCAAGCATTCTTGAGGAAAAACCAGAGTTGAATAGAAAATTTGACATCCAGACACAAGAAGCAAGAGATGCCTGAGAAGATAATCAGGGAAAAGAAATCAAAAGGAACTTATCAAAGTTGAACTATTTACATTCCTATATGGAAAAGCAATAACTGTGACTGATGATATCTTTCTCACTATGAAAATAATGGAAGAAGGGAGTGTGGTCATGTGAATACATATGTGAATGTGTGTGTATATGGTTACAGTTATATGGATAGAGGGCATAGGCTGAATTTGCTGGGAAGGGAGAATACTCAAGGGATGAAATGATGAGGTGAGAGAGGAAAGTGGCAAGAGGAGATGGGGAGAGACAGGGTAGGGTAAACTATCCCATGTAGAAGAAGCAAGGGGAAGTGGTTGCAAAGGAGGGGGAGAATAAGGAAGGCTAAAAAGGCAAAACCACATTCACATTGAATTTGGTTCAGGGAGAAAATGACATACATACTAAATGGGATATCTCAACCTGCAGCAGAAGAGGGGGAAGGGGGATGAGAGGAGGGATGATGGATGGGAGGGCATCCTTGGGGTGAGGGGAGGTTGGAAGTACCCACTATAGAAGAGGGACAGGATCATGTAGGGAATGGACCAGGTGGGGGCTGGGATGAGTGGGAGGGAATTATAACCAGCCTTGTACAATATATCTACTATGATAATGTTTTGCATAGCTAGACATGTACAACATATACCGAATTACTTCTCTCCCAAGAGGGAATGGGTGACAAGGGAGGAAGGAAATGGATCTGAAATTCGAGGTCGTAACATTAAATGTTTCAAATATACATAAATACTATTATTAATACTCTTTTGCTTGTAATAGGGAGATAAGATGTGCAGGCATTGGGACACAAAGATTCACCTTCCTCTAATGGAAAAGTCGATGGGGGTATGGGAAAAGGTATGGGAGAGAGCAGATTGGAGGAAGTGATATCTTGTGGGACTACTATTCTGGGAGGTTGGGTAGGGGAATAATGGGGGGAAAATGATTGTAACTCAAAATCTGGCGGAAATGAATGATGTAAAACAGAAGTTAATAAAGCATTTGTTTAAAAAAAAAAAAGAAAATATACTCTGCCCCCTAATAAGCTGAGTGTGGTCACATGGAGCCTGTGGTAGGAGGCTTGGTTTTCAGGAATGCCCACACCTTGATGCTGTGTGATTGGGCAGTGGGTGAAGAGGGTGATTACATTCTCCGACCCAGGAGAAGGCTATATAATCCCTGATGTGAGGCCTTGCTTTGGGGCTCAGTTTGAGAAGTGTTGTGTGATTTGACCAGATGAGACTCTGGGCAGCTGTTGAGAGTCCCCCAGCTTTGAAAACCCAGATGTTAATGCTTCCCTCTCTGTTAACTGTGATTTGGTATTAATGTAAATGGACAGTTTGGAAGCCTGTCTGCTTGATCTGTTTGTTTCTCTGTCTTGTAAGTTCTGTCTGTATACTTTGAAGTTTGGGGTGCTGACCTTTTTTCCCCTGAACTAGGTAAATGATATATGTTTGATTGATTAAAGTAAGCTTGTTAACCCCCCCAAAAAAAAAAAGAATAAATGAACTCTATCAATGATTCAGTAATAGAGTGATGTCTCAGTAAAATAAAGTATGTTAATGTTAATTTTTAAAACAAAACATTGTACGCCTCAATATATAACTTCCAGATTCTGAGTGTAACTGTCTCTGAGTACTTATTTTCCACAAACCAGGGCACAGCTTTATCTAAAACTCTTTATGTGTGCAAAGAGGAAGATATAATTAACACGTTTATTATGTGAAATCTGTAGTAATATATCCAATTCTGGGGCCATACTTTAAAGGGGGGGGCCCAAATCAGAGAGCAATCCAGGAAGAGAAGGACCCACAGGGCACCAGGGACTAGCAATGTTTAGCCAGGAGGGACAGAGTGAGATGCCAGGGCAAGTTTGTTCTCCTCAAATATTTGTAGAGTTGTAATATTGAGTGAATAATGGTTCTTTACTCACAAGATCACAGGATTTAGAGCTGGAAGGGACTATTATTAAGATCATCAAGTACAACCTTGATGATGTTGTAAGGAAGATGAGAGATTGTAACTTTCCCTTCAGTCTGCCATCCTCAAACAACCACAGACAAACTTCTACAAAAAACTGGCAACTCAACGCCTCCACTTTCTGATTTCCTACAACCCCTTGCAATTTTGCTTCTGGCTTAAAATTTAAAAAGAAACCCCCATCTCTAACAACTTTAATTCATGGCCTTTTCTCAGATCTCTTTATAGCATCAGAAACTATTACCCATCAAGCCTCCTCCCCTGTTTCCCGGTTCTCTTATCTGCCTCACCTGACCCATTCTTCTAGGCCTTCTTTCTAGATTACCAACTGTACCCTACCCTTGGACATGCATCTGTACCTCAGGATTTTGCCCTGGCCTCTTTTTCTTCTCTCTTTGGGTCAGTTTCTCAGTTCCTATGGGTTTAATTATCATCTCACTGCAGATGACCATCTCTGAGTCCCACAGACATCTCACTTTATTATTCATTATAAATCAATTCTCTAACTTCCCTTCTTTCTGTCAAGGGCATCACTATGTTTCTCATCACCTCAGTACATAACCTCAAAATTATTTCAAGCCTTCCCTTAGACCAAGTGTGTGGGACCTGTGGCCTCACTGTTCTATTAAAGTCTGGATTAAGCCAAAGGGCTGCACTTGAGGACCTAGACAGCCACATGTGGCCTCAAGGTTGGTGGTTCCCCAACCCTGCTTCAGATTCATTCCTCAAACAGCTGCCACATCTTGTCAACTCAAACTCAAAAGAAATTTCTCCAATCTGTCCCTTTTTCTACTCATGTAGCCACCACTGCAGTTTAGACTCTACCTCTTATTTCTCAATCAGTGTCTCTGTCTCTAGTCTTTCCCTCTGAGAGACTATCATCCATACAGTTGTCAAATGAATCGGCTTTTTTTGTCCTTTTTGGAGGGCAATTGGGGTTAAGTGACTTGCCCAAAGTCACAAGGCTAGTAAGTGTTAAGTGTCTGAGGCTGGATTTGAACTCAGGTCCTCCTAACTCCAGGGTCAGTGCTCTACTCATTGCACCATCTAGCAGCCCACCAAATGGATATTCTTAATGTACAAGCCTTACTGGGTGACTTTTTTGCTTAAAAAGTTTCCGTGGCTCCCTAGTACCAGAGGAATAAAAGAGAAACTAATTCCTTCAAAAACTGGTTTCCCCAGCTTTGATTTCCAGGCCAATTTCACATAAGCAATCTTCCAATAACTACCCTCTGTGCCTTTGCACATGCTATTATTCCTCTTTTACAATATTCTTCCTCCTTGCCTCCCCTATCTTAGAATTCCTAGCCTCCTAGTTCAATTCCATTGACATTCCTACACAAAGCCTTATCAGGTCCCCCCCCTACTCATTAGTACCCAACCCCTCCAATTACTTTATGATTAACCAAAACTATGGAGTAGATAACAAAAACCAGAAATAAAGCACACAAAATGTAATAAAGCAGATCCATATTTGCAGTGGTTTTTAAAATCTATGGCTGAAAAAGAAAAATGAAGCCGTATTGGTGTGTGTATATATCTTCATTTCTCTCTGATGAGAAAGAATGTTTCAATGATCGAGTAGAGAGGGGCATATTTTCAAATACACAAATTTCAAATTCAAATAACAATGAGGGGGAAATGAAGAGCCTACTTAAATAAAACTCTGATCATTTGAAATTACTAAGATTAGTGTTTATCTTCTTTTAAGGCTACTTTTGAAAGAGAGGATGAGTCACTTCAAATGTTTCCTTTTCATACCAAACAGTGGAATGTAGTAGGTGGGACAGTGTACAGAGTGCTGGACCTGGAGTCAGGGAGACCCTAATTCAAATCCAGCCTCAGATACTTACTAGCCGTGAAACCTTGGGCCAGTCAATGAGCTTTTATTTGCCTCAGTTTCCTCATCTGTTAAAAGAGGATCATAACAGCACCTCCCAGGTTTATTATGAGCAACAAAAGAGACAGTATTTGTAAAGCATTTAACACAGTATGCTTGTTTCCTTTGTAACATGTTTTGCATTATACGGATGCACCTTTTTTACCCCAGTAGAATTTAAGCTCCCTGAGGGTCAGTACCGTTTTGACTTTTGTCCCTGTATTCACAATGTCTTCCTATATAGTGTTTTTTCTACTGTCCTTTCATGAACTAGACCAGGGGTGTCAAACACTAGCATTTGAGTGCAGCAGAACAGATGGAAATGTAATTGGGATATTTCATGAAGTTCATGAATATCTGATGTAACATCGTACCATCAAGCAGTCCCTGTTTCTGAGTTGGACACTACTGATCCAGACAATGGATGCTTCCTTCTTACTGATCCAGAATGATTCAGATCAAGGGATATAAATTAGAGAGGGCCAGAATTAAGCTCCATACAAGGAAGAACTTTTCACCAAAGGAATAGAAAGCCTCACAAAGTAGTAAATTCCCAGATACTCAAAAGTGTTCAAAGAAAACTTGGAGAACCAACTATTGGGGGGTATTCATTATAAAAGGGTTGACTGCACAGGGTAGGAGGTTACACTATATAACTTCTATGGGGAAACTAGGCTACTCAGAGTTGAAGTGACTTTCTCAAGTGGCAGAGCCAGAATTCAAACCTAGATAGATTCAACTAAGAGGTTCACTAACAAGTAAAAGAAATAATAATGAATATTATTCAACGTCACCAGCTTGTTTTCCTCCAAAGTGAAAAGTCAGTCAAAATAGCACCATTATTGTGTGCTCAGGGGGATGGGGGGACAGGGATGGGGACACATTAGATTCCTGTAACCTCAGCACAAGAATTTCTACACACATTTTTATGAATACATTGTCCCTACAGTTTGGTATTAATTACCATGGGGCAACTTCTTCATTTTGTATATTATAAGTAACTCACAATTACCCCCTGGAATCCAAAAAGGGTTATCTGAAAAACAAAAGCATTAAGTAAACTCAAAAATATTCCCAGGCCCAAAATGAAAAGAAAAAAATCCTAACCTTTTCATAGTCTTTATTGCATCCAAAACCAAACAGCAGCAAATGTCCATGAGAATCTGTACAGGCAAAATGTTGCCCATCTGGTGAGAACTTGCAATCAAACACAGCACCATGGCCTTGGCCCTCAATCTGAAACAAAGAAAAGTAATGTGAAATGAATTTTACAACAGTAACAACAACAGCAAGTATCTATATGACCCTTACTATGTGACAGGCAGTTGTGCTAAATGCATTACAATTATTATGTCACTTGATCGTCCATCACAACCACCCTGGGAGGCAGGTGCTATCATCCCTATTTTAAGGATGAGGAAACTAAGGCAAAGGTTAAGTGGTCTCAAAGCTAGTAAGTGCCTGAAGGCTATATTTGAACTCAGGTCTTCCTGACTCCAGGTCCACTATGCTATAAATCAGGTTTTGAATATCCCTTTTTTAGTATGGTCTTAGATTCCTCAGCAACCCAATATGCTCTACAGCTACCAATTTGGGTATGGTTTTAAGTAAAGTATAATGGCTTCATTTTAAAGATGAAAAACCTAGAAGCTCAGCCACTCTTGTGGACCAAATAGATACAGGTAGGAAACAATCAAACCCTGATTCAAAGTCAGGTATTCTAATTCCAAATCCAGTGTCTTTGCCTATAAAATCCCTGAAACTCAGGGTTGTTACTTGCCTGTGGTCACACAATGTTAACCAAGTGTCAGAGTTGGGTTTCAAAACCAGGTTTCTTGCCTCTAGATATAGCCAAAAATCTTTCAAGTCATAAAGTATTTTATTAAGCTGAAATGTTTAAAAATTCCCCACATTTTATTCAAAATACTAACCTCCAATGAATTGGTTCTTATCAGCAGCCCTATGCTATTTATCACAAGCAAGCTTGCCTGGCGTCAGAATGTCAGAAGAGGAATTCCATCTGGGGCTTCTAAAAGCCCCACTTTAGACTTAGATGAATAGGTGGCCACAAAGAAAGAAAAGCTCGGAAAACCCCACAAAGATGTGACAACTAAAAAGGAAAGATCTCCCGATCACTTTAAAATTAGCCTGCACTGCTACATCCCAAGGTTTGTTCCAAGTGCAACTGATTGGCACAAAGACAGAATGATCACTCTCAACTTCTTCTCAGTTATTTCCAGTTACCCTTTGAAAAGGAAGTCATGCTAATCAGCCCATGGATTACACAGTTTGCTAATAATGTCGTGGTTTACTTGGGGGGAAAGGTTTCTTTTTAAGTAAATCACAAAATACCAAACAGAACTTCTCAGTCAACATTTATTACCTGCTAAATATCTCTTTTGGGGTAGCTGGGTGGTACAGTAAATAGAGCACTGGACCTGGAGTAGGGAGGACAATTTGACCTCAGACACTTGTTCAAATTTGACCTCAGACACTTAACACTAAAACTAGCCATATGACATTGGGCAAGTCACTTAACCCGAATTGCCCTACCTTCCCCTCTCCAAAAAGCAAAACAAACAAACCAAAAAAAAAAACCCATTAATATCTATCTTTTCTTTATACTCCAATGTATCTCAATGACTTGAAAATTTCCTCCAAGGACTGATATCCAAACCCATCCCTTAGTGGCCCCCTCCTGTGCAATTCCTGCTCATGCATTCTGATAAACTCAGCACAGGGGCATAGGAATGTCTCTTCCTCTTCCCATGAAGGCACCTGGATCAAAAAGGACACATGGGCTACAAGCTGGTTTTTACTTACATTATTACCCCTTCTTTGTTTCTGGTCAAATATGCATACATTTTCAGACAAAGACAGAAATATCTAACTCAGTATTTTAAAAAAATATTCTAAAGGTAGAAACTGAGGGATTCTGAGGAGAATATATCTAAGAAACATAATTAAACATATAAATATACAATGAATAAAATGCTTATTTCCCCAGAGGCACAATCATACAAAAAAGCAACTAACTGCTTTTAGGTTCTTTATTTTTTATTTACTTAAACATGCCCATAGGTCATCTGGAAATGCGTACACCTTATTATTACCAAGTCACCTTGCATAACCTTCTATACTCATGATAATAGAAACCAGGACTGATGTGATTTAAAACCCAAATTTTATTTCAGGCAATGGAAGTTTCTCTCACCATGTTAAAGTAATTTCGAATTTTGGTTCCTCGGTCAAGGTCCCAAATAAAAATGTTCCCATCGTGACCTGCAGAAAGCATGATCCTTTGGTCAAATGGATGTGCTTCCAGAACGAACACTTCATCATCGTGTCCCTATGGTACAAACAGAGTTTAAGGAGAAACATTATTATCTGCTTTTTGTCCTCCACCAAAGGCCCAGGAAGAGGTTCATTCTTAGTATGTCCAGTGAAACTAACTGGCAATGGCAAGTGAACTATATACACGCACTCACTTTACTTTAATGCCTGAGTAAAAGGTACAGAGACGTTGTGCGACAATTTCTGAGGAGCATCTTTAGAACCAAGAATATCAAATGGAATTCAAGAGATTAGACAATCCAACATAAGCACAGCTCACGAAGATAAGTCTTTGAACAGTAGAGCCTTGCTATTTACAGGGCCAAAGAAAACTAAACAACAAAGGTCTTTTAGTGACAAAACCTTAGCTTCTTTCATCCACACTTCACAAAAGCAGCTGCACGTTTTCACTAACAACTAAGAAAACTGAAATCCATGAATATCACCTATTAGATACTATGATTTATTTGATATACAACTATTAGATACTATGATTTATTTGACTATTCCCTTTCTGGTCCAAGGGAACATTGTCACAGCTGGCCCCGAAGAAAAAGGCCAGAGCAACCCAAGTATCTTCTTTAGGGAAGACTGCCTTCCTATAACCATGAGCCTGTAGAGCTGTAGTAGCCCAATAATGCTATTTTAGCCAATTGTATAGTGCAGTAACAGGAATGGAGCACTTTTCCGTAAGACTTTCAGATTTACATAGTTCTTCCTTAAGATAATCCTGGAGTGGGCGGCTAGGTGGAGCAGTGAGTAGAGCGCTGGCCCTGGAGTCAGAAGGACCGGATGCGGCCTCAGACACTTAACGCACACATAAACAAAAAAACCTAGCCATGTGACCTTGGGCAAGTTACTTAACCCCAATTGCCCTCCAAAAAAAACCAAAAACAAAAACAAAAAAGATAATCCTGGAGTGCAGTTATTAAATGTAGATGTAATGTACTACATGTACATGGAGTCCTATTTTACAAACAGAACTGCCTTCTCTAGTATTTGATCAAATTAGGACAATTACTGATGTGATGCTTCACACACATCCACTGGGAGGAGAATAAAGGTAGAAAGGTCAATTGAGCCTTACCAGAAAAACACTTACCTTTCAATTCTATCTGCTTCAACCAGCTACCCCACATCTAAGTTGGAAATATTCCTGAATTTTCAAAAGCACCTTTATGACCCTTCCCGGCAAAAGATCATGGACCTCAGTGGTAAACAGATATACCAAGCCATTTCACTTAAGCTGACACAGAAAAAGCATCTTGGTTTTCTCATATTAGTTCTTCTAATTTTAGAAATGCATTATAGTAATAAAATGACAAAAGAATTTGGATATACCATTGAGTGCATTATAATATAATTCTGCCTACATGACAAACCATAGCTATGGGCAACATTTGCGAAAAATGGTATCCATCTGAAAGAGTCAAAAGATGTGAACAGGCAGTTTTCAAAGGAAGAAATCTAAGCTATTAACAACCATATGAAAAATGTTTCAAATCAAATTAACTAGAGAAATGCATACTAAAGCAACGTATTAGGTCTACCTGACACTTGTCACAAACTGGCAAAGATGACAAAAAGGGAAAATAATAAACACTGGAGGGGCTACGTGCAAACCAGCACACTAATGCACCACTGGGAGAGCTGAAACAGTCCACTATTCTGGAAAGCAATTTGGAATTATGCTCACTAAGTGCCTCAACTATCCACAACCTCTGACCACAGCATTAGCAGGCTCATACCTCAAAGGGAGCAAAGAAAAAAGGAAGAGGATTCACACGTACAAAAATATTGATGACACTTCTTTTTATAATAGTAAAAAACCGAAAACTAGGAGAAGCCCAACTATTGTAGCCAACCAAATTATAATGCATAAATGCAATGAAATATAAATGATGAAATGATGAAATGGACAGTTTCAGAGAATTGTTCAAACAGATAGGGGCAAGTGGGAGGGACAGATGATAAATGCATAAAGTATAAATGAAGTACACTGGGGAAAAAAGAAGAGGTTTGTCTAGAGGTAAAGAATAAGAAAGGGCAATCTTTCAGAGCAGGCAAAAGGGACTTTAAAATACTTTTAAATTGCATCAAATTGTAATTTAATGGAAAACCTATTGTGCAAAGTTTGGGAGTATAGTTTCCTTATTTTTTCACTCAAAAAGTGAGGCAAGTACTTGTATTTGCAAACAAATTTCTTTGGCAAGGTGTTATTTATATGTAAGAAGATTTCTGCAGGTGCTTTGGGATAAAGAGTCCAAGATTTCTTACTCAGGGGCAGATATCAATACTGTGCTTTTAATACAACAGAATGTGTTAGACTTCTAATATCATCATCTCTTTGCCATGGTCAGACTCCTCTACTCAACTCTTCGCTTCTCCCATCTCAGCCACTTGGACCTTGGCATAGTAACATTTGAAAGAAAGGATGATGTTAAACAAAAGCTAAATATTTGATTTAAAGATACTACATACACAATGAAAAAGAAAAACAAAAATCTCATAACACACAGACTCAAACAAAACAAAATCCCACAGTGACCATGTGCCCCAATCTGCACCTTTTAAGTTCAAAGACATTATAACTGCTCTTCAGCAGAATCCACAGAAACCAAATAAGGAAAAGACATGCTACTAGGTGCATTTTTCAGATGTTTAGTATAAGAGCTTCACTGAACAAAATGTTCAAAGGCAGGTGGGAAATACACAATGCATTCCAGAATTGAACCCTTCCCTAGAATCCTAAAAAGCAAAGGTCATTTAATGCACGAACCAAGAGAGTGACACAGGCTTGAGCAGGAACATGGAGCTAACTGGTTCTGTTTTGGACTTGGCCTAGCTCTGGAGTAGCCTTTGGCTCTGCAGGACTTGGTTTCCAAGTCTGTAAAAGGCGAGACTTGAGAAGAGACCATCTCAAAGATGCTTTTCAACTATAAAACTCTTTGATTCAAAGTGAAAGTTATAGGGAATAAGCAGTCAAGAAGCAAAGCTCAAAATCTCTTCACTCAAGAGTATGATCTGATGTTAGGAAGCCTCACATCAACCTGACCATCAGCAAACCTGTGCAAAAGAGTCCTGCTGCCAAGACCTCTCTCAATCACGCATAATAGCTTGAGTAGTTTCAAACGTTTTAAAGATTCTGACATATCACTTAGAGCACTATCCCAATTGGCATCTCAGCCCAGGGACTAATTTTTGTCCTAAATTAGAACAAGAGAAGAAAAGAGCTTTCTTAATTCTGGATATGTAGCAGGCACTACTTAGCACAGGTAGAAAATGAGTGATTAACGGGCACCACAGTAAAGCTGTGACACACACACAAAATAAGGAGGCGCAAACCTGACAGAATGTGTGATCCGCCCTCAACTTTTAGGCATTACCTCCCCTTGGGTGGATCAGAGAGGTAAAGCAATTTGCCTAAGACACCAAAAACTAGCAGTGAAGGCAGTGCTGAGGCTCTACAAGAATGAAACGAGGCAAGAACAAGAAGCCCTATATCCTTCCCCCTCATGGCAATGCTTTTTCCAGACATGGAACCAATACTCAAATCAAGTGAATATTCAACAACTACAAAAGGATAATACTCACAGTTAGATTATGAAGAAGCTGCCCTGTGCTGGAATTCCACACTTTTAAGAGGAAATTGTTCACTGCTGTAATAACGGCGGTATCGTATCGGTCCCAAGCCACCATAGTCACCTTTAGCTTAGTCACTTTATCTTCATTTGATAAGCTGTGCCTAAACAAAATAATGAAGAAAGTTGGCGATGATGCTAAGATAGGGGCACCCTTATGACAGAAGACCTATGGGAAGGCAAGCACACTATGTACGTGCCGGTGGAGGTATGAATTCGTTCAACTGTTCTGGAAAACAATTTAGAATTACATAAGCTAATAAATGGTTAATATCCTCTTCAAATTCAGAGAATTCAAATAAGACTATCAAAAATGTTCACAGCAAGAACAATCTTCGATAACAAAATATGTACAGAAGAATGGATAAGTAGCTGGCCAAGTTGTGGTATATAACTGCAAAGGGACGACAAATACAAAGAACTCAGAATAACATGGGAAGAATTTAATGAAGTGATGAGAAGAAAACAGATAAAAATTATTACAGCAATGTAAATAAAGTCAACACTGAAATTAAACAAAGTCTAGTCCAATACAAAGGTCAATGTTAATACTATACTATCAAAGTTAAAAACCTCTCTCTTAGAGGAATATGTCCTGTGTGTGTGTGTTTATGTGCCCGTGTGCACACACATCTGCATGGGGAAGGGGTTGTGTTTGTTTCTCGGGAAATGTCATGTCAGAATAAAATGTTATCACAAAATCTGAAAGGAAAATAATAAAATATTCATAACCCTGCAAACTTATCAAAAGAAAATCTAAATTCACAAAGCATGACAGAGTTTAGGAAGCTTTATTTTTTGAAAACACATGATGTTTAGAGAATACCTAATTATAGAAAATGAGGAAAATATATGCCCCTAACTTAAAAAGGTAATCTAATAACCAAGTTATTATTTTCTTTTTTCAAATGCCTTGAAAAGCATGAAACAAAGCTATGTTGGCTACTAGCATATATGAATAAGAAATTCTGTCCCATCCCATTTCATTTCCTTCTATAAAATGTGAGGCATTACAAAAGGAAGGGGATGGGAGAGGGCTTAACAACTGAAATAGTACATTTGAAATTTAGTAAGATTTATGACTTTATCTAACACACAACAGCTTTGTGATTATAGCACAATTTGGTTAATAGGCATGGAACTGGCTTTGGGGTCACATCCAAAATGCCAATCAAGGGGGAATTACAGTCCCAAAGAAGCAATTATTAAATATTACTATCAGTGAGTCAGGTGATGAAATAGAAAGCATACCCATTAAATGAGAAGGTGGTAAGTCGAATGAGGCTACTAATATCATGAAGCAGAAGAACCTACCTTGTCAAACAGTTAAATGTACAATGACATACAATAGTGACAACTATAAGGCAGCTAGGAACCAAAAAAAAAAACTTCAGAGAAACAAGAGGGAAAATGAATGCTAAGGCCTCAGTAAAGCAAGGAAAAATCTTAGGGAGAAATAACCAAGAAAGAGCATAGGCATTACAGTGGAATATAACTTGAATATAAAGCAGCTATGGTCCACTGTTTGGATATGTTTGATGGACAAGAGCAAAACAGGAATTACTGGATGACTGAATGTTGATTCAACCAAAAAAGCTGTGTGCCACCTATAATAAAACTGAAATGATTTCCAACCTCATTCCAACTTAATTTCAACTAAAATAAAAATAAGGTAAAGTATTTCTTGGTGTTACTTATCATTTTCTTGGTTTCTTTTTTTTTAACACTCACTTTTTAAAATTTTGAGTTCCATATTTTTTCTCTCCCTTCCTCCACTCCCTTTGATGGTAAACAATTTGACACAGGTTATATATGTGAATCATGCATATTTCCATATTAGTCATGTTGGGAAAGAAGACACAAACAAACAAAAAAAACAAAAAACAAAAGAAAAAACCCCAAGGAAAAAAAGAGAAAAATAGTCTGCTTCAATCTACATTCAGTCTCCATAGTTCTTTCTCTGGATATAGATAGCATTTTGTATTCTAAGTCCTTCACAGTTGGTCATCGTACAACACTGTTGTTCCTGTGTACAACGTTCTCACAGTTTTGCTCACTTCACTTTACACTTTCATTTAACTCACTTCATGAAAGTCTTTCCAGGTTTTTCTGAAATCATCCTGCTTGTCATTTTTTATACCATAATAATATTCCATGACCATATACCACAACCTGTTCAGTCATTCCCCAAATGATAGGCATCACCTCAATTTCCAATTCTTTTTTTTTTTTTTTTTTTTTTTTTGCTTTTTGGAGGGCAACTGGGGTTAAGTAACTTGCCCAAGGTCACACGGCTAGGTTTTGTGTGTGTGTGTGTGTGTGTGTGTGTGTGTGTGTGTGTGTGTGTGTGTGTGTGTGTGTGTCTGAGGCCAAATCCGAACTCAGGTCCATCTGACTCCAGGGCCAGCACTCTACTCACTGTGCCACCGAGCCGCCCCTCAATTTCCAATTCTAAAAAGAGTTGATAGAAATATTTTTATACAAATAGGTCCTTTAAAAAATCTCTTTAGGACTGTAGTGGAATTGCTGGGTCAAAGGGTAAGCACAGTTTTATATACTTTGGGCATAGTTCCAAATTGCTCTCCAGAACAGCTGGATCAGTTCACTACTCCACTAACAGTATCTGAATTTTCCCCCATCCCCTCCAACATTTGCTATTTTCTGTCATATTAGCCAATCTGATATGTGTATGGTGGTATCTCAGAACTGTTTTAATTTGTACTTCTATCATTTATAACAATTTAGACATTTTTTTCATATGGCTATAGACAGCTTTGATATTTTATTATTTGGTCTGAAAACTGCGGATCCATATCCTTTGACCATTTATCAATTGGGTAATGACTTATAGTTTTTTTTTTAATTTGACTCAGTCCTCTATATATTTGAGAAATGAGGCCTTTATCAAAGACAACTGCTGTAAATTTTTTCCCTAGCTTTCTGCTTTCCTTCTAATCTTGGCTGCATTGATTTTATTTTTGCAAACCCTTTTTAAGTTAATATAATCAAAGTTATCCATTTTACATCTTATAATGCTCTCTATCTGGTTTAGTCATAAATTCTTTCCTTATCCATAGATCTGACAGGTAAATTACTTCCTGCTCTCATAGTTTATTTATGGTATCACCTTTTATGTCTAAACCACCTACAGATTTTGTCCTTATTTTGGTATATGGTATAAGACATTGGTCTATACCTAGTTCCTGCCATACTGTTTACCAGTTTTCCCAGCAGTTTTTGTCAAATGAACTCTCGTACTTGGCAAAAAAAGCTTGAGTCTTCGGGTCTATCAAACACTAGATTACAATGGCCATATACTACTGAGTACCTAATCTATTCGGCTGATCCTGCGCTCTCTTTCTTAGCCCCAGAACGTTGGGATGATTACTACTTTATAATGCAGTCTGAAATCTGGTACAGTTTCCCCTAACCATTTTCAATGACACTATGTCACATCAATATAACCAAACTTTGGTCTTACCCTGTTGCTTTAGTCGCCATGTCAAGCACCATGTTTTTCCATTCCTGTTGCTGATATTGCCAGATTCTTGCAGTTCCATCTCTACTTCCACTAACAAATCTCAAGCTGTGGAATAAGATTAAAAATAAATTTCTCTTGTTATTCTCAAATAAAATAAAATCCTAGTTTGCAGCTGCATGGCTTGTCTAGATTTGAAAGACCATTTTCCAACTGCCTCTTGGTTTCCTAATAAGGTTTGATGTGGTCATGAGATACAAACGTGAGTCCCACCTCTATCACAAGTGGAATCAGTGCCCTTGAGAATTCATGGAGTCTTTCAATCAGGCTGTTTCTTTACAAAATGGGGCTGACACATTCCCTAATTATCATACGAGGCAGCTATTTGAATTATCACAAAATTCATGAGAAATGTAAAAAGAAATTTGACAAAAATAAGTATTCTGTCTTCACAAAGCCTTGCCATTTTTAGGAATAAAGGACAACAAATTACTTTAGAGAACCCAAACTCAGGAGAAAAGCCATCAATGAGGAGTAAAGGCTCCAGGAAAAGTTAGTGTTTGTAGCCTCAGAAAACCACTCGGAATGAAATACATGTGCTAGAGCCAACTGAAACATCAGATGTTTTGACACTGACTGAGCACGACGGTAATTTGGTAACTATGCACAACATGTTATTTTTTTTAAATACATCTCTTTCTAGCACATACCAGCATCAAATAAACATGATAGTACAAGGTGTTCTCTCTGGGGACCCAGCATTGCTTTCATAGACTGTATAGTGTTGCTTTGGACCTTAAATGCCTTGGTTCTTTTCTTTAACGTAAATAGTAATATGTATAAAATACTTATGCTGCCCTTAGACCACAAGTCTCATACCTGGATCAAGATACTCCATCTTATGGAAAAACTACATTTTACTATGTGTCAAAGCATATGAATTTACTTGTAACATAACTAAATCTATTAAATAATAGTGAGATATATTTACTATTTTTCATAGTATTAATATAAATTCTCCAAGTATAGTTACCAAACAATGAGAATGCAAACTTTTAAGAAAGAAGATAGGGCTGAATGACTAGAAATGATAATGACCAAGCTGGGTCCCAAAGAGGAGGTATGAGAAGGCAGCTTTGGCCATTCCTCTGCAAAGGTAGGGTCCACCTGTGAATGTGGAACACTGCACATCATGGTGCACTTGCTGAAAATGTTAGTTTTGCTGAACTTTTTCTCCCTGGTTTTTATTCTTTATTATAAGGATGGCTCTCTGGGAGGAAAAGAGAAATATAATGGAAAATGAAGATGATGGGAAAACAAAAGATACCAATGGAACTATTTTTAGGGGAAGAAAGGGATATCTAGCATGCAAATTTAAATGGCTTGGATCAGTAGACCAAATCAGCCCTGAATATCAGTTTAGAATTCCAGTAAGATTAGAACAAAGACTATTTACTCTGCAGCCAGCCTTACTTAGTATTTAGAGGAGATAAACAAATGAATCATTGCAATAGCCCCTTCTTAAAATAAGATGTTATCAAATAATATGAGGAATAAAACAAAAGTCTTCAACAAAAAACTCAAAGAACCACATCACAGTCAATTAAAGGGGTTTTTTGTTTTTTCAGTCCCTGTACTCATTTCACCTAGGACAAGGGATGGATATGCAAGGATGCATGAATCCCTCCTCCCAAATGATTATCAGTGATTATGATTATTCTGGAGAGGACACAAAGAGGCACATGCCACAATCCGAATCTTCAAGGAGCTTCCAGCTGAAGTGACAGGACAGAGACATTTAAAGAGTTAAGCAGCAGCACAAGGAGGCAGACAGCAAAATGCCAAATGAATAGAGCAGACGAGGGCGACAGTCCAGCTATCAACCTTCCTGATCCAGGAGGTCAGGCAAACTTCAGACTGGGCCAGAAGCAGATTCAAATAAATACAAATACCACATAATACAGATAATGTGAATCTGCAGTTTTCTAAGTCTCTATGTGGAGGAGCAGTCTGGGCCAAAGTCAAGAAGGCCCAAAGTACACGTCCTTCTGCAAAAGAATAAGGAGGCCAGAAGAGCCCAATGAGAGGACACATAGGGGGAAAATGGACCAAGAGAAAGAAGGCAGAAACACCTTCTAGATCTCCAGGCACAGAGACAAAAAATGGGGTGGTAGTCACACAAAGTCTGGAGGGGAGCTGAGTGGGTATTTTGTTTGTATTGGGGGGAAGAAGGAAAGGAAGAAAATTACTAGGACAAACAGATATTAAAAGAATAGAGAGCCCTGGGGCGGCTAGGTGGCACAGTGAATAAAGCACCTGCCCTGGAGTCAGGAAGACCTGAGATCAAATTCGGTCTCAGACAGGAACACTTACTAGCCGAATGACCTTGGGCAAGTCACTTAACCCCAAATTGCCCTACCTTCCCCTCTCCAAAAAGCAAAAAAAATATATATTTTTTTTTAATTTTAAAAATAAAGAATAGAGAGCCATCTTTGCGCTAAGAAGATGTATGATAGAGGCCAAACATCCATCAAATTATACTAAAATCTAGAAAAATGAGCTTACCTGTCTCCATTGTTACAGAACTGAACTGCAACAACTTTGTCCTAAGATATAAAACAAAACATTTTTGATTAGAAAGAACTGAATTTTCAAGCAATAAATACAAGGTGTGGTCTTTCTCCTTTCATATTCATATGGAAAACGGAGAAGGAAATTTTGATAAATGGAATCTTCAATCATTCTGGATTCCTAAAATTAAAAGTGGAATATTTCATTTCCTTAATCAGCAAATTAATAATTAAAATAAATGATTACCAGAATCAACCTAAGACAACTCAAATAAAACAAGATTTTTTTCTTCTGTTTAGCAGTAAACTAGAATCCAGGTAAACTGGGCAGCTCAGGGTGAGAACTTTATCCACATCATCTTTCTTCTGAAAGAATTCTAAGCTCAGATGCCACCACAAAATAACCTGTTTAAATGAAAATCTAGAAATTTGTGCTCTATCTTAGGCAAATGAGTCACACCCTGTAGTTTGTTTCATTTTACTGCAACAGAAGTGCTGACATTTAGTGTGTACTACATTTTAGGCATTTAGGTATTTTTAAAAAAAATAAGTAGCCAAAAATGAATAAAACAAGCTTTTCCATTGTTTTTCTTCTTTGTCTTAAGGGATTGCTCTCTGGGCAATGGGAAGAAAATGGAGGTGATATAAAAGCAAAAGATAGGAATAAAATTTTAAAAAATAATTTTAAAAAATGATTAACCGGAGTATCAGAAGACTGATTTAGAATGAGGTCTAAATTTTTAAAAACTGCCTTTTTTCTGCTTACTCCAGTCACTTTAAAAAGAATCCAATTAAAGGACACCTCAAAACAACATCTGAATTTTTAATAAATATGTTTGACTATTAATAGCGTCAATTGTTTACCCCCAGCTAAAAAAGCTAACAGAACTTCTGTGATGTTCAGAAGCTTTGAGGCCTCATCCTGCTCCAGATTTCATTATGGTAAGTTTTAACACAGGATCTGGGCCTTCTACTGCCAATTTCAATGCCTGGTTTCAGATGTTCTGAAGGCAAGCTTTCTTTGCAAAGTCTAACAACAGCCACTGATTTTTATCAAAGAGCGTTTGCTTTTTCTGACTTTTCTTCATTATTTTATGTTCCTCCGCTAATAAAAATATGCTAATATATACCATTCTTCTATACCCTTCCCAATCTCCATTTATCTTTTCCCAGGTCTTTCCCTGTATTACCCACTTTTAATCCTTAACTCTCAACCCTTGATGAACTTACACACAATCCCAGTACAGGTAGTAGTTAAAAAACCAATCTTTTGCCTGCCCCCAGCACAAGTATGAATAATTAGTCCTCCCCACCTGGGACAGTAGAAGAATCTGCTTAGCAGACACACACCAAAGTCTCAAGTTTTTGCTGCTACAGTTAGTGGTTAGCCAGCCCATGACTGGGTTATCCATGAACAATTAAAAAGAAAGAGAAGGCACAGATGTGGTTCAAGAGGAAAGTCTAAATATAGGTTCTTAAACGAAGAAAAGCAGCAAGTGTAAATATTGGGCAAAGGTTACAGACAGAAGTCTAGATTGCAGTTCATTTCTGAAACATGAATAAAATTCTGTGCCCAAATGAAAGCTACATTTCAGAGAAACTCTTATTAAAGTACAAATACCATTCCCAAGGAGACTTCAATACTGATTGGAAATGAAAACATACAGAAATATAAAAGCTGAGGACTTGTCATTTCTGTCTTGACCATTTTGGCATGCAGAGTTACAGAGGACTTCTTAAGCAACATCAGCAAGCCCTTACACCAGGTTCCAGAGCCAGTAAGCATCTAGATTGTGGGAAGGGAATGTGTAGAAGGTAAACAGGGGGAGAACTGTACTATAGTGGCTCCACATTTCCTGAAAAAGCCACAGGGGAGTGAAGATAGCCAGAGAGAGAAAGGTGCCAGTCACCAACGGCCGTCACCCCAAGCAAGCAGCTGTTCCCTATGTGAAAGGCTGTTATTGATAACTAAGTGGGATTACTTTCCATTAAATCTTTGATGAATTTCTGCAAACAATCATACTAAGATCAACAAACCCAATTCCATCAAAGAAACTTTTTCTAAGACATACTGAATATTATTATGTCTTCTCTTAAGCATGTAGATTTTTAAAGCGACAAGTAGCATAACTCAAATATTCATTTTAAAAAAAGGATTTTTCACAAAATTTCAATGTGGTTTTTCAAAGAAACAGCCACGTATGTTTTCATTTCTTCCAATGTAGCTTGAAGGAGAACTTCTCATTAACATTTACAGACATATTAAAGCCTAAATGTTATACTGATCTAGCTTCATTACTACAAAGATACCTTGTCAAGGTACAAAAATCTCTCTAAGTTATATAACACAGACATATATTAAACAGGATACAGGCATAAAAAGAAATGAAACTGACTGCATGGAGGAAAACTGAAATTTCTCATTTCACTCTTACCGTATGTGACTCTAACTCAGCAATTTTTTCAGGGGACTCTGATCCCAAGTAATATATTCTAATCACATGGTCAGTGCTACCTGTAACAATGAACATGCCACCTAGAGGGGGGGAAAAATGAAATGTGACCAAAAGAACTTAAATCTTTGAGATAAACTTTCAGGATAGTATGCTATAAACTAATTTGAGTAAAATGCTAGCAAGGCATATAAGATTTTCCCCTTACCATCAAAGAAAAATTCTATTTTTAATGAAACAAAACCAAACAGAATTAAAAAACCCAAACAATACTGAAAACCCAAGAGCAGTATAAAAGGCTAAATCAATTCAACAACACACACAAAAAGCACGCTGAGAACAGACAAGAACTTTAAAAAGCAGCCACAACCAAAAGAAATTCATTTCCTTAAAATTTATGTAAAAGCAATACATGAAATTAATTATAAGGTGAATTCTATTGTATAACTGTCCACTGCATGGAAGACTCCAAAATGGAAAATTATTTTTATTAAGTAGGCATTAGGCTTGTAACATTAACAATACTTTAAAAGCTCACTGAATAGCCATGCAATATTTGTAATCGTAACTGAATAAGGCCCATCACCCCATTAAACAAATTTCCCTGAGAATCAATTCATCTTGGATGATTATGTCTCAATAATGTCGTCATTATCACTAGAGGGCACAGCTCCAGTTTGCATGTGGCAATGGGCTGGATGTTGTGCAGAAAGTCAATTTATGTAGATTGTCCCCAGCTCCCTTGGGGCTTATGGTCAATTGAAATGCTTCATTTTCCTTCTTCCAAATAAACCACATGCCATTCAGAATTATAAGAGGCAGAAAAAAAATTAGGGCTAAAAGAAAACTTATATACAGAAGGCATTTACAAGTCCCAAAAGAAAAACACACAAGAGGATAATTTTTAAAAGGGAAAAAAACAACAGCCTATACACAAGTTCTGTACGTATAAAAATATCGTAACAAAAAAAAAAAGAAAGAACTCTTAAGCAGCTATTTCCCATCCAAAAAAATTAATATGAAATTCAATTGAAGCGGCATGCTTTGATACTACACATTCTATCTATCATCTGTTTACATCTCAACATGTCAACTTGTCTTCCACAAGTACAGCTGGAAGGGGGAGACACTGGACCCTTTAGCAAACTACTCTGATTATATCAGACTTATTTAGATGTCTTTGACATGGCCCAGCCTGAAGATTGCACTGAAAACTCCTTGAGGACAGGGAGCTACAAGCTTCTCATCTAGCTCAGTACCTTGCAGTAAGCATTGTAAAAAATATTTGTCAAATCGAATTGAAACAACTGAGGATGTCAAGGTTTGGGAAAGACGATATCCTGCTTTCATTGCAGTAATGAGGAAATATCGAGTCATATGCATATGGAATAAAAACGCGTGCTGCGTGCGTGTGAGAGAGTGCTATGGATGATGATTAACTTTAAACAGCACTCGAAGGTCTTGAAAATGCTTTAAATGTCTTCTCTCATTTCATCTTCAAAACCCAAGACATATGTGCTATTATCTTCATTTTAAAGATGAGGAAACTAAGGCTGAAAAGGCGTAAGTGACTTGACCATGTTAATAAATTAACCAATAGAATGTCTGAGGAGGCACTGGAACCCAGGCCTTCCTGACTGCAACACCAAGATTTAATAGCAAAACACATGCCATGTTGACATCATTGTCAGTCAATGCTCAATATCATATGGTGGTTAGCCAGATCAGTGGGCTACCAAGAAGACTGGTTACTTCTCATTCATTCAACAAATATTAAATGCCTACTGGGTACAGAGCACATGATAACAAAGAACTTGCATTCTAATAGGGATGTGGGAAGAGGGCAGGAAAAAAATCCCTGTCACCCAAAGGTGACATCTGATAGGAGCTTTTAAAGGAAGCTAAGCATGTGAGAAGCACATTGCGAGGCAGGACAGGAGTTGGGGGGGCGGGGAGGGAAGCATATGTGAAGGCACAGCATAGGAGATGGAATGCTTCCATTGGCTAGTTAAGATTAGGTCCCTGCCCTCATGGGGCTTACAGTCTAAAAGGGGGATAATACAAACATAGATCATCTTAATATCAAGGGCAGACAAGGGAAGGCTAAATACTATATTCACCAAGCTATCCACTATCCCCTATATTTAATAGCATCTCCACTGGAAATTTGGAGGTGGGGAGGATGAAATCAAAGTAAATGAAGTTACACTTCTATTGGTTAGCTGGTAAAGTCTGGTAAGGAGGAAGGGGGCTCAAATTAGGAAGAGATGAAGCTTGGGGACTTTCTTTAGGTTACTTCTTCATGGTCCTTCCCCTGCCTTTCATAGCAATTGTGCTTAAAAAACTTAAAAAATTCAACTGGCATTACATTTCACTTATAGTCCCAAAAGGTCTGGCACACCTCCTTTAGGTAGGCATCCATTCATTAAACCTCAAAAGGGATCAAAAGAATTTTTGTTACCACATCACCAAAAAAAGAACATCTATATATGCAGGAATTTTCCATAACATTTTAACTGTCTGATGAAACAAGATCAACTTTAATATTTTTATATACATACCAGAACTAAAAGAAGAACAAGAAATCTGAACCCCAGGTCTGGACCTCTCAGTAAATTTCAGTGGGCGCTCCCTAAAAACAAAGGACTAGCTGTTATTATCCTCTACAAATTTTCAAGAAAAACACCCCTTGCCAACAACACCACCACAAGCTCAATGGGCCAATCTAAGCCTGGCATAAGGGAAGAATGCTTCGAGGCCTACATTACAGAACGGCAGTATATTCGAAATCATCCCCTAATTGCAATGCCCCTAATTGGACATCAGTATGCCCAAGTACAAGGCACACTGACTCGAGATAATGTGGCAGTGAAATGGTAGCTGGGATTCTCATTAAAATTTCCAAATATACTCTTCAAGGCTTATGATCCAGCCATATTACCTAGAACAGTAACAACAACACCTTGCATTTCTCTAACACTTAAAAGGTTTTCAAAGAGCTTTATAAGACTCATTTGATCTGCACTACAATCCTGGAAGGTAGGTGCTATTATTAACCCCATTCTACAGACAGAGAAAAGGAAGCAAAAAGAAGCAAAAAGAAGTTTAAGTGACTTGCCCAGGGTCACATATCTACTAAGCATCTGAGGACGGATTCAAACTCAGGTCTGGACTGGATTCAGGTCCAGCATTTCATCCTCCATACCACCTAAACTGCATTCAATTTACCATGTTACTTCACAATTTGATTACAGTGGGGCCACGATGCCAAAGAGGTGAATATTGCACATCAAAGGGAAATTTTAACAAACGGCCTCTTTTAACATGACTAGGACAAGGACTCTTATTCTAAAATTTGCCAAAATGTATCTCCCCTGCATGGCATCAGTCAGAGAATTCCCCAGCCTAGAGAAAGTTTTAAATAAGTCAACCTTGAGCCCACCCTTGCTTACTTGAATTTCAGTGTGTTCACATGCCACTGCCAGAAGCAAATTGTCCCATCAGCACCAGTTGAAGTGAGGTAACGGGTTGTTCCTTTCCTCGCTGGGCAAAACTGAGGAAGACAGCAAACCAAAACGATTATTCTCAAGCCTATATTATTTCAAACCTTTAAATACCAAATCATTTCAATTAATATACTTTAAAAGTTTACCTAATGTACCAAGTTTAGCTCTCACATTATGACCAATTAATAGCTTGTTTATGAAAAATCATTAAGAAAACCAGTTTAGATATTTAACAAGAAGTTAAATTTAAAACATTTTTGCTCCACAAAAGCCTTGAAGAACATTTTATTATTTTTCATTATTAATGGAGGTAACATTTGCCCTTTCTTTAGAGGATCATAATTTGGATCAATTTAAATTACATTTTACATTCACAACAAAATAAAAAAGAATTCAGTATCAATGTGCTAAATCATATACATATATATATAAAACTCCACATAAAAATCTAAATTTTTAAAAATTCAGTGCACCTCCAGCCAAGATGGACAGCAAAAGAGAGGCAGACCACCAAGCTTTAACATACACCTACACCTACTCCAGAAAAAAAAAATGTAAAATTTCAACCATATAAATCCAACGAGAAACTACAGTAACTGACTGACTCATCTGACCCTTGGAACTGTAGAAAAAGTCACTCAGAAGCCCATGAGCCAGAGGAAAAGAGGGCACCAGCAAAGCCGGTGCCAGTCCAAACAAATCAATAATCTCCCAGTGGGACCTGAGATGCTTAAACCCTACAAGGGTCTGTTCCCAGAATGCACTATTTTAAACGGCGAAAAATACAGACTTACAAGCAGCAATAAATTACCCTATCCTACCTATATAGTCCTACAGGGAGAAAAACAGACCCTTAAAGAAGACTTCCTATTATTTCTGATGAAAAGACCAAAGCTGAGCAGGAACTCTAAAACTCAAACATATAAGGGTACATTCATTTGAGTAGATGGAAAGAGCTTTATAAGGTTGAAGTGTCCCCAATCTAATGGAGAGAGAAGAAATGTATGTCCCTTCAAAACCTTAATGTTTTCAAAGGGTATTGAAAGAGTTAAGAGAAACAAAGGACCTGGAGGGGGAAAGGTTCTGCTGTTAAGAGTTTTAAGAGAAAAAGGACAAAGGAGTTTCAAAGGAATACTGGTCTAGAGAATAGGGAAAAGAGGCTAGGCCTTGCTAATTCTCCTAATTGGGGTGTGTGACAAATGGAGGAAGGGGCGGGAAGAAGGGACATCAGACAAACCTATTATATATGTGAAACAGACAAAGGAGGGTTAAATACACACATACACACAGAGTTTGGTGTAGAAATACATCAAACTCAACATTGAAATAAGCAGGGAGAGCAGGGAGGTTAAGAGAGAGTTTAATGCTGAAGAATGAATAGCCACATGCAAAACAAACTTCCTGATTCTGAAAGGGGGGATTAAAAGGGAAAAAGAAAAGAAAAGAAGGTGCCTATCAATTGGGAAATGAAAAGGGAAGCAACTATTCATCTTCCAAATTAAAAATGCAGATTCTTTTTATTTCAATATAAAAACCTTTCAACTCCCAAGAAGCCAATAAAAGCCAGTATATGCCCAATTCCTCATGAATGGGTGGGATGTACCACAAATAACCGGTTGAGCTCAAATTAGAGGCAGAAGAAAGAAAGGATGCACCAAGTTGACCCTCCAGAGCAGGGTGGCCCAAGTGCTGCTCCTTCAGTTCAGGACATAAAGGGAAGAAAAGTATGTCTTAAGTCAATGGTCAGGCCAAAAAGCTGCTTGGGAAGTCTCCAGGAGAGCCATTCTATGACACCTGGAAGAGGCCCTCACCGGGCAAACATTTCAAGGAAGAGATGAAGCTCTGTTAGGAGCCTAGATGCCCAATTCCAACTTAGACCAAGGTTGTGTGAAAGGATAAGCTAGGGGTCAAATGTCTACATTACCACAGAGCTCAGAACAAATCTCAATCACCAAACTTGAAGACCTCTACACAAAGAAGCAAGTCAAAACCTGTTTCTATCCTCCAAAAGTTTTCCTCAAGGCACTTAAGTCTTAGACCCTCCCTAATTTTCGAAAAACACGCAGAAAACACTCCGGGGTTAGCCTTTTAATAGAAAAGAGATCTTCTTTGATTAACACAGCATCTCATACTTTCCTTTACTTTCCTCTTCACCAAGCAATGGCTGGGCAGTGCTTGTCCCTGTGTATAGGCTGTATCCCATACCTCACCGCCCCCCCCCCCCACAGCTAAGCACAGAAATGATTGGCATTTTTACTTCCTTTTTTCTCACCTGTATGGAAGTAATAGAAGCTGAATGCCCCTGAAGGACAGCAACTGGTGCACAGGTTCTGAGACACCATACTCTGATCACTTTATCACAGCTGCCAGCGGCAAGAAGTGTGTTTTCATAGTTGACAGCCATGTCAGAAATTTCAGCAGAATGCCCCCGTAGTGTAGAGAGAAGCCGCCCATCATCAGTAGCCCAAATTTTTACCAAACAGTCATCTGAACCCTGTAATTAAATCAACACAAAATAGTACAGGTAAGAAGAAACAGTTAATGGACACAAAAGGAGAGAAGCAGTCCTTCAATAGAGCTCAAAGCTTTGCTCATCTGACCCTTTCATGAGGTGGGTACTACAGGATTGTTATCCTCATTTTATAGAATAACAAAGAAACTGAAAGTTAGCCTGCCTGTAATCTACCCAGCCAGTAAATCCTGCTGAGGTGATGCCAACACCGATGGTCCCAAGGCCAGTGCTCTGTCCACCACACCATCCTGGAGTCCAGTCCCCAAGCATTGGGGTTTTGCTATTTCTCCCCAAAATAATCAGAGCAGCACTTTTTGTTGTTGTTGTAGCCAAGGACTGGAAACAAGGTGGGTTCCCGTCAACCAACATTCATTTGAGTCAATTATGAGCATATTAATTTAATAGATTATTGTGATATAAGAAATAACAATAGCAAAGAAACCTGAGAAAATGTTTATCAAGTGATGGCTAGTGAAGTGAGCAAAATCAGAGACTAAAAAACAGTGTGGTGGCAAGATGCCTGGGTTTGGTTTGTCAAAATGAAAGAACAGGAGTGAGGCTGCAGACTGGCCCAGAAAAATCACAAATGAACATTATCTACCATGTTTCGGGCTGCTTGTATTTATTTTGTTCAACATTTCCCAATCACATTTTAATCTGGTTCAGCAAAACTCTACAGTAAGTTTGAAACTGGTGTGGGTGACCTGAATAGGAATCCCAGCTAATCCCGAGGTCAAACCCTTGGGAAATCATTTTGCTCATCTTTGCTTCCTGTTTCTTCACCTGCCAAACGAGAGGATTGGAATGGATGGTCCAAGGTCCCTTCCAACTTTAAAACTACAATTCTACAAACTTCTATTTCCAGGCTAATCACCCCTCGCTCCTCATCACACAGTCTAGGTTCCAGTCAACTGGCTTCCTCATCGTGCCCCACCTAAGTCCCCCACCCCCCTCTTGCCTCATCAGCCAGCACAGACCCATTCCTAGAGGAACTCTGCTCCTTACTCACCTCCACCTTTAGAAGCCCCAACTCCCTTTAAGACTCAGCTGACTCTTACCTCCTATAAAA
The DNA here is from genome assembly GCA_011680675.1 of Gymnobelideus leadbeateri. Classification (NCBI taxonomy): domain Eukaryota; kingdom Metazoa; phylum Chordata; class Mammalia; order Diprotodontia; family Petauridae; genus Gymnobelideus; species Gymnobelideus leadbeateri. The sequence continues at coordinate 150,962 of WOXC01002755.1, forward strand.
TACCTGGCCTGATTTCTTCTGTCTCCATCTCCTCCCCTCAGCCCAAACTTTTCATTTATTTGTTATCTGTACTGCATAGACTTACAGAGGGACATTCTGAACTGATATATGATGAACCAAGAGCAAAAATAAAATGACCAGAATTAACTGAAGCAAAAAGACTGCAAGAGGGGCGGCTAGGTGGCGCAGTGAATAGAGCGCCGGCCCTGGAATCAGAAGGACCTGAGTTCAGAGCCGGCCTCCGACACTTAATCCATACAAACAAAAAAAACCTAGCTGTGTAACCTTGGGCAAGTTACTTAACCCCAATTGCCCTAAAGGGGCGGCTAGGTGGCACAGTGAGTAAGAGCGCCGGCCTCGGAGTTTGGATGACCTGAGATCAGATCAGGCCTCAGAAAATGAGCACCCACGCATAAATAATGACTAGCCGTGTAACCTTGAGCAAGTTACTTAACCCCAATTGCTTTAAAAAAAAAAAAAAGACTGCAAGAGGCTTGCAATCCAATGGTGATGAACAGGGCGAACACAAAATCAAATACCTTTCCTCTCTCCACAGAGCTGGATGGTGATAGGGTGGTTTTTACTTTGTTATAACAAAGAGTTTAATGGGGGAAGTAATGCAAATAAGTGGGAAGTCAATAAAACTTAGTTTAAAAAAAAGAATATGATTATAGTCCAGGTCTCTTTTAGCTTTCCTGCCCTTTTCACAAAAGCACAGAATCTGAGATCTTGAAGATATGAGAGGGAATCCACTAGTCACCCCAATAAGTGCTTGAAGACTCCAAGGAGGTGGCCTCCTCAGACAGTTCCAAATGCCAACACTTCATTACACTTGGTCAAAATAACCCAAACCTCTCCGAAGACAAATAGAAACGGCTCTAATATCTTCTTCCCCACGGCAGCCTTTCAAATACTTAAGAGACGGGGTGGCTAGGTGGCGCAGTGAGTAAAGCGCCGGCCCTGGAGTCAGAAGGACCTGAGTTTGGATCCAGCCTCAGACACTTAACAAACACAAACAAAAACCTAGTCGTGTGACCTTGGGCAAGTTACTTAACCCCAACTGCCCTCCAAAAAAAAAAAATACTTAAGAGACAGCCATTGGGTCCCTTGCAAATTTTCACTAATAAGATCAACTGAAACACATTCAAAGCTATGGTCTTTATTAACTTCAAGCTTGACTAATTAGGTATAAGGATCATATATAGCTGTAGATTTACTAAGAAAAACTGGTAATCAACATGCTATGTGAAAAAAAAAACAGAAAAATGCATTTAAGAAACAACTGATATGAAATAAACTTTTCATCATAAAACTATCAGGGCTTGCATGCATTTAACATTTTAAAATTAAATTTTCCAAAGGAAGAAAATATTGATTGAGAATAATAGAATAACTGATGAGGGGAAATCAAAGTAAGTTTCTATTCATGATGCTTATGAAAACATTTCCATGAAATCTACTTTCTTGATAAATTGTGCATATAACATGGTATCATATACTTCGAACTCACTGTGAAAATTCTTCTCCCACTTCGGTCAAATGCTACACAGTAGACAGAGGATAAGTGACCCAAAATTCTCTTGTGCATCTTCATTTGTTGGTAAGAAGACGAGGGGAATATATGGCTGAAGCGACCACATCCAGTTAATTGTCTGGCAGAAGTGATCGTTACTGGAAAAACAAATTGGAAATTGATTTTAAACTTATCTCATGGTATTGTTAGGAAATAAGATTCTATGATCATCTATGAGAAATGTTGACAAAACAGGATGCACAATACACAATCTCACCCACTGGTAGGTCCAAAAGTGCCTTTCAAATGTTAGAAATCAATAATCTAAAGGTCAGTTTTTGTTCCCACTCAAGACATCATATTCCCACATACCCCATATTTCTTTGTCTCAGGTCTCTCTTTTTTTCCCCTGTGAGGTCCAGAACCTGGTCAAGTTCAAGTATCTAACTATCTTAACATATGGGACTTCTAGGACAGGGCTAAGTTTTATCAAAAGGAATTTCATGCTATTCAAGTTACAGTGGCACAGGCTAAAAATAAGAAATAATCTCTTTTGTACCTTCCTATAGTCATTCTCCATTCCTACGGGTCCTTAACCATCCATCAACTAGAGTTCTACTACCTCCCCAATAGTAGGCCTCCCTATTATCATCTTACGTGACTTCGGCAAAATACTTCCCTTATCCTCCTCTCAGATTCCTCATTTCCAAAATGAACGGTAGCATTATCCAGCAAATAGGGGATGGGTAAACAAACTGTGGTATACAAACATATTTGAATATTAAGCCAGAGGAAATGAGAAAAATTAAGTATAAGTAAATAAGAAGCATTGCAGAGAGGAGGGGAAAAAAGTATTATCAAACTCCAATGTACAGATGGCAGACAAAAGCACACAATAGTAGCAGTTACAGAAAAACACAGGGAAAGATGGTTTAAAAAGAGACACTGAAACTAAAGGGTAACTATTGTTACTATGTTCTTAAAAGACAGGGCGGCTAGGTGGTACAGTGAGCAAGAGTGCTGGCCCTGGAGTTGGGATGACCCGGGATCAGATGCGGCCTCAGAAAATGAGCACCCACACATAAATAATGACTGGCTGTGTAACCTTGAGCAAGTCACTTAACCCCAACTGCTTAAAAAAAAAAAAAAAAGAAAAAGAAAAAAATAAAATTATGCATTTTTTTTTTTTGCTTTTTGGAGGGCAATTTGGGGTTAAGTGACTTGCACAAGGTCATGCAGCTAGTTTTTGTGTTAAGTGTCTGAGGCTACATTTGAACTCAGGTCCTCCTGACACCAGAGCTGGTGCTCTATTCACTGCGCCACCTAGCCGCCCCTAGATTTTTTATTTTAACCAAAGTATAGTGTCGGATATGAATTTTTGAAACTCTTGATTGTCTCTGATTGATGGGTCTGGTTTTATTTTTGTTAATGGTTATGGATTATGAATGAAGAGACTGGCCCAGATGGCATCCCAGGTTCATTCCAAAGCTCTGCTTCCACAGTTGTGGGATGGTACCTAGAGTGAGAGGGACATTTCCTCTTCCAGTACTACATCCACCCGCTTTGGGGCTTTTCCCCAAATGGCTGGCTGGCTGTGCAGTCAAAGACTTCAGTAATTCAAGGGACTCTTCTCTGGCTCTGACCCACAAATCCTTTTGTTCTCCATCCTTATCCCCCAGACTTTTTGATATGGGCTCTGTCAGGATGATCAGGAAAGGGGCAATGACCCTTTGGTGACAGGACAGCACAGCACATGCACTCAGTTCTGATCGGTCCAACTCAGAGGCACTATGCTCAATTTTGTGTGCCACATTTTAGGATGGCCCCCGAAGAGACAGGATATGACATCATATGAGCAAGAGCTGCAGGACCAGAGGAAGGAAGACCTTTAGGGCAAACATAATTCCTATCTTCAGTTGTTGGAGGGTAATCATCTGAAAGGGGGACTGGCCTTGTCCTATTTAGCCCTTGAGAACAGCAATAATAGCAATAGGAGAAATATCAATGTGACGGATTTAGGGAACAAGGAAAAACTCTTAACAAAGAGAGTAGTTCAAAACTGAAATGGCCTGAGCTGGTTGGATGACCTCTTATTGGAGATCTTATAGAGAACCCTATACAGGTTCGTATTGGATTAAATGACCTCTAAATTCCCTTAGAACTGCTAAACTCTATGACAGATAATGATTCCATTTTAAAACAAAAGAGCCTAAATCATTTCTTAGCATGTTTCCGTGTTTACCCTCCCTCATTTTTAAAATAATCATCCCCTGGCTCTTTAGAAGTCAGTATTCAGCAGCCTTAAACAGACAAACTTGCCCTCCCCACACTTCCGAATTAGACTTTTGGAAAGGAACAGTCTTTTGCCTCTTTTTGTATCCTGAGCACTTAGCATAGTGCCTGACACATACTATGTGCTTAATAAGAGTTTACTAATTGACTGGAACCCACCCTATGGCTCCCTACATGCAGGATGTAGCTCCCCATAAATATGTCCCTATTTCAGAAGTGCATAATATGACTGCATATTAAAAACAAGTACTCCCTGGGACAGGGAAATTCCCCCATTAAAACCTTTAAAAGAATTAAGCTACCATATTTACATTTCAAACTAATTTCCTTCAATTCATGGTCATCTCAAGCTGAAAAAGTGTTTTGTCACATAGTGGGGAAAAATGAAGCATAATAATAATTATAATAATTATGAAAGCTAACATTTATCTAGTGATTATCATGCACCAAGCATGGAGCAGAACACTTTAAAATGATTATCTCATTTGATTGTCACAACAACCTGGGAGGTAGGTACTATTAATATCTCCATCTTACAGATGGAGACAAAAGCAAAGAGGAGTTAAGTGACTTGCCCAGGGTCACACAGCTATTAGGTGTCTGAGGCTGAATATAAACCCAGGTCTTCCTAACCACAGGCCCAGCACTCTCTCCACTACACCATCTAGCTGCCCAACCCCAACCCTAATCCTAAGTACAATTATTCCTGTCTTACACAAGGTCAATTTAGGGGAAGAATGTGGTCCTAGCTAAATCCTAACACTTGCTGCAATCAAAATTAGAAGTTAATCAATTTTTCAAAAGGGAAACAGTAAGAGAAGACTTAGCTGCCCCTAATAAGCTCAAAAGTTCCCATCTCCAGGCCCAGATAAACTACATCCTGGGGTAATGAGAGAATGAGCAGGTGATTAATGAGGCACTTGTAGGGATTTTAGAAAGAGTACAGAGAATGTGGGAGGTACCAGAGAATTGAAGAGGGAAAACATCATCCTACTTTTTTGGCTTTTTTTTGTCTTTATTAAATTGTTTACTCATCATCTTACTTTAAAAAAAAAAAAAGGGACGCTCTGGTTACAGGCTAGGGAGTTTGCTCTGCATTCTCGGCAAAGTTCCAGGATGAATTACTAAAGCGTGCTTTTTGGACAACTATGCTGAAAGGAGGGAGAGGTCACAAAGATGACTTCCAAAACCCCGAGTCATAACAGACTAACCTTATTTCATTTTTTTTAACAGTTCTGAGGTTGGGAGCCTTCCTGACAAATGGGGTTATTGCACTGGACACTGAGTCGGGTACAACTGGGTTCAAAGGCTTACACACGGAACTCTGAGAGTCACTGGACCTCCAGAGCCTAAGGATCCTAGATGCTAAAAATAAGCATAATAATAGCACTAATTTCACGCAATAGTTGTGAGGATCAAATGAATTAATACATAAAATACTTTGAAAACTCTCTTACTAAGATTCTTACACCTCAGCCTGGCAGGGAGGTTCTGCTGAGGACTCCACTGTACTCTGTTTCTCCGAGGCCCAGACTGGATGGCAAAGCATCACTAGGAGGCCAGCCACTTGTAATAAATTATCTGGCCAAAGAAACCCATCAAATATACAGAAACACAAAAAGACCTTCGGTCCTATCCGGAGCCTTCCGTTTCTTCAGTGAAAATGGCAGAGCGCCAAGAAAGGGGCCAAAGGGTGCCAAGAATGCCAGGTTTGGACTGGCTACTGGTACTCTTAACTGGGAGAGCCTTGTCTCATGACAGAGTAGACATAATGCAGGAGCAAATGAATCCTCCCAATCCTGACACCCTGGCTATAAATGAAACCCAAAACCAAAAGGAAGTGATAGCAAAATTGAAAGATGCTTCGTAACTTCTTAGGAAAAGAATGGAGTTGGTGAAGTTGGCTTTTTCATGTATCCAAAGGTGTCATCTTATAGAGCATTTAAGCAGTGATTATTGATAAGCATTTACAGGAAGATAACTGCAGCTCACAGACTAACATCTGGTGCCAATCTGAGGATTAGGATGGGAAATTCTACAAGTACTTGCTAAGACCCATCTCCAAAGTGAATTGACAAAGACTTTAATACCCAGTGACTCCAATGTAAAGGTGGGAACAAAAGGCAGGTCAGTGAAAAATATGCTAGAAATGATTGTTTGAGAATAGAAAAAGGGAGGTCAAAAAGTGTGCTAGCTGTACAGAAGTCCCACACCTACAGAACATTCAGGAAACAGCACAACAACATTGTAAACAAAACGAGAATCAAAATTAAGCTGAAAGCCATGGCAATGTAATGATTTCTTATCCCAGAGAAGAAATGGTTTGGCTTAACAGGTTTTTGGGGTTTTTTTTTTTGGGGGGGGGGCAATGGTGGTGGTAAGGGGTAGAGTAGGAGAACATCTAGGAATACGAAGATTTCAAAAGAAACCATAATACTATTGAAAAGAGAGTCAAAAAGGCATGACAAGCCTCAAATATCACCAAAAAATTGGCAATGAATTATATTTTGACAGGAAGCAACTGGTTATAATCATAGGAGTTGATTCCCAATCAGCTATCTGGGTATAGTCATGTCTAACAGAAGCATCAAAAAAAAGATCAACACTGACATCAAACTGAAAAAAGGGAGAAGACAATGGTCTATAATCACTCCAACCTGGTCAGTTTTTTTTTTTTAAACCATCGAGATAGAAAACCAGGAAATGGACAAAAGACCTATCAACACACACTAGAGGCATTTCTTTCCTAAGGAAGTTTGACTGTGTATGCCAATCATTTATGACCAGGGATCCAGGAAGTATAGAGCCAGCAAATATTTGATCACCTTGCCAAGGGGAGAAAGAAAGCAGCTGAACTAGTCAATCTTGCAGGAGATGGTAGATAGATATCAACAGTGTAATCCCATAAAACAGCAAGAAGCAGTGCAGATTCAAACAAACTTGGCAAGAAATCCATCTAAATAAAATCATCCCATATTTAAGGATGGAATTGGAAAGATAATAAACAAAAAAGAGAAATGATCCGTAAAGATTTCTTATGCCTTTCCTCTAACAATGGATAATGGAGCCATCACATTTGTAAACCAACATTAAAGTCCCCAAAATGTTGCATGAGGAAGTAAAAGTTGCACTTTTTAAAAAAACAAAAAGCAAAGAACAGCTTGATAAGACCAAATATACATGGAAAACACCAAAGCTACTAACACAATTTTGAGGGTAATGACGTTTATAAACTGTGTATGAATAAAGGCAAAAAAAAAAAATGGTGAGGGGCAGCTAGGTGGTGCAGTGAGTAAAAGCGCTGGCCCCGAAGTCAGGAGGACCTGGGATCAGTTCCGGCCTCAGAAAATTATCACCCACACACAAAAATAACTAGCTGTGCAACCTTAAGCAAGTTACTTAACCCCAACTGCTTTAAAAAAAAATGGTGAAGAAATAATGTTTTCTAACCTACTTTCCGGTATCTGCCCATTTTCATGAGAACAACATATATACTCACCTAGGGCATCTTTGATTAAGGTATGATAAGGAAACTGATAAGATTTTTGCAAATAGTACCGTACAGACAATATCTTAGTCACCATAGACTGAAAGGTACAAAAAATTAAAAAATCTCACTGTGTTTATTTTTAAGGACTAGAAGAAACCATTTTATTCAATAGAACAAAGACTCTTCTTTAATAAAACTTCATCAGACAGATGTATAACCAGAAAAGGGAGTGGTAAAGAGCAAGGGAAAATGGATAGTCTTACTTCCCTGGTGTCTACACGGTGTCAAAAGATCTAAATGAAGGAGGCCCTAAGACATTGGGTAGAACTCTTGTGGTATATTTATGGGTAGGCATGGATGGACTGCAATCTGCTGTTACTTCAGGGAGCATCCATATTGATGAGATATCAAAAACAAGCCAAAGTACGAGGCTCACCTACTAGGTGAGTAGATAGCTGTATTAACATTTACCAAGATTTTAGCAAAGCATTTCCAAAAATCTTTTGACAAAGTCTCTTGTGGCAAAGTTGGAGAGAAATAAGGGCTATAGTTAGTGCCCAACAGGAAAGATTCAGAATTGGATGAAGAATAGCCATTAAGATAGATGACAACAGAATTCCTTATCTCCCACTCTACCCCACCCCACCAAGCCTAGATCCCTTTCTGTTAAAAGTTACCACCATTCTTCCAGTCACCCATTTGCATAGCCTCAGGGGCATCCTTACCTCAAAAAATCAATTACCAAACCTTTTTGATTCTACATTTAATAGGACTAGTATCCAAACAATAGTTCCAAGGCACTCTTCCTTCCCTTATCAGATGACATTGGTTCAGGTCTAGGTGCATATTTTTTAAAAATACACTGAAAAATTTAGAGCATGTTCACAAAGAGGTTGGTAAGTAGCCTAGAGATCATGTCATACCAAGACTGGCTGAAGGAACTGGAACTGATCTAAAGAAGACCCATGAGGGATCTGATAACTGTCTTCAAGCAAATGAAGGACTGTTGTTAAGTGGAAGACTTGTTTTGCTTAGCCTGAGAGGGCACAAATGAGAGCAATGGATGGAATCTGCAAGGAGGTGAAATAGATAAGGAAAAACAGAAATGTACCAAAGCAGAATGAGGCATCCTGAGGAGGTCTCTTCATACAGTGTCTAGATGAACTGCTAGACATGCCATAGAGGTGATGCATATTTAGCTATTCACTGGTCAAGGCAGGACTGCAGTGGAATAGAGTACCAGGCCTGGAGTTTAAAAGATAAGAGTTCAAATCTGACCTTAAACACTTAATAGCTATGTGATCCTGTAAAATGAGCTGGAGAAGGAAATGGCAAATCATTCCAATATCTTTGCCAAGAAAAACCCCAAAGGGGAACATGAAGAGCCAGACAAGACTAAAACACCTGCACAACAGACAGCAACTGAACAACAACAATCACCAGGGTGAAATAACCTAGGAGATGCTTGAGCCTAGAGTCTAGCTTTTGAGCAAAGTAAGAGCCACTGGCTATTTTAAATCAACAAAAATGAGGGGGAAGACTTTAACAAATGAAGAACGGAAAGTTATCAAATCTTTGAGGGCAGATATTGACATAGAAGCTAAGAACTTCTATAATCCTTGAAATTTCAAAATCCCCATGTTTCCTCCTTTATGGGTATACTCCCTCTTCCCTAACTCAAAGAGCAACTGTCTCCAGGTAGCCAACCCACTTTGGCGGGAGCTAGGCTGGTGCTAGACAGCCAAATCTACCCTAGAAACTTTGTGAAGATTGGTAGGCCCTGACAGAATCTGTACTTTGCAGACATAGCCTGTAAGAATCCAGATCATATCCACTCCCAAATGAGGCATTCCAGAAGGATCTTACTGTCTGGCATCAAGTAATGATGAGAAGAAAAGAAATAACTGACAGCAGAGTACACACATTATCATTTCACTTTATTTCCATATATATTTGAAGATTTTACTCCCCTCCAAATAAAATATGAATGGGCTTCGCTTAGAAGCCATTTTCCATCCTGTCAACCCCTACAGTACACACCCCAGAAAGAAAGTAGAGAAAAAAATTCCTCCTCTGGAGGGTCACAATGCTTTCCCACAGATAAGACAAACCTCCTTTGTTGTTAGGTCTCCACCTTGAAAACATTCACTGGGACTACTTCTACTTAGCTCTAGCCACCCAGTGCAGCTATGTTTATGGAAGTAAGTTTGGGACCAAGTAGGATTAGTTTCTTTATCTTTGGAAAGGCTCAGTTACTTAAGAGCAGGGAATATTGATTTTTCTTAGCTAAGGTCAATTATTATAGTTAATTACTATAGTTTTTGAGTTCAAATCTGGAGTCAGAGAATTACTACTAGCTGTGTGATCCTGGGCAAATCACTTCACCTATTTGCCTCAGTTCCTCATTTGTAAAATGAGCTGGAGAAGGAATAATCCAGTATCTTTACCAAGAAAATCCCAAACAAGGTCACAAAGAGTCAGACATAACTGAAAAATGACTTAACAACAGAGTTAAAGGCCATAAAAAGGCACATAAGCAAATGAAAATCTTCTGAACTGAAAACTACTTAAAGTTAGTATTACTTATCCATGTGTAAATCAGTAAAATCCTTAATACATAGTGTAAAAAAAAAGTTTTACAACAAATCCATATCTTTAATAAATATATTACTGTCCTCCTTCCTCAGTCTAAAGGTTTGTCAGGGAGATGAAAATCATGAAATATGTAGATCAGACTGATTGGAAGATAGTTTTGTTTTTACTAACCCTTACTGTTAGCCGTTGAGAAGAATCAACAGGTGGTGTGCTAGCTATGACGTATGCTGGAATGGGGAGCGTTGCCTTGCCAAAGGGGCCTCGACATTTTTTGTCTCTTCCCCCAGTAGGTACAAATATAGCGTCTCTACGTTATCTTTGCTAAGAGCAATGGTTCTCAGGCTCAGAAGAAGGGCGCTCCAACACGTTACTTTTGAGACTTTTGAGGGGTGTTCCATAAGGCACTTCTTTTAGAATGACAGCTAGAACGGAACTTTGCCCACAGCTGCTAATGGCTGAGAACTGACTAGTTTGGGTCAACTCTTGCCTCTGGTTGGCCTTTCACTGGGAAGAAATGGGCCTTGTTCTTCTATGTGCTTCAAAGTGGTTTTTTTCTTCAGCAGTTCAATAGCATAGTCTTTTTCTTTCCACACAGTAAGGAAGAGGAGTGGGTCAAGAAAACGAACCACTAGGTTGAAACATCATTTTAAAAATTGTTTCTAATTACTTTCACTAAAACCTTAAGATTTGCACATGAGCTCCTCAACTTCTACTGTCATACAGCAGAAAGAAATACTACAAATAATAAACTATAAAGATGAAGGCTATACAAATAAAGGAGAAAATCAAAACCCTGGCCTAGCTTTGAAAAGATTTTCTAACTCTTACCTGTAGCAATTCCTCCAAGGTCTAAGAATTTGTAAACTTTGCAGTTTAGCTATCCTACATAGCTATTGCAAAAGCACCACAGGGGACAAATAGTCTTATTCTGGTCACTATGAACTAGGAAGGAATTCTAGAGCATAGAACATAAATGCTGTTCTAACGTGATGCAAAATTTCCCCAGCCACAATTTTTCCAACTTTTTGGCATATGGATTGATTTTGCTGATTTTTAAAATTTGTTTCTTTTTCCTTTTAAAATTTGTTGTGAAGGACACCTGGGGGGCTGAGGAAAGAGGGCAGTGTGAAACTGAGGCAAATGTAAAAAAAAAGGTATCAATAAAAATCTATTTTTAAAAAATGTGGCATCCAAAATACCCCTAATTGGAATCCTATATGTAGATTGGAAACTTCAATCCCTACTTCCTTCTTCCTACCACATCTGGGCACTAATACACTTATTCTATCCCTCCAAAAGTATGTATTTGAATGAAATGTAACAAAAGACAGTATAATATGGTAGGAAAAACATTCACTGGACTAAGTGATGAAATCCAGGTTCTAGTTCCATCTATCACTAATGTCTTTGGGCCAGTTAATTAACTCCTGGATTCATCTGCTTGCTTTTAAAATGACATGGCAAGCAGGCATGGTGGTATAAGCCTGTAATCCCTGCTACAGGGAAAGAATGAGGTTGGTGGATCCACTTTGAGCTCTGGAGTTCTAAGCTCCAGTGGGATAAAGCCTATGGGGTGTCCATACTTGTAAGTTGGGTAGCAACATGGCAAACCCCTATGAGTAAGGGGCTGCCAGTGGGCCTAAGAGTTAAACAGCCTAAGCTTGAAAGTGAAGTCAAAACCCCTATGCCACTCAGTTAGTAGTGGAACTGGGCCAAGAGTGGTTGTTGCACTTCTAGCTGGGGTGAGATGGGAAGATCCTATCTCAAAAATATCAAAACAAAATAAAGTGATAGGGTTAATCAAACTAGATGATCTCTCAGGTTCCTTCCAGCTCTAAAATTCTAACTACAAATGCTTAAAATTCATTCATGCAATGGATCAATGTTTTTATTATACTGCCTATAATTCTTGAAATTTCAATATTATCTAGATCTGTCTTAAATTAGAAGTGCCACTGTCTGCTAGATAAGAGATGAAAGTCTTACCATGTGGAATTAGGCACCTACCAAGTATTTTGTCAATGTTGATGGTGGCTTTCTTAACTGAGCCTAGTCTTTACCTGACCACAATTCAGTTTTTGTGTAGGGAACTTTCTCTATGATCTGGCTCAGACCAATTCTACCTATTTTATTTGAAAACAGAACCATGAACCACAAGGTCATATTCCAAAGAGATGGATGGTGTCATAGCCATGGAGGGTTTGGCTAGTAAGGACAAAGGCAAGCAAGTACCAAACCTCATTGTAAACATTCACTTCAATCTTCTTCTACAAAGATCTTTTATCTAAACTTGTAAGAAGCAACCGAATTGACGAGCTTGAATTTTACTTCTGACCTTTAATTTTAAGTGATAATTTGCCCAATAAAATGGGCAAAAGAAGAGGTAGTGTAAAGGACATAGATGTTACATAAATAATACTCTTCCAAAGGAAACAACATCCCCAAACTCTGTAATTATTCAAAGCTGTCAAATTTTTACTGAAGAAGCTATTTTTTTTCTTGGAGTTTTAAAATTCTATTAAAAAACTTCAGGACCTGGGGAATCCTCAAGACATCTTCGAAAGAGGCCGTGCAGAGAAATGTGTCACATTTTCCAATTGAACAACATGGTCTAGTTGTATTACACATTCAAAAAACAAATATCTGCTACTTTCAAGTTCTAACCCATTACATAATTAATCATAATTTATAATCTAAGCCCCTGATTTGCCAACGTAGAACTTTTGTTTGAAGGAATAAAGTTCAATCCAGACTGAAGCCATGCTCTTCAATCATAGCTCTCCTTTTCTCAGTCTTCTCTTATTTTCAGGCTTTCCTCATTTTATTCCTCCTTTCCTTTTTTCTCCCTTCAACTTGACCAATTGACTACATGGAAGAATCCCAAAAAGTAAACTTTCAAAAAGCTTTGGCAGTGCTGACCTGCTACAGTGCCAGGAATCAATTAAACCCATGTGGCCCTGGATTGATTTTAGAATGACTCTATTAGAAAGTCTAGAACAGATGTCTTACTGTTCCACAAAGGATCTAGATGAACTCTTGGGTCCTTCCCATTCCAGCTCAACATCTATGATCCTTTCACACTATGCATCAGAAAAATTGATGCTGGAACCTGCTAAAGGAGTGGAAAAACTAAGAACTGATCATAGAAATGCTCATGAAGCACTATTACCAAAAAGGTGAAAATTAGTCTAAGCTAACAAATAAGCAAGTTGTCCACTTTATACTCCCTTTGAGGGATTTGTATTTTTGGTCTAGAGTAAGGAAGACCTGAGTTCAAATTCAACCTCAGACACTTACTATCTGTGTGACCTTGGGCAAGTCACTCAACCCTGTTTGCCTCAGTTTCCTCATCTGTAAAACGGAAAAAGGACAAGACTCAGTATCATTGCCAAGAAAACCCCAAATGGGGGGTGTCGTGCAGAGTCAGACATGACTAAAACAACTAAATAAGAACAAAATTCTAAGTAGCCTTTGATGGAAGTAATTCTAGGAAATGGCTGTCTATACACATCCATCTATATCAGGCCATTTTACTATCTGAGTACTGACTCTCAGGTGGCAGGAGGAGGACAATCTATTGAATTCCCTCCAAAGCATATGGCTCTGCACATAGTGGGGACCTAATCTGTTTCTGCTGCTTATCTATGTATGGCCTTTTGCAACGAAGGCTGTTTTTTATTACTTAGAAATTAGAAGAGCAACAGATGGCTGGCATGGACATGACCAACATAAGTGACGGTAATGACAATTTCTGGGGGTAGGGCAGGAAGGGGAGGAAGCCACATTTCTTTGGGCCCAAAGGTCTCTAAAACAGCTTAACTTAAAAATATTAAAAGTAGTGTAGAAGTAAAGTACTTACTGAAAGTATTTTAAGTTAAAAAATACTTAAAAGCAGTTTAGAATCCCAGATTTTCAGGACAATTCTGGTTTCAAGAAAACAAAGTTTTACTTTTCATCAGGCTTTGCAAAAGATCCTTTGTCAGATCAGACATCCAAATTTTTGCTTCTTATTTGGTATGTCTAAGCAAATTCTTCTCCAAGAACTCAAGTGCTAAACTCACTGCCACAGTCATCTCAATGCATAGACCTGAATCTTGGGATGGGGCTCACTTCCAACAGTCTACCAATGAAAAGCTAACCTCCTCAATCACTCTCCTAAGGGACTCACAAACTGAACCACTCATGACACCGTGAACACACCCCACCTTCGTGCTTATAGCCACTCTCTGCACCGGGATGCTTTTGCTATCATCCGTGCCTATACTGAACTATCCCTGGTCTTAAGGACGCAGCTCAGAGGGGGTCCCTGTCTGAAATGAGCCCTGATTACTTTGCTTCCCTAGTATTCATTCTACCTACCTGCTTCTCATGTATGGACTCTCCTCAGGACTTAGGTCTTACCCTCCTCCTCCTCCTCTTCCTCCCCCAGTTCCCCTCCCCAAAGACTCATTTCTATCAATATCTATAGGATATGCTAACATAGAACCCTGAATATAAATGTTTAATACATGTATGAATGAGAAAATGGGAAAATACTTTGAAAGGTATTAAGGTATTGAAAGGTATTAAGACTACTAATATTATCAAGCAGTGAAAGAACAGCAATGATTCTAAAAAAATACCAAGCCAACCAGACCTTTTTTTTGAACCATCAAGTCATTAGTACAGATACTGAATCAAGATAATGCCTTTTATTTCTAGAGCAATTTCCCTTTGAAGCACAGCTCCCATCATCTCATTCCTATGAAATCTGTAGAGGCAGTTGAAGTAATAGGATCCTGATTTGATAAAGAATGTCATGCAAACAGAGGCTGAGTAACTTGAGGGAAGGTAGAATGCAGCTTTGCACCCTCAGGCCCTTCCATGCCTTGGCTCAGGCCCTTCTCTAACAACAGGACTGAGTTCAGGGAAAAGGCTCAAACTGGGAAAGGATGCTCCTGGGCCTTCGCTAAGGTCAAGGTTAACACTGAGAGGAAGCAGATCTTTGAACTAGACATTCGATGCCCTTTCCAGTACACTACAGCTGTTTTACGACCACTTTCATGCCATTTGATAAAACTGTACCATAGATACATATCTGTCTGGGACTCAACCCCACCTCCCACTCCCCAAACTGTGGGGTTGTTTTATCTAAATTCTTTCTCCCCAGCACCCAACAAAAGTATAAATTACCTAGACTAGGGCTGTACAAATTTCTGTCAAATCAAGAAACCAAAAAAGTGTGTATTCAGAGTAAAGAGGCATACTCACATTTTTACCTTTAAATAACGTCCATTAACCCATAGCTATTCAAAATCCATTTACGCTCCTTTTAACATTCAGTTGGAATATACTTGGAAGCTTGATTTAGGGAATTTCAACTTTATTCCTAGTTCATGAAAGTCTTTGGGAGATAAAAATCAATAAAAGCCCAGACAGACCTTAAAATGGTCCTTTTAAGCAGCACAGATTTCTTTATTAGAAACCACTGGCAGTTCAATCTCCTTAAAATCTTTCCCCAAGGTTCAGAACAGAACATCTGGGCATAGTTAATAGCAACATTACTAGCCCAATTTTACAGCTGCCTCTGAGCAGTATTCTTCCCATAGGGTTCAAGGCAAAGGTGAGAACTATTCAAACTCAGTAAGAACATGGCTAAGGAAGGGGAAGGATGGCAAAAGGTTTGATAGGGCCTTCTGATAATCCCAAGGAAAAGTCAACTACATTAATCCATTAATGAGCATGTTAGACATTACTGTGTTTAGTAAACCATTGTGTTAACCACTGAGACCAATGAAAATAGCCTAGGCCAGAGTTCCAAGTTCTAATGGTTTGCAGAAGATCTCAGGAGAACAAAATGCCTGAAGCAACTGAAAGACAATTACAAGGCAAGAAGAGACCAGTGCTTCCTATTTGTGGTAGGAGTTAACGAAAGCAGGGTGGCGAGTGGAGCAAGGAAAGACTCCAGAGAGGTGGTCAGTGATCGGAGAGGGGAGGCAGGGGAAGAAATGGGAGGGGGGTAAAGGATAGGGAGAGGATAGGGGGGAAAGGGAAAAGAGAGAAAAAGGAGAGAGGAAAAGGGAGGGGGGAGGGAAGACGGAAAGGAAGCAAGGGGGTAGTGGGGGAGGGAGAGGAAAGCAAGCACCTGTTAGGCAGAGAGGTGGTAGAACAGCTGCAGAATGAGCCCTGAATGTCTCTGTAGACAAGGCCTGCGGGTTGCTTTCTTTTGCCTGGCAATTAGGAGGGCTCTTAGGGTGGAAAGGGAGGAAGCGGGAAAGGATTAGCAAATGACAGGAATTTTTAAGTGTCAATAAAATATCAGAAAAATGGGTTTGGTCCCAGTGCAGTTTCTTTCAGGCAATTTTAGCCATCAAGTTAAGTGCTTTCAATATTTAGTGAAGCATATTCCACCATGCGGACACATAAGAAAAGGAGTAGAGACTAACCCAGAGTACACTCACTTGAGATGGTTGTATGGTTGTTTGGAATAGTTGCTTTGGGTCCAAATGCTCCAGAGCTAGCCAGCAAAGTGCATGCAGAAAGGTGAGGCTCTGGGTGGCAGCAGCCGACCAGCCCACACATGGGACCATCCTCTTCAGGGCAGCCACAAGCAGCTGATAACAAAAGGCCCCTTCTGATGAGGGAAGCACCAGGGTAGGAAATTATAGGAACAACCAATGTCAAGTCAGAGTTTCCATCTGGCTTCTTATCTTCTCCATCTTGCCTCCCCCCACCCCCAGAAAAGGTAAGCATCTTTTGGGCCTAATAAATTCATAAAATTTGAAGTGGCCATGATTTTCAAGATGATCTAGTCCGCCTCCCTCATTCTCCATTAGAGGAAACTGATCCAGAGGACAACATGACTCAGGCAGTCAGCAGACAAGCATCCAGACTGCTATACTCTGGTGCTCTTTTCAATGGCTAGATTACTTCTGTAAATCAAATCAACAAATCCGGATGAGAATTTAGGAGCAGAGCACCATGTGGTTCCTGAAGCTATTACAAAGATATAATCCCTAACCTCAAAAAGGCCAGAGCAAATTTAAACCAAATACTAAAACATCACCTGAGGCACCTCCCATTCACTTCCTGTCATAGGCATAACCTGAACCCAGGGCTCCTGGCTGCCTGCTAACTGGCTTTAATAGATTTCACTAAGAGAAGCAACAAAACCATAAAGAGGATCCCAACTCTGACCTTCTTCAGATAAGAAGAGGGTTGTAGGAAAATTAAGAATAACGTTGAAAAACCTAGCCATGTGACCTTGGGCAAGTTACTTAAGCCCAACTGCCCTCCAAAAAGCAAAAAAGAAAAAAGAAAAAGAGTAATGTTGAACCCTTTTCCCCAAGCTGGTACCAAAGGTGAAGAAGGGAGCTGTTATTTCCAGAGAAGAGAAATCAAGTCAAAGGTTTCAAAGGCCAAAAAGGCAGTATAAAAGAATGTAAATAGCCAAGGAAAAGAAGAAAGCTCAAATATCATCCACTTCCAGGGACCAAAGACACTTCCTTTGGCTTTGAAGCAGGCTCTCTCCCCACCCCCGCCTCCCTAGGGATTCTGTAAAAGTCTGATTGACCATGCTAGGTGATGCAGTGGACAATGTCCAGTAAGAAGTGTGTTCAAATTCCTCAAGACACTTCCCAGCTGTGTGACCCATGGCAAGTCACTGATCATCTGAAAACTGAGAATTATAAAAGGATTCACCTCCGGAGTTATTGTGAGTATAAAATGAGACTATATTTATTAAGTACTTGCATACATTTATATACTATATAAATGCTAGTAGTTACCATTATGATCAACATTATTAATAATATTGACCACTGAGTCAAATAGAAAGAAGACTGAGGATAACATTGGTCTTCATCGGGAAAGTCAAGGCTGACCAAGAGTAAATAAAATCCATCAGGCTGTCAGGAAGCTGTGTGATAGGACATTCAAGAGATCAATGACAACACCCCTGGAGGCCACAAGGCCTATACTTGGTGTTCTTGATACTATGACCCTTTGGGTGTTGCCAACAAAACTGGAGTCATCTAAACTACAACCAACTAGCCTGTTCCACATCCAAGTTTTCCACCATACGTGTTTTAAAAAAATGAAAGAAAAAGGAAAAAAATAATATTGACAATAAAAAGTAACTAAACTTTAATCAGAATGATTGTTCTTGGTTCTAGAGATCTGTTAAGCAAATAACTTTCCTGCTCTCAGCAGAAGTAAGAGCTAGGGATGCAGAATGTTATATACATTCTCAGACTCTCCTCTATCATGTGGCTTTGCTTAAATATTTTTCTTTTGGTATAAAGAAGGGTTGGGGGGAGGAGGAGATTTAAGGTGAAATTACTAAATGGTGCAAAAATAAAAAAGCAACATCTTTTTTTTAAAAAAAGTAATTGGGGTTAAGTAACTTGCTCAAGGTTACACGGCTAGTCATTGTTTATGTGTGGGTACTCATTTTCTGAGGCCGGATCCGGCTCTTGGGTCATCCCAACTCCGAGGCCTGTGCTCTTACTCATTTTTTTTTGTTTTTTGTTTTTTTTGGAGGGCAACTGGGGTTAAGTAACTTGCCCAAGGTTACACGGCTAGATTTTTGTTTGTGTGTGTTAAGTGTCAACACACCTTTCTTAAAGTAAGGTAGAGTGTGTATCCTTAATACCTGTATTCCTTCTAATCTAGGTAGAATACGGAAGATGTTCCATAAGTGGGCAAAAATCCCTGAGATTTAGGAGTCTTCTTTAGAGTACTAAGCAAAACATGTCTATGTTTTCAATGGAACTCCCTCATTTTACTTAGAAGACAACGTACCAAAAATAGAAGGAAAAAAACCTCTGATACTAAACACAAATCAGCAGCTTGGGCTAGAGTACGGATAATCAGTCTGCACGAATAATACACACTGAAGACATCCCAGCTCCTAAAGGAACTGACCAATTTGAAAACTTGGTTATAATCCTTAGGGGAACATTCTCTAATTTTCTTTAGGAATTCTATTAGGGTTATAGCATAGTGATACTTTGTGTGGGTTTCAAAAGCATTCCCAAGCCTTTCCCCAGCTTCCTCTGTCCCCACCTTACTGAGTTAACATTAAGGAAGAGGTTATGTATGTGAGAGACTGGCCTTCATATGCTACAAGCGCATTGAGAGCAACAATGCCACTTCATCAAACTGTACAAGATCAAAGGCTTTTTAGTAAAAGAGCATGGACGAAACTGCAGGAGATGACAGTGGCCCAGGGGACGGACTAGACTTGGACTGAAATCACCCCTTAGTGTGTGACTCAGCTTCCCTATCTGTAACCCAGGGACAGATAACAGCACCTGCCACACAGGGTTATGATGGTGATCAAATGATAAATGTGTGAAAATAATTTGCAAACCTTAAACTGCTATGTAAATGTTAGTTATTAAAATAAAACACTATCTGAAATCTTTGAATAAATGGTTAAGCATCAAACAGTGGAAAGGGCAACAGCTTGAGATTCAGAAGCTAGGTTCGAATCTTCTGGGTTATTTACTCAGTCTCTCAGGCTATGAACTTCTACATTTGGAAAATAAAGGTGTTAGATCACATGACCCTAAAGGTACCTTCTGGTTCTAAATCACTGATTCCATGACAGAAATGTATTTTTCAAGCGGGTAAAAAATAAGCTTTTAATAATGGGCTACACAAGATCATATGGTCATAGATTTCACCATTAAATTATAAAGAAAAGACTCTTTTTGGCTCTTATCTGCAATCTAGTGCATAGCACTCCCCACTATGGTGATATAAAGATAAAGAGGTGGTGAAGGTGAAGAGTAGACAGAGTGCTGGGCCAGGAGTCAAGAAAACCTGATTTCAAAACCAGCCTCAACCACTTCCTAACTGTATGACCCTGGGCAAGCCGCTTAACCTCCGTCTGCCTCAGTTTCCGTATCTGTAAAATAGGGAATAATAACAGTGTCTACCTCCCAGGATTGTTGTGAGGATCAAATGCTATGTCAGTAAAGGCTTAGTACAGGGTCTGGCACATAGGAGGCACTTAATGAATGTTTAGTCCATTCCCTGAGGATGCAGATTGGCACCTTACCCATCATAGTACTTCCTCTTCTAAAGATGGTGGGAGCCCTGACAGGTTAAGTGACTTTTCCAAGCCCACACAACTAGTTTATGTCCACAGCAGGACTCGAAGCCAGGTCAGTCTAATACAGACTACACGAGACTGTTTTGCTTTTTGTGTTTTGTTTTAGCTTTGCTTTCTTTATGTTCAGAATGATGATCATGGCTGGCATTTATAGAGGCTTTAAGGCCAAACATAGGTCATCTCATTTGATTCTCACACCCTAGTAAGGTAGATACTGGCCTGGAAGTATCACTACCATTTTACAAATTAAGAAAGTGAGGCTAGAGCAAAGGCTTGACCGTAGGCCTCTGGCTCCAAGACTGATGCCTTTTCCATATCATACTGAAATGGTTGGGTCGAAGTCAGTCCTTCTTATTAAGATCTAATAAGCATCCAGTAGTCACTCACAGTGAATATGGCTGGAAAGATCTGGCTGAGATAAACCATGAAAAACATAGAATCTGTCATTACTTATTTGTTACAAGGCAGGGCTAACACTGGGATACTGGCATGGGGGGGGGGGGGAAGGATCGAAGAGTATTAATGAGGCGTTTAAAAATACACAAAAGGGAGCAGAGTTAAGTTCTGAAGGACACAGACAAGAGAGGTCGTAGTACTATTATGTGAAGCTTGAGGTTCACTCTAAAAAACAAGCCACACAGTATATACATAGTTTCTGATGCAATCTTTTTTTTCTGTCCTTTGTATATATGGAAATATTAATGTTTATTGATTACTGTCAAGTCCATAAATTTTAAAAAGTTTTTTTCACTTTAAATGTTAATTTTGGTGGCCCCTTGACTAATGATGTTAGCAACTATCTTTGCCATCTGCTTTTTCTTCACAATGGATTTTGATTTGGGATTCCTACCCTAAAATAAGATACCATTCAACTAACAGATTTCTTTGCATATTCCTTTTTACTACATAGTTTTAAACTGAGGTAGGTCTTTAGGAAAGTATTCTTCATAGTTTTAGGAGAAAACTTTGGAGAAAAAAAATTATACTTGTTTTATTTTTCTGCACAGTGTAGATTTTCAATGTATTATCTCAAACGAATGTTTTAGGGAAGAACAGACTCCATATCAAAATGAAGCAGAATAGCAATAAGGAGGGTGGACAGAAGAAATATACAAAAGATTATCAGCTGACTGGTATAATTTTATATTAAAAAAAGCAAAGAATTAGAGGGGATGCCCATCAATGGAGAAATGGCTCAACAAGATGACTGACATATGACTGTTGTAGAATACTACTGTGCCCTAAAAGATGATGAGTAGGAGCGGCTAGATGGCACAGTGAGTAGAGCATTGGCCCTGGAGTGAGAAGGACCTGAGTTCAGATCCGACCTCAGACACTTAATGCACACAAAAACCTAGCTGTGTGACCTTGGGCAAGTTACTTAACCCCAATTGCCCTCCAAAAAGCAAAAAAAAAAAAAAAAGATGATGAGTTGAATGGTTTCAGAAAAACCTGGTAATCCTTATATAAGCTGATGCAAAGTGAAGTAAGCAGAACTAAGAGAACACTGCACTCAGTAAGAGCAATATTATAATAACATCAACCATGAAAAACTTAGTTACTCTGATCTAGACAATTCTGAAGGACCCAGGATGA
Organism: Gymnobelideus leadbeateri; assembly: GCA_011680675.1. Classification (NCBI taxonomy): domain Eukaryota; kingdom Metazoa; phylum Chordata; class Mammalia; order Diprotodontia; family Petauridae; genus Gymnobelideus; species Gymnobelideus leadbeateri. The sequence goes on from WOXC01002755.1 coordinate 172,547, forward strand.
CAAATGCTATCCATATGCGAAAAGAGAACTGATTAACTCTGAGTGCCAATTGAAGCATCATTTTTTCACTTTATGTTTCTTCCTTTTTCTTTTCTTTTTTGCAACATGGATAATATGGAAATGTTTCCCATGGCTTCAACACGTATAATTGATATCATATTGTTTGCCTTCTCAATGGGGGGGGGGGAGGCAGAACGGAGGATAAGAATTTCAAATTCTTTTTTAAAAGTTCAAAAACTTGCTTGATTGGAAAAAGAAAATGAAAAAGCACCATAGACTTAGAATAGCATTAGAGCAAGGGAGAAAGGGAACGGATCTGAATTTCGAAGTTTTTAAATTAAATGTTTCAAATATATATAAATACTATTATTAAGACTATTTTGCATGTAATTGGGAGATAAGATGTTCAGGCATTGGGGCACAGAGATTCACCTCACCCTAATGGTAAAGTCGAAGGGAGTATGGGAGAAGACATGGGAGAGGGCAGACTGGATGAGGGGATATCTTGTGGGACTACTATTCTGGGGTGGTAGTTAGGGGGAAAATGGGGAAAAATTGTAACTCAAAATCTGGCAGAAATGAATGATGCAAACCAGAAGTTAATAAAGCGTTTGTTTAATGAAAAAAGAAAAAAAAACAAAGAATAGCATTAGGGAATGAGGGAGGAAAAAAAAGTATACTACCAGCTTATTACAGATTTGTGCACTCTTAAAAAAAAAAACTTTAATGTTTTTCTTTGTTGATAGGCCAAAAGAAAATAGGAAGTAGAATAAGGGACTCAATTAAGGAAAGGCTGAAAACTCTCAGAAACAGAATTCAAATCAGAGAACAAATCATTGCAATGGAGGAATGAACAGCAGGCAGTTTATGGAGGACACAGGGCAAAGGGACTTCTTTGTTCACAGGTTAATTTTTCTCTGCTTTTCACCCATTACAATAAGTATCCTCATTTCTATGTAGATACCCCCCAGAATGCTGCCCATACATGAGTTAAAAAGTAATTTTGAAGAGCCTTAAGAGCTAGAAAGGGACCTTCAGTCATCTCATCCGACCTACCACCTATGCATCTTTCAAGAAACACCCTACCCCATCCTCAGGTCTAAAGGTCTTTTCCAGCTTTCACTCCTATAATTATATGAAATGAACCTATTATAGCAGATGAGAAACTCAATTTTATTCATAAAACATATCTGCAAACTGCATTTTCAAAATATAGTTCTTAGGCTCATAGGATTTAGAGCTACAAGAGGTCTCAGCAGATTATTTAGTCCAACCCCCTTTTCACAGATGAATACAGTGAGACTGGGAAAAATTAAAAGGTCCCATAGGTTAAAAGAACAAGAATCTGAATCAAGATCTCCTGACTTAAGAGCCATTTTGTTGCAGCGGGTAGAAGGCCAGACTTGGAATCAGAAATATCTGGCTGGGTTTACATGGGCGAGGTGTAAATTGCCCATAGTATTTCAAGATGAAGACTAAGCTAGAAACAAGCTGCTGAATGAACATCAGTGGAAGAAGCTTCCATACTGTGGGAGTTCCCTACACCAACAAAACCACAGGTCTGTACCAAATGAAAAAACATCTGATTAAAAAACTTGATGCTCTCACCATTCTCATTTTATCATAATCCAATTATTAAAAGTCAGAAAGCATGTTCCCAGTAATTAAGGTGTAATCATATAACTGATTAAAGAAGCATAGAGCTGTTCCCCTTTACCCCTACCCAAATAAAAGTTTGAAGTGAACTCAACTGAACCAGGAAATGTAACGAAATTTAGTATTAATTCAAGGCAACAACTCTTAACTCTACTACCTAGTATGGCTTTTTGCATTAAGCTTGATAAGGTGAATTTGAAAAGCCTATAGATGGAGAACATGGTCCCCGAGTATGCTATAACAAACAAGGAAATTAGCAGCCTCTGGGCTTTAAAGAAACCAGGACATCCCCTAGTGAGAATCGTGAAACTTAAACAGTCACTTGGTATCACAGGACCTAGAGACGACATGAATTTCTAATATACAAGATGGCAAATATCTAGGAAACGTTCATGTGTCTGCAAGGCCTCCATCAGCCCCATCACTTAATGGCATTATGTTCCTGGCATGACTTCTGGCAGTAGCACTGTCCCCCTCAGGCTCTTTATATTTCCTGCCCTAAGAGTTCTCATTTCTAAGATACAGAAAAGAGTAGAATAGACAGGAAAAGGGGAAATTTGGTGACCTGTATGAAAACTCCCTGCAAAGTCAGCCTGACATTTCTGATAACAAAGACACACAACCTTTTCCTCACACTGAACACCACAGAAAGGTGGAAAGAAGGCTAGATTTGGTACAAGAGGACCTAGGTACAAAACCTGGCTCTTCTCCATAGGCCCTGGGTTCACCTGCTCTGAAAGCTTGGCTCCTCATTTGTAAAACAAGTCAATCAGACTGGCAGATCTCTAAGGCCATTTTCTGGCTAAATAAATTGTTATAAATGAATCTATGGGATATTCACTGAGCTGTAAGAGATGAACACCATAAACACAAGTGTGTTCAAAGACTCCCAAGACCCGAGACAAGGCGAAATAAGGAGACCCGGTGATGGCAACAACACAAGGAAAAGAACAACAAAATGACTGAAACTGAATGTGCCAAGAATTTTGATCCCAAAGAAGAGATCAAGAGATGAGAAAACCCCTCCTCTTCCTCCACCTCCTTTGGGTAAGCAAGAGGCAGCACATGGGGTACAGTGGATAAAGAAGACTTCAATTTGGTTGAAATTTTTCTTTCTTCCTCTTTTAAATAAAATGACCTTCTGACAGGAGATGGAGAGGGATATACTGAAACAAATAGGTGATAATAAAAACCAAAGATAGTGATATAAAACTTATTTAAAAAAAAAAATTTTATGATTCTACGAAAAAGATATCTTATTGCTTTGTGGACTTGTCTGAATAGTAACATTGATATCTCATCTCTCAAAGACACTCTGGTTAAAAGCAAGCAGTGTGTTGTAAAGAGTATCTGTCAAAAGACCTACATTTATTTCCTATCATTGCGACTTACAAGATTTGGTTGTGCTAGGTTGGAGAAATCACTTTGGCATCAGTTTCTCCAATGTATAAAATGGGGTAAGATTTCCAATACCTAAATCACTAGGTGGTAGGTGGTGGGTGTGTGTGTGTGTGTGTGTGTGTGTGTGTAATTATTATGTGAATATAAGCTATTATTACTATATAGGACAAAAAGCAAAGAGTTATACAAAAAAGTGTTTTTCAATGCATGACTAAAGCTCAAGATATAACAATGAGATCCAAGTCACTATAGAAAGAGAACACAAATTAAAACAACTAGAAGGTTTTACTTTATCATGTAGCAAAATGGCAAAGATGACTAAAATGTGAAGTCAAAGTTGAGGTAGGAAGCAGGCACAATGATCCACTGTAGGTAGAATAGAAAACTGACCCAAACATTCTGCAATTCAATTTGAAATTACAGAATAATGGCTAGACTGCCAATACACTTTGAGCCAGCAATCCTGCTACTGAGCATATATCTTAAGAAAGACAAAGATAGAAATAAAGGAACCATACATAGCAGAATAAAAACGCGGCAGCCCAGAGACTGAGGAATGGCTTAAAAAGTATCTGAGTATATGAAGGTTATTTTTATTACTATTACTATGCACTAAGAAACGACAAATACAAGGAATTCAGAGAAACAAGAGAAGATTCGTATGAGCCAATAGGAAATAAGCAAAACCAGAGGAACAAAATGAACAATGTCAACAACTTAATTAAATTAAAAGATGACTAACAAGAAGCTGAGTCTTGAATAATTGGACCAACAGAGAAGGGCCTGGAGAGAATGAAAAGATACTTCTTCTTCCTCAGAGGCCAGGGACAACTAGGAGAAAATGCTGCATATGGATACCAAGATCAGGTCATTTTATCAGATGTTGTGTACAGTAGCAAGACATGATGACCATCAGATATTTATACTGCTTATCAGACAAGTTCAACCTGGACATGGGTGAGAGGAAAAGACACCCCACCCTCCATGACTGGAGCAGTTAGACAAAATCATTAATCAAACATATTCTTAAAATAAGTTTTAAAAAGACACCCTTAATACTTCTTGCCTTATCCATATCACCTAGAGCAGAAGTCTCCAGTGGGCCCAAACCAGATTAAAAAAGTGGGAAAAGTTGAACAAAATCAATAAAAATACAATACAACATAATGTGGTTTTCTAAATCACCATGTGGCCAGCAGGGATCTATTTCAGTTTGACACCACTGTACTGCAGCCCTCTCCTTGTGCTCAAAGTTAGGCCAACTGTATAGCACATAATATTTCAACAAAACTATCAGTAGACGATAATCATTCTCTCTTGATCAGACTGTAGGCAGGTTTAGAAGGAAGAGGTATAGGTCTCATTTTGCAACAGGTATATTTCAGAGAAGTTGTGTGCTAATGAAATTGTCACCATAATCTCCATTTTTAGTGTCCCGCCCCCCCCCCCAGTATAACAATAGAGTGACAAAAAACACACAGAGAAAATTATAGTAGGGCTAAGAACACAAAGAGCACCTTATTCAAACAGAAAAGAAATCTGTAATCTTTCTGTACCTGGAGGGAGAAGCCAGCCAGATGAACACGTGGTACACTCACAGCTACAGGTGCCCCCCTCTTTTTCTGTTTTGCTTTGTACATGGAAATGCTCATTCTAGCTGATATTTGTTAAGTTCAGAATTCTACAAAAAATTATAAATAATAGTTTTCCAATGGTGAAAAAGGATTCACTTATTGAAAAAAACCCACTACTTTGTTTCATTTCGATCAAAATATTCCAATTAATATACTGGTATAAATAGAAGCCCTATTTTTCCCCTGCCCAAAACCTGGCACATATACAACTTAATACAACCTCTAATTGGTCGGTCATCTTTCAGCTTATACCCGTATCTTTTTCCTATCCAAAACTGTCATTTTAGGGGTACAGCCTATATTAAGACCAATATGATATTTCAGTTTTGTCCCAGGTACAGTAATTTCGGAAATAAGAATATAGGATAAACTCTCAGAAGAGAGTCAGTTTAACCCTTAGAGTTACCTTTTAAAAGGATATCTTGGATTTCCATGTGGGAGCAATTAAAGTACCACCCTTCATTTAATATTTATTGGCATAAAGAAAAGATTCTCTGAATTTATATTCTAATTACTTGCAGGTGTGGTATGAGAGGCACTCCTTACAACAAGCATGAAAGTCATGACTCAAAAAGCAACTTGTTTAAGGCATTATTATGTGAGTGCAAAAATAAAGGCAGGTGCCAAGAGAAATCCTTTGCAGAGGATTGACTTGTGGGTAAGAGACCTGAGCTCTACACACATTTTCAATAGACCATGACTTAAAGTTTATATGGCAGAAATTCCACTTTCCTAGAGGAGAAGGTATGAAACTAAATAATCTTTTCACATGTAGGTTTACCTGTACATGAGAGAGAGATGTTCCACCTTAGCAGCAACTTCTGACATACGTTTGCCATATTAATGAACAGCCAAACACTGCTAACTAGATGTAAATATTAATTTGCTTTCTGAATGAACATCTGAGCTGCATACTGTATTACAGGGCTACCATGCAAATCAGAACACTTTACTGTGTCAGAGGTATGAAGATAAAAGAAGTGGGCTTAAAGCAGACTTCTGCATTATGCCCATGATGGAGTTAGAAGAACAAGCAAGTCCATCTGCTGCCTGATGTCATTCAAGCCGGCCCCAAGGCAGAAGGGACAGGCTAATCCAGCTGGCTTGGTCAGAGACCGCATTTAGTGAGACATTACTTTTGTTCGTAGAAGAAATGTGTTTTCATAAAACTTTTCATCATCCACGTTAACTATTAACACTGATTGATCTGAATAAATAATCCTAAAGGGCTATAATTTGCTTTTGCTTCAATGACTTCCAAACTGATCACTTGGCCCAAAGTCAGAATGTTGCTTTAATTGCTAACTAAAACAGACTCATTTCAATTCTATAAAGCATGAAAACAAAACAGTAACAAAACTTAGCAATGGTGCTCCTGCAAGACTGCAATGAATAGTAAAAATACTAATTACACATGGCCAGAGCCTGAGTAGAATAAGTATTCAAACTTTTTTTTAATTCGGTTCAATTAGCTTGCTTTGATATGCTTTTTGCCACAATACAAAGACAATGTGATCAATCAAGTATAACCCAGAGCCAGTTAATGAAACAGCATGAAAAGAGCTTAGTCCTGTAATAATTTTAAAATTATAAAACCATGCTTTCGAGATTGATTGAATCCCTTTATGCATCTTTATGTATATTCCCAATTTCCCTACTGCTTGCCTTTCCCTCATCTTGCCATGGAAGTGTAAACGTGACTTCCTGAACACTAGGCCTCCAAAACATATGCTCTGGCAGGGCCTACACCAACCGGCAAGGTTCTGGGTGAGGATCAGCAATCAGCAGATGCCTGTGCCCAAGGCCTAGATTAGCCAAGCTGACCAAAATCTAAAGGATTTTGAAAGTCACAGCAACTCCAGTAACTGCCTCCACTGAGGCATGGGAGGGGCCGTGATACACCCTGGCATGAGAAACGCCCACACCTGTGACAGTAAATCTTGAAGTATGGGAGGCCTATGCTAATAAGGTACAGAAAATAGAAGCAAACAGGAAACAAAAGCAGGAGATCAGGGACTGCTCCCCCATTCAAAGAACAGATTAACATTCTTAACTACTTCAACTAGGCAAACTGTGGAATGCAGAACCCATAAGTGGGCAATATAGGTTAAGGTCACCACTTCAAATTTTTGCAAGCAAAGAATGGGTGCGATGTGATCCTTAAAAAAAATATATTAAAAAGGGGCGGCTAGGTTGCACAGTGAACAGAGCATGGCCCTGGAGTCAGGAGGACCTAAGTTCAAATCCGACCTCAGACACTTAACACAAAAACAAGCCGTGTGACCGTGGGCAAGTAACTTAACCCCAATTGCCCTACCTTCCCCCCTCCAAAAAAGCCAAATTTATATATTAGAAAACACACAGGAACATGGAAGAAATAAAGAGTAACATTTCCAAAATTCATTTCATAAAAAGTGATCATAGCAATCCATCAGTTTGTCAGTCTAGGACAATGACTTAGGAAGCAATTTACCTTTCCAGTCTGTTCTAAAGTCTATAGTTTAAATTTATCACTCAAAAAAATATGGGGCAATGGTTCTGAACAGATACAGGAGAAGAAAGGCTAACGTAAAAGAGTCTTCACAAATACCACTTCATTGGTTAGGGGACTATGAAGTGCTGGCCTTGGCTCATGGAGGTGAATCACCATCCAAGTAGATAATCTCAAAGGTTGTGCATTTTTAGCTTGGGAATGATGCATTAGATGACTTTTCAAAGTAGATTTACCTTCCTAATAATTATACTCTGCTCAGACTAATGTTAAAATTAGCCACTTTTATGGTGTTCTTTTATGGTAGCTTGGATGAGCTGTGGGCAACAGTGGGAAATCTGCCCAGAATTACAAATTTAAAAGGGGTTTCCTGTTGGTTTTGCTTACTTTGCTAGGTAAATCCTGTTTGAGGTTTTATCTGGTACAAAATTATAAAGGAAGCTAATCTTAAATGAATTGCCTATACCATGTGTTCTTTTTATGAGCTATTCAGATTACTATGAACTAAAAGAAATCACACCATGCTTGCCTAAATCACATGTCAAACAGCCAAACACCTCTGCAACCAATAAGGCAAGGTCCTAAAAGAATTAGAAGAACATCAATGTCTGCCACACCATTTCAGAAAGACTTGCATGAGACATTAAGCAAAGTCTGAGGACTCAGGAAGGAATTTAAGTTTACTGTGTAAAACCAAGTAGGACTTTGAGAGAGAAATAGGTATTTTTCATTCAAATATAAGAGACAAGAGAACAAAAAAAGGAAAGGGGGAAGAATATAGGGGCAGCTAGGTGGCACAGTGAGTAGAGCACCAGCCCCGGAGTCAGGAGGACCTGAGTTCAAATCCGGCCTCAGACACTTAACACTTACTAGCTGTGTGATCTTGGGCAAGTCACTTAACCCCAATTGCCCTCCAAAATGAAAGAAAAAAAGGGGGGAGAATAATATAGAAAAAGAAAGCAAACATCCCCAATTGTATTGGCATACATAGTACCGCTGTGATATTCACATAATAGGCTTTCTTTGCTAGGCTGAAACTACCACAAATTAACAAATGATCATAGTGTGATGGATGAATATACTTCCTATCAAAAACCCCGAGTTTGAATCCTGGCCTTGCCATTCATTCACTAACTAACTTTGGAACCTTGGGCAACTCACTATTATTTCAAACCCTCAATTTCTTCACCTGTGAAATGGTGACACTCCTTAAAATATATACTTCAAAGGGTTTCCATGAAAATCACTCAACATACATTAAGTGTTAGGCAATAAAGGAAGGGCAATGATGAACAGATGAAGAAGGTATAGATATAAATATTTTACACACACACACACACACACACACACACACACACACACACACACATCAACTCTGTTCAGTACAATAACTTAGTAAAATTGGGGGTGTTTTTTTCTAGTCTTTTCAGTGACACCAGAGTCAGACTGGCTACCCTGGGGGAAAGAAGAAAGAAAATAACAGCCAGACTAACTTCCATCCCTTATCCATCTAACATCATCTTCTAGTTCAGTCAGTGGCACCAAGGAACCCTTTATGCAAAGAGGTGATTAAGGATTAGTTCAACCCATTTTCCTGACAAACCTTACAATTCTAGGAATTGCTCTATATTTTCAGCCTATGCTCTCTCTTAAGCAGTAAGTTAAATAAACTTATATGCTGCATAAACATTGTTTTATATAAATTTACCTCTTCAAAACCTACTAGCTCACATGTAAAGGGAAAGTATGAGTACATAAATAGGTCTGCCTACAGAGCACTAGAGATGACTGGAAAGAGAGTATCGAGGACCCCCTGAAATTCATGACTATGGTAGAGTTGCTTATTCCAAGTGGTCCCACGTGGGTTCTCTCATTGGGCAATGGAGACTCCCAGAAAACTAGGAAATTGGTAGGGAGTCCTCTCAAAATGGACTCCAAATAAGGCCCCGGGTCACCAGTGCCTGTGCCTGACTCAGTGTGCATCACCACATCTCTTCAGACAGCAATTTCCACATCTGTAAAATGGACACTAGATAAGATTATAACACTTTTTTGAACTATTGATTCTAAGGATTACCTTCCCTTTCAATATTACCTGTAAAGCTAAAGGGGTATTAGGAAGATATTGAGGAAATATACCCCCTTCCCCCTCAAAAAACGGACACACTGAACCAGTCACAAAACTTTTGCCCCTAAGCCAAATTTTCTGAAAGGATCCTCTTATTTTTTATTAAATATAAAATAAACGGATCTTCTCTTGGTGACCCAAGGAATATTTGAGAAAGATAGGGTAAGGCAGTTTCCTCTTGGAAATTGTGGCTGGGAGGAGGCATAACTTTAAATCACTGGTAATGTGCTCATGGTGGGAAGATGGTATAAATATATCTTAAGTCAAACCTTTCTTCTTAAAATCCAGGCTCTAGTACTGATTCTGCGAATGGGGATTATAAAAAATAAATACATGACATAAATGAATGAATGAATGAATGAATGCCTGAAAAATGGTTACTCTGTGTGTTGGGGAGTGGGTGAGTAGAGTATCAAAGCTTGCTAGAAAAGAAAACATGAGCTAAGAGAACCAATTATGACAGATTTAAAGAAGCTAGTTAACTGTGAAGATCATAGTCATGTCACAGACCAGAAACAGCAGCATGGGAGGGTATCAATAGATTTGATTAGCCAAAAACCCGGGAGAGCGAAGCTGAGGGAGGAGGGCCCACCTGCTGACAACAGGAAACACCTGTTACTACTCTAACTGATTAGAGCTTGAAACTTCTTCAAGGCTGACTACAGCTAACTGTATTTGTGACACACCTCAACTATATACAGTTTTTTACATCCAAATTACATCACATAGTAAGTGTTAGCTGTATAACAGAACATCTGTTTGGGAAGTCCTGAAATGGACATAGTAAAAAAAAGGTACCAGTAGGAAAAGCAGAGGAAAAGGAAAAAGGCAAGTGAACAAAACCTTCCAAAGATAAGCCAGACTTTTCTTCACCCTCACATGGTAGCATTGAAATAAGCCTAGATCACTGAGAGGATGAGGTTGGGTAGCATGTATAGACATCTGGTTAGCTACAAATCAAATGCTCTGTACCAAGTCCAAAACTAAACAAAAATTGAACAATGAACAAGCATTACTTAGAAACTGTTTATTCACCCACAAGTAACAAAGTGCTCACTGGCAAAATGACAGCAGACTGTAGTCTCCAGACTCACATAAAGAAATGGCTTGTAGAAGCTAACTTCCTCAGCTTTGGCAAAAGGATGCTCCTGTTCAAACTTCTATAACAACCTAAACCAAAATGGCCATTTCCTCAATTTTCACAACTTTCTGCTTCATTTAATATTTGTAAAAACAATTTAGCAAAGGGGTATGTGATCCTTTAAACAAACAAACGAAAAAAGAATACATTTAGTAAAGAGGGCTAGGGGCCAAATGCACTTTCATTTTCTTTATTTCAATGACAGTAAAGACATCTGGAATTTCTATGCATAAATAAGTAGTTAAACCAACATCCATGTTTCACACACACATATCTGAAAAAGTGCTTCAATGGAGAATGACTCAACTCCCCCACAGAACGTGAGCTCTGAGGGTGATGGAGTTTCATTGTTTGTAACCCCAAAGCCACACAGGCTGCCTTACACAAGGGCACCTAATAAACATTATGTTGAAAACAGCATGACTGAACTTCGCTGGTAAAACCTTTGAGAATGGAGAAATACACTAAGAAACCTGAAAAAAAAATTAGCATTTTGGCTCTATGGTCAATGTAATTTTAATAACTTATTTGAGATTGACGAGGAGGCCAGGAAATGGCATTCACACCCAGCACTTACCAACATTCGGGGCTCTCATATAGTCCGCAGGTAGCTCTGGAGGTCGACCACGGTGGAGAGCTGCAAAAGCAGATCCGTTCCATAGTGCACTCCTACAGTCTGCAAAAAGATCAACATTTAGGCCAGGGCTTTAGCGGCTGTATCTTCACTCCAAGACCACAACAGCAGCTAACTTTTGGCTCTTTAAATGTTTTGTGTCTTTTTGCATCCCCAATACCTGGCACATAAAAGTCACTTAAAAAAAATGTTTACTGGCTGAAATCTAAAACTCTTAAGTATATTTGTACATCTTAAAGCATCTCAGTTTCTGAGAAACTGCTAACTTTATCACGTTTGGGATTAAAATAAATACTAGTCAGTCACAGGCCAAGCAGGAGCAGAACAGTAGCATTCAGCATGAGAGGTTTGAAACTTTGCTATTGGAGATAAGGCCAGCTCCTGCCACTGAGACATATCCCTCCCCAGAGTCAGCAGAGTCCACTCTTCTTTTTTATTTTTTGTTTTGTTTTGTTTTGTAGGGCAATTGGGGTTAAGTGACTTCCCCAAGGTCACACGGCTAGGGGTGTGTGTGTGTGTTAAGTGTCTGAGGCCGGATTTGAACTCAGGTCCTCCTCACTCCAGGGACGGTGCTCTATTCACTGCGCCACCTAGCCACCCCTAAAGTCCACTCTTCTGTCTACAAAGATGATATGATCCTTACTCTGCCAAGGTCAAAACTAGTTGGACTAGCTAACTAACAAAAGTACTTCTCTTAATTACCCAGGTACCCAAGAATATCAAAAAGAGAGGCCATTTATCTCCCAAGTCTTTCACCTTTCACATGCTCCCCCTCTTCCATCCACCCATCACCCCCAGAGGCTGAGCGAGCCTTACCTTTTGCTGCTCTCAACAAAGATTGCCGGCCAACGCCTAGCAAAGTCTGTACCCCAGGAACACTCTGAGGTATCTCTCTGTCCAAGAGGGGACCAATCCGCTCACAAATTTTAAGGAGGTAGTCTGGAGGAATGTGTGCATTGGCTGTCACCTAAAACAGCAATAAAGCATAGACAAAAGTTTTGCTGTTAGCAAAAAACTTTAAAATATCGTATTTAAATGCTTTCTAATGAAGGAAAAAACATTTAAAATAAGGAACTTACAGACAATGGATAAAATAACAAAATCTGACTGAAGCTAACAATTTAGGAATTTTAAATGAACATTATTTGGACATCAACTGAATTTTAAATCCCATGTCAATTGTTAACTGTATATATTTTACTTCAACGCATCAACTCAACTCTACCCAAGAAAATCTTTGTATCCCCAGAGCTTAGCAGTACCTGGCTTGTACTAAATGATAGTTGATTTGACTTGAAGAGAGGAACCAGTTACACTTTTCTGAACAGTAGTGAAGTTGGACTCAGTAGAGTGGGGAAAACATTCTTTTTCTTGGAGAATCCAGCCTTAACCTTTATTTAAGGACTGAACCCCCACAATCCTTTGCCCAGGGCTAGTGACAGTGTGATCAAGTACTTGGAATTAGAAGACTTCAGTTCAAATCTTGGGGACTCTGCCACATCTTAGCTGTATGTATCCCTTTACGTCACTGGGTCACCACGTCCTCATCTATAAAAGGGATTGGACTGAGTATTTGAGCACCATTCCTTCCAGCTATTAATTCTGAGTCCTTTACTTAGTTTTGTCCAGCTGTAAACTGACATCTGGTTCCCCCATGAATCCAAATCACAAGGGGGAAAAGAGAAGAAAACTGGCCAAATACTAGTTTAAAACAGTCATTGCTTAAAATAAATCTGAAGGGATCAGTCTTGCAGTCCTATTGGTTTCTCTCTGGAAAACTACAGTTCACAGATGCAGGTAAGTGCTTTGAGATCTCCAAGTGAAAAACCAGCAGGTATAACCAAAGTGGAATACTATGCCATGCCCACTGTGGGTTTCATTTCTGTTCCACAGTATACCCACCGATAAGAACAACCTTCTAAACAATTTTGGAAATATGACTAAAGCAGAGACTCCATCAAGGCCTAGGTGTTACTGTCTCGTTTGAGGCTCCTAACTCCACAAACAATCCCCACTTAGGGGCAAAACAGAGACTCTGAAAGGCCATTTGTCAAATGGAGGAGCCCAGACTTGCCCAGTTCTAAGGACTCCCATCTAGTAATTGGATTTGATGCTAGAAATGGAGTTTATCTGCTCAGATCCTGGAGATTTTCATGAACAACAGAGGTTAAAGGTCTCCCTCAAAGTCAATTCCCTCAGAACAGAGATTTGAACCCTGGTCTCCTCACTCCAAATCTATTACTCTCTTCCAAGAAGTCTTGCTGTCTCTCCAACCAATAAACTAGTCTTTATATTCTTTTAGCTTTCTAAAATGATGAATTTTGGGGCAACTAGGTGGTTCAGAGAATAGAGCACCTCCTAGAGTCAGGAGGATCTGAGTTCAAATCCAGCCTCAGACACTTAACACAAAAACTAACCGTGTGACTTTGGGCAAGTCACATAACCCCTAATTGCCCTCCAAAAAGCAAAAAAAAAAAAAAAAAAAGATAAATTTTAAGATAGTTGCTCATTTCAAAGTAACTCTAGATATTTAAGCTTCCTTGAAAATTGTTGGCTGACCTAAGGAACAAAAGCCACAAAGTACTTCCTAGATGTATAACCCATCAGAATTAGGGGTGGCCGGAGGGGGAGAGGGGGTGGTCAATGGGGGGAGAGGTTCGTCAGAGCCCTCGCCACACAAAGCATTTACTTCGGTGTTCCCTCAAATGACGCTCCATTTGGAATTGTCAGGCATTTGGGAGTTCAGCAGCCATGCAGGCTCCCTTTTTTAACCTGGCTACCAAGCTACAGTGAGGGATTTTTAGAAACAGTATAAGATGGTCCTTAAAAGCCTTCAGTAACACTAATGGCATCTCAAGATAGAGTCAAACTCCTGGCCACACCCCATAAAAGGGAGCCCTTGGCAAAAGCTCCTCCAAAGAAGAAAAAAACATCAAACTACAAGAACATAAACAGCTAAGCTACTGTTTGGGGGCAGGGTAGACCATGTGAAAGGTTAAACTAACCTAATTTTAATTTCTCATACTGATTTAAGAAAAACTCGATCAATTTCTCTACTAAAAAAAAGCAGAGTATTTAAATAAGATTAATTTACATATCCTAGCCAATTACACAGAGAGGGGATGAGGAAAACACCAGATGAAGCAAAGGCAGTCAAAGAGAAATGCATGTGGAAGAGGGAAAAATCAGCTCTGAAGTGGTGGTCACTAATTCCTGTTACTTGGAGTAATAAATAATTTTATTGTTGACCTCCGAAATGCTGAAAGCCATCTTCATTGGCTTTTCAACTGTTCTTTATTCTTGCATTTGAAGAAACTTTTCTAGGGATGGGAAAATCAAAGAAATCCAGGAGAAGGCGGAAGACAATTAAACATTTACTGAGCCAATGACCAAGTACAACATCATCCTGAGAACTAATGAAATTGGGCCTGCCACCTGTCTTAAAAAGGTCACAAGAAAGGAACCATATGCCAATAAACAATTGTATAATAGTACTCATAGAGCTAAGAAAATCAAACCAATGGGGGCAGCTAGGTGGCACAGCGAATAGAGCACCAGCCCTGGAATCAGGAGGATCTGGGTTCAAATCCCACCTCAGACACTTAACACTCACTAGCCGTGTGACCTTAGGCAAGTCACTTAACCCCAATTTCCCTGTCTTCTCCCTCCCTCCAAAAAGCAAAAAAGAAAAAAGAAAATCAAACCAATATTGCCTGGAGATAAATAGGCTAGGTAGGTACCATGGTCTAGGGGAAATGGTCCTGGATTTGCAAACAGAGTACCAAGGCTCCTCCTGACTCAGCCACTCTTCATCTTTCTAGGCCTGTGTAGACTCAGGAGGTTGGATTCTAGCATCCCTCCCTTCCAAAACTCCATTTGAGATACTAATTCCAAGTTATTATGAGTATTATAAATACTCAAAATCCAAAGGGGCTATGAAGGAAAGTTGCTTTCCATCTCAAGAGAAAGAACTGATCAACAGAAGTATGTATACTATGGTTTTACATATATCTGTGTCCATATGTGTGTCAAACAGTAGCCTTCTCTAGTGTGGGGTCAGGAAGGAAGGAAGGAGGAGGTAGGAGATAGCTGGGAACTTAAAACATAACCAAAAAGATAATTCTCTAACAGATGTGTCATTGAAGAGGAGCCAGAGACTTTGTTCCCAATCTGAAGGGGCTTACAAATGGGGATAAAGTATCCCAAGAGTATTTATTCTTTAGTCCTTGGATGTGACAAATATGCCAATATCAGCCCTTCTTTTCTGTGAGCCCAACTAGACCACTGGCTCAACCCACTATGATTTTAAAGTCCTGGTCAGCAGTTTGAGGTTAACATGACTTAAAAACATCAGGCATCTGTGACTGTATAGGCAGGACAAGGGAGACTTGAGCTGAAATCGTAGCCCTAAAACTTAGTAGTTACATACCTTGGGGCAAATCATTTCATTCTGCAGAGCTTCCATTCCCAGTCAGTAAAATGGGGAGAATTCTTGCAAGACCTAACTCACAGGATTGCTGTGAGCCTTTCAAGCTCTTTGAAAATGCTAAGGTTAGAGGGCAGCTAGGTGGCACAGTGAGTAGAGCATCGGCCCTGGAGTCAGGAGGACCTGAGTTCAAATCCAGCCTCAGACACTTAACACACTTACTAGCCATGTGACTTTGGGCAAGTCACTTAACCCCAATTGCCCTCCAAAAAAAGAAAAAAAACACAGAAAATACTAAGGTGCTGAGTTATCATTACAGAAGATTCTCTTGAGTTGTGCCCAACCCCCAAAAGATTAGTCCTGAGATGACAGAAACAGGCCTCAGGTTGTGGTGGTCTGCTGGCATTTGGACCCCAGGGCTGCAATGCACCTCAAGATGAGAGTTTTAGACTAGAAAGTGATCCTAAAGGCCACCTATTCCAAAACCTCATCATCTCAGAGATAAGACTCAGAGGGAAGTGACTTACTCAAGGTCAACTTTGAAACAGGGTTCAAAGCCACATCCTGTGTTCCCAAACATGAAGGGCAGGGCTCTTTTCACACTGCTATGTTGTATCCCGACAAGGCAGAGTGGGACATTTGGGGAGGAGACAAGTAATATTGGGAAGTGAGAAATGAGGGGTAAGGAACAGCATCTCAGAAAAGATCAGTACACTGGAATCCTGTGGAAATTTGATTCGATTACCTATGCCTTAAGACCAAAAAGACTGAACTTTTTATCACATGAAAAGGGAGGTAAGGGTTGGTTTTGTCTTCTTTTTTTAAAGACTAAGAAGAACTCTTAGAAAGCCATTGTAATACTGGCACTGAATCTTGCAGTCAAGCTTAATCCTAAATCAGATTCAAACTTCAGCGCTCTCATATTTATTATCTGTGGGACCTTAGAAGAGTCACCTTTCCGGGCCTCATGACGGGACTGGACGAGATGACCTGAGGAAACTTGCTCTAACCCTATAATCCTATGACTGTACAAGCCTAAGACCTTTAAAAATAGGTTAGTCATTGGCTAGAGATATCACCCATCCAAAAATCTTCAAGAACAGACCTAACAAAGCTAAAGGCAAAACAGGTAGAAAGCATGTGCCTACATGTGAATCCAGCAAGTTAGTAAGAAGGAACACAAGTCATCCAGCACTGCACAGCACTACACGTCACAATGCTTACAGGCCTCAGCCTGGGCCTTACCACTCCACCCAATGGTTATTGTTCCGTGCCACTCAGGGCCAAACTGACAGCTCATGCAGTTCTTTTTTGTTCTAGTGTAATGCAGTCCCCAGAAAAGACACAGTTCTCTCTCACTACAACTGTGTATACACACATGGTGGTTAGGAAAACACACAGCTTTAAGTGTTCCTACATTTACAGATAAACTAGTCCACTCATCACTATCACTTGCCTGTTCTACAAAGCCAAAGGTAACAATTGAAGCTAAACAGAGTAAAATAAAAGTGTTTACAAGCACAGTCTAGAATTCAGATGTGTGAGTAACTACATGGTAGTCTTTGCAAGTTTATTCTAAGGCTGCATGAACAAAACAGCCTGAGGGCAAGGAAGAAACAAACCTCTGTAACCCTGCTATGGTTCCTTACTAACATAAAATTAGTGACAGGTATTTACCTCCATCCAAGTAATGAAAATCAATTGGTGCTGAATAAATACAAATATTTTAACACACCACAGCAAATCAGCCATTTACCATCCAAACACCTCTTGTGTTATTCCCTTAAAACTGAGAGAAGACTAAAAATCTATAAAATTAAAAATATATATAGTATTTTTAAACAGGTATTATCTAATTTTATTCTTTTTTGAAATAAAAAATACCATTTAAAAATTCTTTTTGTTATTCTTATTAGTGGGCAACTACCTTTGCTTTCAGTGTTCCTAAAAAAATCTGTGACTTTTGTCTCGAACTATTTTAAATGATCTACCTGATGAAAATTAACAAAGAAAACACTTAACTCTCATTTATGCTGTCAAAGGAACAGAAAGTACAGAAATAAAACTGCCTCTATCAAACTTGCAAAATAAAATTATCACCCACTATTTCAAAAACATTTTTCTAACGGGTAGGAGAGCCCCTTTCTCAATACCCATGATTCTGAACATACCAAGTACACTTATTTTGAAAGTCACATTCAAAAATCTCATTACTTGTCTGAGCCCAATAAACCATGGTATAGACTTCTTTTTAAAATACATACTTTCAGACCCAGATATGACTATTCTTACATGATACTGGTTTTAACAAAAACTGTGCTACCCTCCCTGTGTTACAAATTAGGAGTAAAACACTAAGTTACATGCTTATTACAGATCCACAAACCTAGAAAGCCAAGGGAATAGATAGATGCAGCCGAGGAAAGAAAGAGATACAAAGATTTCCAAGTTTGTTCTCTTGGCAGCCTTGTACAGTGCAAAGACTGCTATATTTGAGGTCAGTTCGAGAGCAGAAAGCTGGATTTTTGAATTCTGCGAAACCTTGGGCAGGTCAGTTAAAACTCTACAGACTTTAGTCTCCCTATCTCTAAAATGAGAGGGTTGGTGACCTCTAAAGGTTTCCTCCCAGCTCTTAATCTATGATCCTATTATGTTTCTTTTAGTAGTCTCATTATCGAATCATGTTAAATGGGAACAATAAAGTACAAGGTCCATCACATGCTTTGTTTCAAACAAAACAGTGTCACAAATTTTACAAAGGAATATTGAGTTCTTGGTGTAAATTCCTTGACCTTTTCCTTGCACGTGTCTTATTCTTGGGTTTGCTTTTTTTTTTCCCTGAGCCCCTCCTCCCAATAAATCTTAAAAAAAAAATTCATGCATATGAAACACTCCAGATAAAATTAAAACTGTTCTATTGTCTGATGTGTCCTGGTACTATGTCAGTCAAATCATTGCTCAAATATGAAGTATTAGTCAGCAATCTCATTGACTAACACTTCAGGGCCTTCTGGGTCAAGGAAGTTTACTCCTGTTTAAATTTTGTACCAGCCCTGCCCTACCTTATTCCCCTTTGATGACATAAGGACATAAGTGGAATCAGCTTCAAAAAATGTTATGGTTAACAAAAAGTGTCCTAAAAATCACTAGTTCAAATGAACTATTTTAGGAAAATGTCTAATACCAATGGGGACAATCAGAAATACTTTAAACAAAAAGTGTTTCCAATACATGTTGGTGTGAAAAATCACCTACCTTCAAAGCTATCATTACAACTAGTCTAAGTCATTTAAAAGCAAGGTACAAAAGTGAACATTTTACAATATTAATTTACTTCTAGGCAATTTTTCTTTGTTAATTTCTGGCAGGAGACTTCAGCAGAACAAAAAGGTCAGACCAAAAATTTTGTAACTCTGAACTAGGAATGTACTAATTGTTTCAAATTATTCAATTTGAATAACTTTCACGTCAGTTTTACATTTTGTATTTTAATGACTTGAAAAGTATCTATCTCTTACCTTCAAAGTTACAAGAGAAAAAAAAAATCTGCCAAAATATTTAGAAATGGTTGATACAGCTTCATCATTGTAACTCCATAGAGAATATGCTCACTCATTTTTTTAGCTAAGAACAATTCATTTTGGCAACTACAGAACTTTTCATTTTTTTCTTTCGACTTCAGACTTACTTAACATCCCCTTGAGATTTTGATTATGGTCATTTTCTTCTCCCTTAATTTCTACCTTGTTTAAAGATTACTTTGCCTTTTAAAACCTTGATACACACCACCATCTTACTTGCCCTAAGTACTATACCAAGAGTTTGTTAAAGCCAAGAGAAGGATTGAAATCTCTTCGTCTTGTCCACTGGGAATAGGTATGTGTACAGGGGAAAACAGATTGTGAGAAAGAACACGAAGAGTCTAATATATTTGGACCTTTGTCAAAATCTAAATTATATTTACCATATACCATCTCCTTAGGAATCTAAATTCATGTTTTGACAAGTCACAAAAAAGCTAACGTACACATTACCATTTTGATGAGAAATATAGTCACGCAAGCATTATTTATAGATGATCTGAGTAGTTCCTTTTTCTAACAGATTGGACACATAGAAAATCATAGACTGTGGTCAGTCCTCTAAAAGGAGGAATTTTCGGGAACTGCTCCTCTGCCCTAGTATTTTTAATTGTGTCGTTGTCCCCCCTCTCTCCTCACTTCCCCCCCCCTTACTCGCCTCACTCTTCTCCCCCCCGCTTCGTCCAAAGGGACTAAAGGCTGGCCTCGGTTCCCGTATTTCGAGCCAGGACCAACCAGGAAACAGTTTTCTTCCACTGATCCGAAACTGGAGCATGTTACCGGCGCCGCCATTGGCCAGCGTCAGTCCTTGGTACGTGCCCCGAGATAACCCTCTGGTTTTTCTCCTTCTCCCCCCCACCCCACAAAGGGCCTTCCCCAATGTTGGTAGCACACTCACGACACCAAAGCTGGCGTCCCCCATAAGCAGTGGAGCTCTCACACAAAGCTTTGGGGGGTTGGGGGGGGCGCCACAGGCGCGGCGGCGGGGGGAGGGGAGGGGGGCCCCATAGGCCGGCTTCTTCTCTCAGCCTCCCGGGAGGTCGGGGGAGGGGGGAGAGGAGGGGGAGACGGGACTGGGCAGGGGGGAAGTGGCAGCCCGAGGCTCGGGGTGGAGCGGAGGTCAGTCGGGGGCTGAAGCCCGGGTGTGCCGTGCCGAGCCGTGCCTCCCCGGGGCGGCTGCGGGGGACCCAGGGGGGCGCCCGGGAGGGCGAGCCAGAGTTGGGGTAAGTTAGAGGAGCAAACTTTACTTACCAGATCTTCGAAGCTTCTCTGATGCTCTCTCCCTTCCCAATCCAGGCGCCTCGGGATCAGCTAAGGGGCGGGAGGGAGAGAAAGGGGGGAGGGGGGAGGACGAAAGCGGACGGGACGGACGCTCAGGGGGAGCCGCGCTCCCGTGCCCGTCCCTGGCCCCGCTACCTCCCGCCCGCCCTTCATTCCGGTGGCGGTGACCTGCCGGGTCCCGCTCGAGGACGGCGCTTCGGCAGGACCGTCCTCAGCCCGGCCCGCAGCCGCCGCCGCCGGGGGCGCGGGGTACGGACTTCTTTGGGCTTCACTTTAGTGACAAGGCAGCAGCAGGGGATCGAGAGCCCGGCCTCCTTTGCCCAGGTCCGGTCCGGCCCGCCCAACCCGCCCGGAGCCGGACCCGGCCCGGCCCGCTCCTGCCTCCCCCCACCCCCGTCCGGTTCCCCGCACCCGCCTCTACTCCCCCAGCTCCCCGCACCCAGGGCTTCCCCGCTCCACGCCGTACCTGATGCTCCTCCAGCTCCTCCACTAGCACCTGGAGCGAGAAACACAGAAACGCGGCGCGTGAGGGAGCGAAGCGCGGCGGCGCCTAACCGCACCATACCAGACCGCATCGCAGCGCACCGCACCGCCCGGTGCCCCGCACGGCACGGCACGGCACAGCACACAGTCCGCACCGCGCTGCACCGCGCTGATCTGCCCCCCCAGCCCGCCCCGGCTGCTTCCCCGGACCCTTAGAACGTCGGTGGCGGCGGCGCCACCCCGCACCAGCTCCGGGGGGCCCAGGCCGGCAGCCCGTTCTACAGTGGCCCCGCTGCCCCGGGCTGCCCGCGACCCTCGGCACCCCGCAGCGACCCTCGGCACCCCGCATTCAACCAAGAGATCCGCGGTTCCTCACCTGAGCGGATTTATTGCAGGGTCCGGACTGCAGAAACCTGGCGATCAGGTAATACAGTTCTGCAGAGGGGAGCAGGGGGGAAAGGGGGAGGCGAGAAGAGAGAGAAGCGGTTGGAGACCCGCGGACACCCCTAGCCCTTGCCGCCGCCCCCCCCCCCCCGGCCCCGGAGCCCCCCGCCGCTTGGCACGACCAGGCTACCCACCGGCTTCGATCTGAGACGGGGCCGCTGCCTCCGCCGCCATCCTGAGACCAGGAGATTTGGGGGAGTTCGCTCTGAAGGGGGAGGGGGCGCCTCTATTGTGGTGAAGCCCCCATGACCCGGCCCCGGCGTCTCGCCGCTTCCGCCGCGTTCCGCGTCCCAGTTTCGGTCTCTCTCAGATTCATCGCATCACGTTTCGCCCCATAGATATTCTAGCCCGAGCGCTGAGGAGGCGGAGAAGGAAGGAGAGAGCAGAAGAGGGAGGAGCAGAGCGGTGCGAAGAGGGCGGGGGAGGAGAGGAGGGGGGAGAGGGAGGCAGGCAGGCGGGCAGGCAGGCAAGCAGGCAGGCAAGCAAGCAAGCGGGGGGCGGGCGGGGAGTGGGAGGGAGGAGCAGGAAGGGCGGGGGATAGCTGCGGCGGTGGGAAGGGCGCCGCCGCAATTCTAGCAGTCGACCACAGGAGGCGCCCGAGACCCCTCCGAGACGTCTCTTTCCGCCGGACGAAGTGCCTCCTCTGTCCTTCCAAAAGAGAGGCGAATGAACAATGTCGATGCAGTCTCTATGGTATGCGACACTCTGGCAACGACCCTTAGAACTCTATAGCGTCATTCCGCCTTCTGCTTTCCGGCTTAGTTACCTTCGCCGCGGCGTTGCTAAGTCCTTTCCGGTTACGAGCAATTCCCTCGCGCTTGCTCGTGGGGGAGGGTGGGAGGAGGGGGGGGGGGTGTCCTCTGGCAGGCTTTGCTTTTTCGCCCCCGGCGAGAGAGCCTCGAGACTGGACGATTCCTGCCCTGGGGGAAAGTAGGCCAGCCGCTACGGGTCACAGTATCTGAACTTGACCCTTTGGTGTCTTTCTCCTGACCCTAAGAGACTTTTGTTCTTTTCCAAAGTTACCTGAAACACGTTAGGCTTTCGGATCTTTGATTCTCCACTCATCCCCCCCACCCCACCCCCCACACACACAACTCCCCAGCCCCCAAATGTGTGGGAAATTTTCCTTGGCTCTCTAGCCTGGAATTGCCTCCCTGGTTCTCCTTCACGCGCCTGTCAGCCACGTATCCTTTGGCTTAGCTGGAATTCCTATGCCCATTGCCATCCTGCCCCCCAAACCAATTATCAATATTTTGAAGAGATCCTCTTGCCATCACACTTCGCCCTGACGCGCCTCTGGCCTTATTGCAGTTACAGATTTCTCTTGATATTCTAACAGAAGTGTGCAATTAGTTGTGTTTTAAGAAAAAAAAATTTGTAGCCTAGGACTATGCCTGTTAATATTTACCACGTGTTCTTAAATGCTGGACATCACTGAGTAACTTAAATAATGTAGCTCCTCAGTGTTTAAAATCATTTTTTACAGGTGAAGCAAATTATGAACCCCTTTTCTTTCCCCTTCCCCCTCCCCACATTCATAGACTTATGTCATTAACAATAGACACATGATTACCAGTTGATTTTTTTTAATAACTTATTTAGATTCAAATGGCTCACATACATTCAAAGCTTCTTAGATTGAGGTCCTGTTTTCAGTAATTTTGGTTGTTAAGCTCTGCCTTTGAAAACAACATGAACATATGTGCTGTCTTTGGGGTCATTAACACCAAAAAAAAATTTTTTTTGTAACACCAACCAAACATTTAACAGGTAATCTTATTTTGGCTTTGGAGGTGGGGTATGGGTGGACAGGAATAAAGACTTACCTATTTGAATGTGTTTGACAACAATTATCGTATGGTGACTAACTTGAAAAATATTAACCTTCCACATTTGGCTTATATGTAAAAACCCAACCTAATTATTTCAAGTAATAGTCAATAAAGCAAAATTCCACTTCACTAGAAGAAAATTGGAGTTCATTGTAATGGGCGGTGGGACTTATCTGAGGTTTTGTTTGTTGGGTGGTTTTGTTTTTTTTTTTTGAGAGGGAGAAATTTGCTTTTCCCCTTCAGGGTGTGGCTCCCCTTGGGGAAAAGTCCTTGTTAGAATATATGTGTGCAAATGGATTGTAAATAGCTACCTAAAATTACAGTCTGTTTGAGAACTAAAAGGTGCTTCTACTTCTCCTACTTAATCTGGTTTGGTTTCAGTTGAAAGTAGCTGGTAAACTATAAGAGAATTTATAAACTATAAAATCAAAACATACTATGGAAAATGAAAACTGGGGAAAGGACTCATCATTTAGTAAATGTACTTGGGAATACTGGTTGGCTGTTTGGAAGGAAAGATATTTGGGCTCACACCTTACACCTTACACCCTATATCCCAGTAAATTTTGACTCAACAAGAGACTTAAGCATAAAAAGTGACCTATAAAACAGGGAGAAAAATACATATTCATCTCAATTCTGAGAAATTATTTTTCTGAAATTTCACAAATAAAGATAATTGTTAGGAACAAGCTAGAAGTGCTGACTATTTAAAAAAATCAAAGGGAGAATTACAGATTAGGGAAACTATGGCAAATAGGAGCAATGAAAACTTGGCATCTAAAATATATGAGGGAAAAAAATGGGCACTTTAATATGTTCTTGGCTGAGCTGAGAACTGGTCCAGCCATTCTGGAAAGGAATTTGGAACTATGCCCCAAAAGTTACTAAACTGTGGATATCCTTTGACCCATTGTTACCACTACTGGACCAGAGAACAAAGAAAGAGGAAAGGACACATATGGATGAACAAAAATATTTAAAGATAGCAACGAAAGGGGTGCCTATCAATTGGGGAATAGTTGAACAAACTATGATATAATATGTAATAAAATACTGTTGTGCTATAAGAAAAAATAAAGGGGACAGTTTCAGAGAAACCTGGGAAAGCTTGTTTATACTGATACAAAGTAAAGTGCTTAGAACAAGATGAACAATTTTTCCCAGGGACATTATAAAGCCAACAATTTTGTAAGATTTAAAAACTCTGAACAGCTATGACTCCAGAGGACTTATAATGAAACATCCTACCCACACTCCTGACAGAGCCATAATGAACCCAGGATTGAGACCTGTATTTTTTTGGAAGTGGCTAATTCAGGAAATTAGTTTTGCTTGACTATGCAAATGTGTTACAAGGCTCTTCTTTTTCAGTTTTTCCCCCAGTGGGGGAGGGGCAGAAGGGAGAAAAAATAGATTTTGTTCATTGAAAAAAAAATTTAAATATAAATGGAAATGTCAAAAATTCGCAGATTAATTGCTACACTTGGATTTTATGCAAGCCTGATTTGAGGGGAAAGTGCACCCTATATTTGGACATGACATGATTTAAGTCAAATGTTTCATTTCAAGAGAGAAGTTGAGACTAGCTTTCAGTTTCCTGAACAAAAGCAAGAGAATATGCCTTTTTGCACATGCCTAACAGTAATGCTGAAGGATCCCTGGGGCTTGCTATGTTATTCAGTCCTGCAAATAGACATTTACTTAAAATGAAAAATGATGTCCTTTAGGAATCTGGCAGCGGATAGCATCACTTTCTAGGCCAAACTGAAGTTCTGGAAATTGAGAATTGAGCTCAGATAGTTGGGCTGTTCCCACCACAGATGTGACATACTGTTTCCAATCTCCAGATATTGAAGCAATGCTTCTCTCCTAGACACTTCAATGGAATGGACATGTGCAGTTGAAAAGATGACAGAAGGAAATCCAAACAGCTTTTGTGTGGTGAGCTGTTGAGGTAAAGTAGGGTAACCACAAGTTGGGAGGGCAGAAGATGAGTTTTAAGGATCCATTGCCACATTCAAAATTGGGGCAGGACTATAGGCTTCTGGGAGACAATCAGGGCAAATACTTCGGTCTGGCCATGGAGTAATGGGGGTTTCTAGTAGAGCCCCAGGCAGGAAGCTCCATCTGCAAATACTAGCAGTGACCACAAATCAAAGAACAATCTTTATGTGGGCACAGTTGAGAAAGGACTTTTTGTCTCCTAAACACCAAAGATTTATGATCACCCCTTTATTAGCTTCATCTTTGAATATTAGATTATATAAAGTTTGGAGGTCCCATTTGTTGATCTGTATTGGCCTCCATGCTGCTTTTTATGAGAGATAAACGTTCACATAAATGTTTGTTCTTGTGGGAAGAATGAATTTTACTACTACTCCAAATCTTTATTCTTGAGAAGGTTCATTATAAACAGGAGCTTTTAGCCCTGGTATCACTAGATTTTATAAAGCAAATTTTATAAACTAAAGGGAAAAGTGGACTCAGAGAATAATTGAGCATGGATAACTTTTGGGAAATTGAATTTATAATGTCATATCTTATAATTCTATAGTAGAAAAAAAGTAAAATATCCATACTCATTGACCCAGAAATCCAACTGCTGGGTATGTACTCTAAGGATGTCAATAAACAAGAAAGATCCTACATACACCAAAATACTAGTAGCAATTTTTGTAACAGGAAAGAGTTGGAGACAAAATAAATTTCCATTGATTAGGGAATAACACATAAATGTGTGATGTGAAAGTAGTGGAATATTACTCTGCTATAAGCAATGTTGAGTATAAGAAATACAGAGAAGCATGAGAAGACTTACAGAACATGATGAAAAATTAAATAACCAGAGCCAGAAAAACAATATATACAATGACTAAATGGACCCCTATTACTGGGGTCTGGACCCCTTCTCAGAATAATGTTTTGAAATGCATGCAGTAAAATGCACAAGATTACAAAGGAAACAAAGCATATTGAAATACAGTTTTCATAATATTTCTAAAAAATAAATTCCTGGACCAGAGGTTAAGAACCCTTGGATTATAACATTGGAAATGGTCATAACAAGAAAAACATCCCAACTGAATGCTCTGAAATCATAATGACCAATCTTTGGCCCAAAGAAGAGCTCCAAATATACAGATCCCCTTTTCTTTGTAGAGCTTTAGGGGGTTTGTAGAGCTTTGAGCTTTAGGAGGCAGACCCTGAATATAGCAAGACTTTTTTATGTGTTGGTTAGCTTTGCTAACCTTTTTTTCCTCTTTTATTCTTTGTCCTAAGGTATGACTGATGGAAAGGAAGGGGTGTATATTGAGAAATGTAGATGATGTGAAAATAATAGGTAGAAATGAAAATTTATCTTAAAAATAATTCTGTATCCAAAATATTGACCTCACATCACAGGGCAATAAGTACACACAATCATTGCCATTCTTCAGGAAGTCTAGGTTACTTATGTGCTCCATTGGTACTGCTGGGATGCTTATTAATTTCAAAATGCTTGCATACAGCCTTGCTACCTTATCTTTTAATTATTTAATATTTATTATTCAAAGTACTTAATTGCAAAGTGAGATGGTGATACTCCCCCAGGTCTGGAAATTAAAAGGTAATAGAGTTTTCTTTGGTATTTCTCTTTTTGGTTTTTTTCATTGTTTATTTTATACCAGATGATTAAGTACCACTTTTAACAGAAAAATCAAGGTCGAAATGATAGCCCCCTTTTCCCAGATATTTGAAGTGGGGGGAGGGGAGGAGAAGCTCAGGAAATCCTATGGGGGAAAAACCTACATGAGCTCTTACAAATGAATGATTGATCTGCTTTTCCAAAATAAATTATTTATGGAAGCCTTTGCCTATCTCTCAAACTCAACCTTCAGCCCTTATTTATTCAAACGTTATCATGAATAAAACTAATTTGTTTGACTCATGCCCTAACAGTAACAGCACCTGGCAGAACCAAAGCCTCCTACTGAATAGTGAAGCAGGACTCAATCAAATTTTATCCACTCCATTGTGCACAAAAGAAACCTCCAAAGTTTCCAGAAGTCTCTTTAGACACTACCTAACCCAGGGAGAGCTTAATGCCTTATCTTAGAGAACAACAAATACTAGGGTCCCCTTAAGGCTGGTTGCCGTACTAAGAGTGAAGCAAATCAAGGCTTTCTGGAGAAGGAGGCTAGTGGCCTGGCAATCCCAGCGGCCTCTGAGGCAGCAGACCTGGCCTAAGAATACCTGCCTGACTGGCCAGCCCCGCTGGATCATGGAGCCAAAGCTCCAGTGTGTGAATCCAGTTCAGTACAATTCTATAAACATATGAAGTGCCTATTGTGTCCAAGGCACATAAATAATGTATGTGAAAGCTATTCAAATGTAAGCTATTATTATTATTCTCCAAAAGCTGAAATGCAGATGACATTGATGCAAACATAAAAATGAAAAGGTATGTGCTCAATATTCACAGTGCCTAAGCAGACAGTAACCAAATATTTACATCATGTCCATTTTTCTTGCTGTATGTGATATATTGGCTTAGAGGCCTTATAGGGGGGTTGGGAATAAGGAAGCCTTTGAAGGTGGAAAGAATGGGGTCACTAGATTAACAAATGGCTTTCCTCAGAGAGAAATGGAAACCAGGGGCAAGGGATCCTGGGGTTTGTGCTGTCATCATATCCAGCCAACAAGGAGAATGAATGACTGAACCATAATGGCTAACTCAAGAAACCAATGGGTGCCACTCTTCTTTAGAGTAGTGATGCTGGAGAAATGTGGGGAGGAGATGGCTTCAGCCTCCACTTATTCTTTGACTTCTACAGCTGGTTTTGAAACCTACTAAGTAGAGGATTAGGAGTCAGGAAGACCTAGGTTCTGATACTGCCTCTAGCACTAACTGTATAACCATGGTAAAGTTACAGAACCTTTCCAAACCTCAGTTTTCTCCTCTGTTCAATAGAGATAGTAAAATCCGTAGTACTTCATTTACAGAGTGGTTGTAAGGGTCACAATATTTTGCTGTATAAACATGAGTTATTAGGTATAGGATGACGTTCCAAAAGCATAAATATTTTATAACTGGATCAGAGATCTTAACTCTGCAATGAAAAGATTAGCAAAATCCTTTTTCCCCCTAGAATGAAAATAGTTTTCTATGTAAGAATTTGGGGGAATGAACTAGGCTAATAGATGCTTTCAGCTTTTATTTCTATTACTATTTATAAGGTGATATGTCAAATTGGAGTGATTTTTTGAAAGACGGTTTTTACTACTCTCTGCATACAGCCGTTTCTAGCAAACACCTCTTCCTTTTCCCTACTCCTGTATTCTCCCAAGCCTTCTCAAAAATGTCTCTCCCTTCCTTTATACCCACACACCCTGAAGTTCAACTTGTCAGAGACAAAACCCCTTATGACACTCTTCCTGACCATGTGCAGTATGTACTCGGCATCTTATGAAAACCAGATGCACAGCTTAGGAAGCACCTTGTTCCTATGATGTTTGTTTGCTTGTTTCCTGAAGTATACATAGTTCCAGTTCTGGGGGACCATTTGGGGCAGCTCTCTGTCACGGGGAGCCCCTTGATGCCTTCGAGGAATCAGGAGGCACTCAGGCTACCCACTGAGCACCTCATGGAGCTTTGTTTCTAATCAAGTAGAGGGATTTAGGGGACCCACCTTGGTCCTTCCCTCCCTCCCCTTTTCTTTGCCTACATTCCCAACTATTAAACTTCCTGAAGCCAGAGGGCTCTTCTTCTTCTCTCTCTCTCTTTCTTTTTTTTTTTGCTTTTTAGAGGTTAAGTGACTTGCCCAAAGTCACACAGCTAGTAAGTATGTCAAGTGTCTGAGGCTGGATTTGAACTCAGGTCCTCCTGACTCCAGGGCTGGTGCTCTATTCACTGCACCACCTAGCTGCCCCTCATCTCTTTATAATCATATGTCCCAAAGTACCTAATGGGTATCTTTCATATAGTAGGCATTCAGTCAGTAGTTACCAAATGAAGGGAGCCTGGTTCAATCCAAATGCCTTCTCTCAAGGGCAGGCTTAAATGGAGGAAGTAAGTCCCCACCTCTCCCCTGCCAGCCTGTGGTCCATGTAAACACTCTCAGGTCTCTTAAAACCAGTCCTTCAAACCATATCCCCTGTAAGGAATTCCCTTTTTCCCTTTTCACTAAAATACAATGATTTCCTTCATGACCTTTGCCTGGTTCCTCTTTCATGTAGTTTCTCATGTCCCCCAGAGGCTTAATGTGCAAGGGGCCTCTGTGTCTACCTAATTCACTTGCACAGTGATAAGGGCAATCAGCTGTGAAGGTGGGATACTTGGATACTTGGGAAGGTGCTTCCAGTATTTGCCTCTTCTGAAACCTGATGGGGAGGGGGGACATAAAATACAATTCTGCCACTATTTTTGCTTGACCAGCAATGCCATAAAGTAGGTAGGAGATGTTTCTTTCCTCCATTCCCCTGACAACCCTCCCACCACCACCACATCAAGGGGTAACACAATTAGCACACAGAATTATTTCAAAATTGTTTTAACATGTCTCCCTTGATTTGACAAGAATAATGTTCTGTCTGTCTCTAAGTGTCAGCTACTTGAGGGAGTCACTGGATTTTCTCTCCTCCCCCCCCACAGAATTTCAGAGCCTTCTCCAAACACCAGGCACCAGGCACCTAGTGGTCACTCATCTTAATTGGACAACTTGCAGCTGGAAATACATGATAATTACCTGTTGTTGTTGCGGAAGCTTAGTGGAGTGGAGTGGAGCTTCTCAGCAGGAGGAAGGCTGACACAAAGGCCCAGCACCTTCACATTAGTGAGGAGCCCAGAGAAAAAGAAGGGACTGAATGGGGGAAACTCTGAAAGCCAAGATGAGGGACAGACAGGCTTAAAGAGAGGCCCCTGCACCATTAGAGTCTTTTCTGGCAGAACTTTGCTCAATTGCTATTTTCACCTTTAAATGTAGCTTATTGTTGAAATCCCATACATTTACTGAGGGAAACTGTGTCTTGGGTCCTTTCATTGTGAGCATCCCTCTGGCCCAGGCTCGTGCCCTCTCCTTTCTTAGTAGCTCCCCAGCACCTGGGACAGTACCCAGCCCAAAGTATAGACTCAACAGACCCGTTGTCATACCCCTCTCTTGTGCTTTTCAGAGAACCGATTTGGGGGGAGGGGGTGGAAATGTTTCAAGTAATAAAAAATGTGAATTGAGAGTTTATAAATTAATAAGTACATCTCTTGTTTTATTTTGACATCCACTTTCACAATATAGCAAAAGCATATTTTGGCTTCCCTAATCTGCCACCACCCCCCCTTCCCAAATCAAACAGCTTTTTCAGAGGTCGGATTAGTACTTCTCTCTTCCTCTGTGTTAGCTTGGGTGTCAACTCAGGAGGCTTCTCTAAGGTGTGAAACACTTATTAACACCTTTTATTGAGACCCCTGTCTGGGACTGCTGTAGGAGGTGGGGGTTTGTAGCAGCAAATCTTGAAGGTGCCAAGATCTCCTCATAGGAACCTCTGTGTGCCTGTCCTCTCTGGGTTCTCAATAAACAATGAGGATATTTACCAAGTGTTGCTGAGGAAAAGTTGTGCAAATTTAGGTGGGGATGGGGGATGCTGTACAAATTACAGGAGCCTAGTATGTTAACGACAGGGGAAAAAATGTAATGGGTCTAGAGGGAGAAGGCAACCATATAAATAAGGAGGTTCAGTGTATTTCTAAAGTGACTGCCTGACTCAGTAAACAGACTAAAAGTTCCCCCAATCTGTACTACTGCTGAGTTTATTTGTCTGGTTGCCAGGGAAGCACCTTTATTGATCTTCAGTAATATGTAAACTACTGAACAGAACATAAAGATGAAAGGACTCCCTATTCTGCAGTTACAACCTGAACTTATTTCACATATTTGTGAACATAGTAGCCGTATGTTCATTTTGCTGGTTGCATTCCAATGTGTATTTTTGCCAAAGCATAGTCACAGATTATATAGGTGACTAGGTGTTTTGGTGTCAGGGGTAAGTGGTTTGGGACCTTCCTCCTCCTCCTCTTCTTTATCACTGCAGTATTCTATAATCATAGGAGGACAGTCTTTTAAAATCCAGTAAAATATTTCAGATTAGCTGTAGCTAATTGCTTTGAACTACCTCAATATCTGGGAGTAAATTAGGATGAGTTGAGGGACCTTACCAGGGTGGATGCAAAGATACCATTGAGAGTGAGGAAGTGAAAAGTCCAAAAGGAGAATACTGGAGTTGGGGATCAGAGTGATTTCCGACGTTTATATAGCCCTTTCCGTTTGAGGTAGCATTTTGCAGATGTCTCACTGGATCCTGACAACATCCCTGGGAGGTACACAGGACAGGTACCCCTGTTTTAGAGGGAGAGAAACACGTGAGATTGTTCCTTGCCTATGATCACAGAGCTAGGAGCCAGAAGGTGAATTCAGCAGTTCCGGTTCCAGGACCAGTGATTTCCAAGCGACCCTACAACTGACCAGATGGTCTGGATCGTGGAGAAGATGCCGTTTTCAGGGATGGTGAATGATGGGAATGGAAGATGAATGTTAGGAGGGCTTGAGGCCCTTTGGGGTCAGGGTGGCTAAGAAGGGTGATTAACATGAATATTGAAGCCCTTAAAGATGGGCTTGTGGATGGATTTGAGAGGAAGACTAGGGACCAGGTGTTCACACTTTATAATTACAGCATCAGGAGACCTACTTTAGAAACAAATCCTGTATTTTGTAGTTTAATCTTTAGATTGCTTTGCCATAAGTGTTAGTCTTCTCTTTTCCTTTCTCTTCTTACTACCCAAATTAATTACAGCAAACTGCTTCTTCAGACTGGGACTTGGCAATTTGTTGGATTCTATGCATATGCCTTTCTGGTTTGACACCCGGCCTTAGTGCCTGTCCAAACACAGGTCTCACTAAAGCAAAGACTCTGTTTCAATACTTTCATCTTTAGGTTTTAGTCAGTAATTCAGTTCAATAAACATTTATGGAACACTTACTATGTACAGGGCATGAATGATGCTAGGAAGTGGGAATAACTACAAAGACCAAAAGTGAATAGACCCTGCCCTCATGGTTTCTCAGTGAAAAAAAGCATTCTCCCTTTGTTTAAGCATGCAGTCTGATTTTTTTCTGTAGTTATGGGATACAGATCTGTTATAAATTAGTCTGTGTGCTTGGACATAACTTTCCATAATTATAATGAGCTCATTCGAACTAATCTAGTATTGTGTGTAAAGGGAGGCAGGGAGCTTTGACCTGCTTGCTGAATAAGTACTAGAGTTGGAAACATTTAGAAATAACATGGTGTGGTAGAATAATTACTGCATTTGAATCCTTCTGCAGATACTTCCTAGCAGTGTGACTGTGCAAGTTGTTTAACCCCCCTGAACCCCAGGTTCCTAATTTGCAAAATAGGGATAATAATACTTTCAGTGCTTACCTCCATCTCCAGACTTTGTACTGGTTGTCTACCCTGTCTGGAATTTGCTCCCTCTTTACCTCTGCTTCTTCAAATCCCTGGTTTCTTGCAAGACAGTTCAAACCCCAACTTATACCTGAAGCCTTACCTGATCCTCTTCAGCTGCTAGTGTACCTCCTTCCAAAAACTGCCTCATTTATTTTGCATGGACTTTATATCATATACAATGTATATCTATATAAACAAAACATATATATTTTAAAACTACATCTATATATGTAAGCTCTGTGAGGGTAAGGACTGCTTCCTTTTTGTTTTTGTATCTCTGGGCTTAGCACAGTTTCTAGCACATAGTAATAGCTTGATAAATGCTTGTTAGAGTGAGATAATGTCTGTAAAGTGCTTTGTAAACTACAAAAACTACAAAAACATGAACTACTGTGGGCGCTGCAGGGGATAGGACTCATCTTCCTAAATTCAAATCTGGCCTCAAACAGTATAACTGTCTGTGTGATAACCCTGTTTGCCTCAGTTCCTCATCTATAAAATGAGCTGGAGAAGGAAATGGTAACCCACTCTAGTAGTTTTGAAAACCCCATATGGGGTCATGAAGAGTCGGACACAACTGAAAAGACTGCACAGCAACAATTGTTATTCATTTGGAGGTGTCCAAACTGTCGGCCTCTACCCTCAAAATTAGAAGGTAAATTAACTAGTACTGTTCCATCAGAGTTTTCAGCCAGAAAGTTGATACAAAGAGATGACACCCATCACATTAAATATGTATTCTGGCTGAAACAATCAGTTAAAATGGCAGTTTGTTAATGATTCCAGATATAAGAAGTAGCCTTAGGGATAGCTAGGTGGTGAAGTGAGTAGGAGTGCCGGCCCCAGAATCAGGAGGACCTGGGATCAGTTCCGGCCTCAGAAAATGAGCACCCACGCATAAATAATGACTAGCCCTGTAACCTTGAGCAAGTTACTTAACCCCAATTGCTTTAAAAAAAAAAAGAAGTAGCCTTTCTAAAAATCCAGTGTAAGTCTAGGAGAGGACTATTAAATTAAGTGTCAACAACCAAATAATGTGGAATTGGGTCTTAGGGGAAAGACCCCAATTTAGCAGCTAATTACTCTAGTCTAGTACAGGTTTAGGCTCATTGACTCCTTCTAACTGCTAACAATGCCCTCTGGTGTTCTGTTAGAAATTTCATTACAGTCAACTTTGAAGCAGTCATATTATTAGAGGGAATCAGAGACATAGATAATTCAAAATGGTGAGATTTTGTGATTAGTGATTAATTTTGTAATTCAAAGCCACCCATACAATGCCCAGACTTCATACTCTCCTATGGGGTATCCTGGGACCCAGCAGTAGCCAAGTGAAAAGTGAGCAGGGGTTAACCCATAAAATATATGATAATCACAGGTAATCAAGAGTTGACTATAATTTGATTTGTTTTGGTCATATTTACTTTGATAATATGGTATGTAGTGTTTCTCCAGAGTCATCTACAAGTGGACATCTTAGAACTGATGTTATTATCTATATGTAATAACTGATTTTTTAGCTCATAACAGTTTTCATGATAATGGAAATATATAGCTGTCCTTTCAAAACTGGTTACTATTAAATACTTCTAAGAACTAAGTTATAAAGACCAAGACAAGTCCACTAAATTATGTTTATAATCCCCTCAGCATCTAGAAGATTGCCAAAGGATGCCTGATTCAGTGACATGAGACAATTGATTATGTAGAAAGAGCTCTAAGATTAGAACCAAAAGAGATCTGAGTTTGAATTCTGCTTAGTGATGAGGTATGGGCTCTAGGAGCCCCCTCGAGCTCTCCTTGAGTCCTTGAGGTACAGGCTCAGGAAACCTCCCTTGGACTCTTGATTAAATCATCCCATTTGATAAGGCATTTGCATGAGGCAATAAGCCTTACATTGTGGCTGAGGCCAAACCTCTGTTACTAGACTTCCAACCTATCAAAATATCGATCCACTCTTGAACTGGCCTAGCCCACCATTGTCTGTAGTCTCCAGCTACTTCCTACCCTTTATCACTCATTGACCTCATTAACTCTTCCTGAAGACCCTCCCCAAACTCCTCCCCTAGACCACCCCTAGATTCCCCCCACAGCTGTCTGTATATAAGACTCCATCCTGTCTTCATGAAGGAGAGTGCCATAGAATAGTGAGAGCACCATAGAATGCCATAGAATAGTGATAGTGCCATAGAATGACCTAGCACAGACTTACTCTGTGTCTAATGCAGGAGAACTTTTAATAAATTTTACTTTTCTTTGGCTGAGAAGACTCAAGTCGAATTCATTCGGCAGGACCCAGCATGTTGGTATTTTGGAATCTCCAGAGCAACCTTAACCCTTTTAGTGGGTAACCTCTTAGCTTAAGACACTCAATAGCACTTAATGGCTCTGAATTCCATTATTCTTATGTGTAAAAGAGAATGATAATATCAGTAGCACCTACCGTCCTCCCAGGATTGTTGCTAAGATCCAGTGGTAATGGATATGAAATGATAAATAGCTATATAAAGGTCAGCTAGTCTTCCTGTAGTAGCAAAGACCTGGAAATGAAATAGACACCCAGCTATTTGGGGAATGAATGGCCAAACAAATTATGCTATGTGAGCATAACAAAATATTTCTCATGAAACAATGAATATGAAGAATTCAGAAAGGTATAGGAAGATGTATGAACTGATCCAGAACTGGGAAAATTCTTGTTGTTTTGCTCAGTCATTTTTCAGTTGTGTATGACTGCATGACTTTAGTGAAGTTTGACACCACTGGTATGTACTGTCAGACTTAAGTGATAGTGGGTGTTTTTGCTGAACTGTTTCTTTTCCCTCTCTCCTTTATTCTTTGTCCCTAAGTGGATGACTCTCTTGAGAAAAATATTTGGGAATGAAGGTGGCGTAAAAACAAAAGACATTAATAAAAATTAAATAAAATATGGTGTTAAAATTTTTAAAGTAAACACACAATTATCAGTTGTTATGATGGTGGTAGTGGGCCTTCACAGAGGTTCTAGTAGGCCATTTCCTCCTAGCTTTTAAAAAATTATGCCCATTAAGTTTTCAGTACAGGTGGAGCCAGCAGCCTTAAGCACATGTCCAATAGATTAGCCACTGGATGGGGAATTTTTTGGCCACAGAGACTGCTGAAACAGATAAAAATTTAACAGGCTATGGAAGATTCTACTTTCACAATGATGATTGTAACAACAGTGGGAAAGAGGGCAGATAGTGCTAAGAATCACAGATCTGCAAACATTTTTATCGTTGGCTAAATTAATTATAGAGAGTGCATCACATTCAGTGTTTAATCTTTATCTAAAACCCAAGTGGTTCATATATTAGTTAAGAACTGAATGACAGAGGCAGTCCTCTAGCAAGTTGGGGAGTTCCTCTGTGGAGGATTTCTGAAAAGGATAAAAAAGAGTTTGTACTAAGAAGAAGGCCAGGATAGGTTGTGATCTTGCCTAGAGAGGATTTGGACTGAAGAATCTCTTGTGATTTGTGTATCATATTATTAGACTCTTAAGATTTTGGGCTAGGTGGTGGCTAGGTGGCCCAGTGAGTAGAGCGTCGGCCCTGGAGTCAGAAGGACCTGAGTTTGGATCCAGCCTCAGACAGTTAATGCACACACAAACAAAAACCTAGCCGTGTGACCTTGGGCAAGTTACTTAAACCCAATTGCCCTCAAAAAAAAAGATTTTGGGCTCCCGGAAGGCAGGAGGTACCAAACTAGGTCACAGGAGCAGAGAAATAGACATTAAATATGTTACAGGAGCGAGATGTTACAGAACAAATATAAAAGAAGGATGATGAATTTCTTTTTGACTAATTTTAGCAGGACATAATTGTTTTGAGGTCTTCTTTTAACAGAGAATCAACTGTTTTCCTTTTCTAAGGATACTGTAAATATTGTTCTTGTTTTTACATTATAGACGGCTATTGACTTTATATGTGTATATAGAGTCTAAGTTTGTTATTTTTCATGTATCATTATTATTTATTTATTCAGAAAGAATTTCTTGATTGGAATTATTGTAATGTGGTGATACTTGGATATTTGCTTTTTAAATTATTAATTGAATAAATGCAAAATATCTCCTGCAGGCCTAGCACAAAGCCCCGCATATAGAAGAAGATTAATCAATGTTTATTGTATTCATTTATCTGTGTGTATTTTGATCTTCCCTCCCCCCAAAGGAATATAAGCTCCTTAAGGGTAGAAACTGTTCATTTGTGTCTCTGCTGCCAAAATAATTTTCCTTAAGCTCAGATCTGACCACGTGACTCTCATACTCAACTCTAGTGGTTCCCTCGTGCCTTGAGGATAAAATATAAATTCCTCTGTTTAACTGTTAAAACTCTTCACGGCCTGATGCCAACCTCACTTTGCAGCCTCACAGGCCATTACTGCCCTCTTGCCCACTCTGTAATCCCCTGGAATTGGCCTGCTCTCTGTTCCTCACACACAACACTCACCCTCTTTTCTCAGGACTTTCTCATTGGTTCTCCCTTAAGCCAATGCACCCTTCTAGCCTCTCACTTCCTTTAAGACAACTCCCATACTGTCTTCTGCATGAAGCCTTTCCTGATCCCCCCAACTGCAATATCCTCCCTCCCAAACTCCCTTTGATTTTCCTATTCTGTATTTATTCACATATGTGGAGATGTATAGATATACATCTTGTGTGTGCTCATGTAGTTCTTGTGTCTCCTGTTGCAATGCAACTTCTCTGGGAGGAAAGACTATTTCCTTCTTATCCTTCAGGTTCAGTGCCTAGTACACAGTAAGTCCTTAATCAATACTTGTTGATTGATTGATTATATCCTCTGTACTAGGCACTGAGCAGGGGCTTAATTTGTCAAATCAACAAACATTTATTCAGACTTGCTTTGTGCTGAGTTGGAGATACAAATATAATGAAAAAGTAAGATAGTCCCTGCCCTCAAAGAGTTTCCAGCCAGGCACTGTGCTAAGTGCTGTGCCTACAGAGAAGGGTAGCAGATAGTCCCTGCTCTTATAGAGCTCATCCAGGGGTGGGGGACCTGGGGCCTCAAGACCACATGTGGCCCTCTAGGTCCTCAGGTGCTGCCTTTGACTGAGTCCAAGTTTTACAGAACAGATCTTTTTATTAGGGGGTTTGTTCTGTGAAGTTTGAATTCAGTCAAAGGGCCACACTTGAAGACCTGGAGGGCCTGTACCCATCGATATGGGGAAGACAACATGCAAATAACTGTGTATAACCAAGCTATATACAAGATAAATTAGAAATATCCAATTTCCAGCTGAGGAAAGGTCCTAGAATTAAGGGAGACTGGGAAAGACTACCTGCAGAAGGTAGGATTTTAGCTTGGACATAAATGTACTTTTTAGCTGCAAGCTAAGGAGGGCTAGAGATGGAGATGAGGAGGGGAAACATTTCAGGAACTAAAGACAGTCAGTGAAAAGGCCTGAAGTTGGAGATGGAAGGTGAGGAACAGCCAGGGGGCCAGTGTCAAAGTACTTGAGGGAGTAGAGATAGAGTGTACAACTAGAAACGTTTGGGGGGAAGGCAGGTTGTAGAGGGCTTTGAATGCCACAAAGAAGTATATATTTGATTTGGTGATAGGGAGCTACTGGAGTATCCTGAGTAGAGGGGTGACATGGTGAGACCTGTCCTTTAGGAAGATCATTTTGACAACTGAGTGAAGGATGGGATGGGAGTGGAGAGAGACTCAGGCTGGTCAACCTGCCCCCTATTGCAGCAGCCTAAGCAAAAGGTGATGAGAGCCTTCACCAGGGAGGGTGGGGGCAGTGTCAGAGTGAAGGATGTATATTTAGGAGATATTGTGAAGATAATTTGGACAGGCTTTGACAACAGATTGGAATGGGGGGGGGCAGAGAGGAAGGAGAGAGAGAGAGAGAGAGAGAGAGAGAGAGAGAGAGAGAGAGAGAGAGAGAGAGAGAGAGAGAGAGAGAGAATAAGAATGGGAACCATCCAGGATGACACCTAGATTTCCTGCCTGGGTAACTTGAAGGAAGGTGGTACCCTTACCAGCAACCAGGAAGCTAGGAACTGAGGAGAGGGTTTGGGGAAAAGACAGTTTTGAAGTGTTGAGTGCTAGTTGAATGAATCTAAGGTAACTTCCGCCTTGATTTATCACCAAGTCACAGAACAAGCATTACTGCTTTCATTTTCAACTTTTAATGTTAGTTGTTTGGTTTTGTTTTTTTTAAGATTTCTTTCCCCATGGAACGGTGAATGTTTCCATTAGCACTCTGCTATCCCCTTGTCCATCTTTAAGCCTTCCCCCCATGATCTGGGAACGATAATCAAATCAACACTTCCATTTTTCCTGGCAAGCAATCGTTCAAATGACTCCACTCACTATGCCTAAGACTTCCAACACTACAACATTCTTCCCTGACCACAGCTCCCCTAAATGTACAGTCTTCCCCATCAGAGTATAAGTCCCTTGAGGTCTTCTAACAGGCTTGCTTTTTGTATTAGTATTCGTAGTACTTAGGCGTTTCTGTAAGTACCAAATGAGTGCTTTTCATTCCATATTAGATATACATTTTTCTATGTCTCTACCTATTTGCCCCCTAGGTGAGAAAGTACCTTTAACATTCCAAAGCCCTAGTTCCGAGAGTGATTAGAAGTGACTGACTCTGGGGGCTGGTTTCTTTGAAATAATTGAGAAGGGTGAACTTCCATTATCTTGTCTTTCAACCAGAAGGCTTAGGGGAGATTGCAATTGTTTTGGTAAATATATATGTATGTACTCAATTGGCAATTATTTTAGTAATTAGCATTTTAACCTGCCTGAAGGTTACATTTTAAATCAGCATTAATTTATTTTTAGTCTTTAAAATTCCCAACTAAAATCCTGAATCTTGGTCTACTTTGGTCTTTGGGGATTGTAGCTAGCAATAGAAACAAAACAAAACAATACCCCTTTGTGGGGGGAAGAAAACACCTTCTGGAATAAAGGAGTTCACCATTATTCACACGTCTTCTGAGGAGGCTCTTATCCAGGCTTTAGAAGGTAGCCTCATTAGTTAATTTAGAAAAATGTTCAAATGTTGACCATTTTCTACATTAGAATGAGTTCCCTAAGGAGGGTGTGGAATATCCTTCCCAAGTGATCCATAAGGATAAAACATATGCCGATCTTTCTGAAATAGTTAAGATACAGTCTTTCCAGAGTTCTGAGTTAGACTAAATGACCTCCTGAGATCCCTTCAAGCTCTACAATTAAATTAAAATGCAAGAGATCCCATGACTAGTGCTATTACTCATCTTCCCCTAAGGCAAATTCTCTTTCTTTTTCTGAGTTTGTGCCTTGACTCTTGAATTTAGATTCAAAAGTTACCAGGCACAGACTTGTCCGACTCTTCCTTAAGTTAGCTGTGCAAGCTTATCTTGCTTTTGTCATTTGTATTTGACAAAAGAGAAACACAGCATTTATTCAGTGCTCTTAAATATCTAAAACAGGAGAGAGAGGAGGAGGAGGAGGAGGAGAGAAAGAAAAGAGAAAGGAAAGGAAAAGAAAAGAAAAGAAGAGAAAAAAGAAAAGATGCCTCTGGGCAGCCAAAATAAATGTCACAAAGTCACTGCATTGAAACTCATTCTCTTGGCTCACAAGAACCCCTTAGGCCCCCAGCCAAAAGCCTGTTTAGTATTACTTTAGACAAAATTCCATCTGGTTTAATTACTTGATTTCTTAACAAATAGCAGATTAGAAAAGGCAAGTTGGAAGGGGGAGGAGCAGAGATTGGCCAGAGAAAGACATATGAATAGCAAAAAGAACTGACAACTTATGTTCAGATTGAGGCCCTGAAAAATTTTTAATCAACAAGGATTCAATTGTATTCAGCATGCTATACTTAGTAAGGCAGGTGTGTTAGCTTGATGGTTAAACTGATCAGTGCTCAACACAGAATTATGAGGGTCTGGAAGTGACTATGCAGGAGATTTACCACGGTTAATTGCAGGAATACACAGGAACAGGTGTCAACCAGCAGTCTCATCAGCAATGAGTATAGTTAAGCAGGCCTGAGCCAGCAGCTGGAACAGCTCATCCCAGACCCCACATTCATAATTTCTGGGAACAAAGTGGGCCCTGTTAGTGTACAATCAAGAATGCAAAGCAGCAGCCCTGACCACTATCCCAAGCCTGAGTGACTCTAGGGTCCCTCCTCAAGGGAGAGGCTTTTATATGACTCAGGGGCTAGGTGAAAAGTACTGACACAGCTGGGTTTTTTAATGAGGCTATAGTTCCCACAGGGTAGAAGAATACAAGCTGGGCCTGTGACCCTGAGCTCTGGGGCCTTATCACTATTTCAAGAGAAAATCCTCCTTAGCTCAGCTTTCCACAGGGAATCTGTAAAAAGGGGGAGGAAGGAGGTGGAGGGAAAGCTATACATATGTACCCTATCTTGGGTGAAAAAGCCAGGAGATAAGAGAAGCAAATTCTTGAGAAACAGAAATAAACAGAAAAGCAAAACCCAGAACATGAATATGTAACTCATATAGACAGGCAAAATGATTAGTATAGAATTTGGGTCTTTTAAATGGATTCATAGGCCAATAATATAACTCTGATCCACTAAAGCAAGACTAGAGCCAGGTCTAGATTAGTGTGAATAATGAATCCCCTCAAGTGCCTGCATGTATTTGAATTAGCACTGAAATTATAATTATGTAAAATATGGTAATTGGTTCCAGCCCAATGGAAATAATGCAGTGCAAATTTGAATAATGGGACCACTTAAGGGGATTCATTATTTGCACTAATCGGGACCTAATTGTAATTCATTTCATTTTTGCTTTTGCTTTTAATTTTATTGATGTCTTTTGAATTTACTGATCACCTTAAGTTTTGAATATGTTTCTCCCTCCTCTCCTACTTATCAAGACATTTCTTGTAACAGACTAAGAGTGGGGCTCCATTGATTACCCTACCCACTTGAAAATAATTACTTTTGTTAGGTAAGAACCCTTCTGATTGAATCTATCAATCATGACTGAATATGAACAGGACCTGTACACCTCCTTGAATCAATCAAAGCAAGGTGTGAGAGACTGAGTCACAGAGAAGGAATTTGTATAAAAGGAAGGAACTACCTCAGAACTGGATAGATGCTGAGGGTTTAAAGCTAAGAGGTTGGAGCAAGTATGGCAGAGCTCAGAAAGATCCTGATTGAATTAATAATTTTCCTCTAAAATAAACTCCCTAAAGCCAAGAAGAAGGAACTATGTGGACCTTAGAGGCCATTTTATCGCCTCAGCCTTAAATAAGATCTATTTAGTGTAATGGTATTACACAAAGAATAACAAAAGAAAGGTTAAAAAAAAAAAGAAAGGTGAAGGAACCAATTCACAAAATTAACCTAAAAGAGAACAAGTATGTCAGTATATAAAAAAATCTATACCAGTGGTCCCCCATCTTTGAAAGGAAGGGAAGTGGGTACATTTTATTTATTAACTTTTCTCCAGGGTCAAGCATCTTGGTCTTTCTAATTAAATGATATTCAGTTTCTTTTGTTGTTTCTTTTCTTTCCTTTTCCACTGGACTACTTCAGTTTTAGAAGTTTTCAGTAGCTCAAAAAAGATGTAGATTATGGAAACTTTTTCCAATTTCACCTGGGCAATGCTGCTAATCCCAAAATCCTTTGAAGTGGCATCTGAAAACTATAGGGTAATGATCACAACATCAATACTGGCCCAATTCTAAAACATATTATTAAAGTAGAAGGGTGTTTATCATAAAGAGCTAGCTAGCATGTCTTCATCAAGTCATGACTGATGAATGTTATTTTCTTTTTTGACAGGGTTACTAGACTAGAAGATCATGGAAATGCATTAAGTACCTACATTTCAGCAAAGCTTTTGGTAAAGTCTCTCATGCTAGCCATGTAGACAAGTTGGAAAGTTGTGGGCTTGATAAAGTATGGGTAGGTGGATTCAGAATGGGTTGAATAGCTAGACTAAAAAGCAAGTCATAATGGTTTAATGACAGCTTAGAAGGGCGATCCTAGTAAAAGACACCAGGGATCTGTCCTTAACTATATGATTTGATATTTTTTGTCAATGACTTGGATGGAGACTTAGTTGGCATACTGAGCATTTTCAGGGATAACACAAAACTGGAAGAAGTAAATAGCTCACTGTATGACAAAAGCCAGATCCAAAAATTTCTCTCTGGGCTAGAACAGAAGTGTAAAAACTTGTGGCTCCTAGACTCCTCAGTGGGCCTGGACTGGATGAAAATGTAATTGGAAAATGTTTAACAAAGTAAATTTTAAAAAATACAGTATAAGCACTATTTGTGGTTTTCTAAATCAGTAGGGGTCTGTTTCTATTTGAGTGTGACACCTCTGGCCTAGAACATAGGGTTGTATCTGATAAGTTGTAATTTAGTAGGAATAAATGTAAAATCTTGTACTTGGATTCAGTATTTCAACTTCACAAGTACAGGATGAGGAAATTATGGCTAGAAAGCAGTTTATCTATAAAAGATCTCATATTTTAGCAGACTCTAAGGTCAGTATGAATCATCAGTCTGATGTGGCATCCAAAAAAAGCTGATATAAGCTTAGACTGCTTTAAGAGAGGTATAGTAGGGGCGGCTAGGTGGTGCAGTGAATAGAGCACCAGCCCTGGAGTCAGGAGGACCTGAGTTCAAATCCCGGCCTCAGACACTTAACACTTACTAGCCGTATGACCTTGAGCAAGTCACTTAACCCCAATTGCCCTCCAAAAAGCCAAAAAAAGGAGGTATAGTATCTAGACAGGGGCAGCTAAATGGCCCAATGGATAGAACACTGGACTAGGAATCAGGAAGATCTGAGTTCAAATCTAGCCTCAGACCCTTACTAGCTATGTGACTCTGGGCAAGTAACCTGTTTGCCTCAGCTTCCTCATCTGTAAAATAAGCTGGAGAAGGAAATGGCATACCACTCTAGTGTCTTTGTCAAGAACACCCCAAATGGGGTCAATGAAGAATTGGAAATGACTGAACAACAAAACTAAAAGTTGATTGAATTTCCCTGTTTTATGAACTGAACAATAAGAAGAAGTATCTAGAACAAGGAACTCTACTCAAGTCCAACTTCATCCAGAGGATTGTGTTCTGTTCTGGAAGGAGAATGGAATTGTAAACTGGAGAGCATTTAGAAATGGAAACTAGGGCTTCAAAGAAGCCATGGGATTTGGCCCATGTTTACACAGCTAGGAAAATCAGTGGCAGAATGGAAAGGCAGGTCTGTCCTGGCTCCTTGTCCATGGCTGTTTCTATAATACCATGTTGCCTTGTGAAGATTAATTGAAGTAACTGTGGATTATTAACCTGGAGAAGAGAGGTTTGGGAGAAGGAGATGGAAGCTGTCTTCAAGTACTTGAAGGGCCACTATGCTGAAGAGATATTGGACGTGTTCTGTTTGGCCCCAGAAGGCAGAACTCATGTCAGTGAGTGGAAGTTAAAAGAGAGGCAGGTTTAGGCTCCAATAAGAGGAATCTTGATAATTAAGCTTTTCAAAAGTGAAGTGGTTTGTTTTTGCTGAAATAGAACTTTATATACAATTTGGATGTTGGATTCAATAAAGGTTCTTGAAATTGTTACATTTGAGTTCAGTTCATATACAATTAAGTAAATAAAAAAGAAAAGTGAAGTGGGCTGCATCGGGACAGAGAAGTTTCTCCCTAATTTAAGGACTTTGAGCAAAAA
Organism: Gymnobelideus leadbeateri; assembly: GCA_011680675.1. Taxonomy (NCBI): domain Eukaryota; kingdom Metazoa; phylum Chordata; class Mammalia; order Diprotodontia; family Petauridae; genus Gymnobelideus; species Gymnobelideus leadbeateri. The sequence continues at coordinate 216,861 of WOXC01002755.1, forward strand.
CTGAATGACTCTTTGTGACTTTTGGAGAGGAGATTCATGTTCAGGTTGGAATAAATGACTTGAGGTCCCTTCTAGTTCTGTGATTCAAGGAGCTCTTGTTTATTCCCCTAATGAGTTCAGTACAGCTGTGCTTTTGGACTTTTTTCTGCTCAAGCCATAAAATACTCTGAACTTATTCTTCAGAGATAACAGATCCTGCCTAACTGCAAATGCCTGCTTTCCCAAACAACTTTATTTACTTTATGTGCCTTTTTTATGCATCAATGTATATATACACACATACATATTTATTTTTGTATTTATGCTGCAGACATTTTCTATATACTTGCAGTTTCTCCCATTAGAATGTAAGCTCATTGAGAGTAGGGGCTTGTTTATTCTTTGTTCTTATATCCCCAGTGTCTAGGCTTTAGTAAATACTAGCTGATTGACCTTACCTCCTGTTTCACTGATAACCATCAATTAATCAACAGGTATTTATTGAACACTGTGTGTGCCAAGCACTATTAGGTACTGTGATGGGACTAAAATGAAGATAATATCATAATTCCTGCCCTAAAGGAACTTATAGTCTATCTGGGGAAACAACATATACACATATACTCAGATAGCTCACTAATGGCTCTGAGATCTCCTCAATATAAGAATCCCAGCTCATCCTGCGTTACTTCTATCCAAGTTCACTTAGAAGCTTACCACAAATGCATTAAAGTGCAAGAGGTTTTCTTCATATTTTTCTGACATCATGAGGTTATCAGTAGACCACTCTGGCCTTTCACCTGTCATCCTTTGCTTTTGCCATATGATCAACTCATCTTTTCCTATCTCGTGATTTTTGGATGATATCCTTTATTCCTATTACTGGGAGTTCCTCCTTGTTTATATTATAGCCTGATGATACCAACCACTTGCCTGTTGCCATTTGTGTGATATTAATCCTTAGGTCTTCTGAAGCATTGATGTTCTATGTCTTTCAGCCATATAGTAATACCAGTAAAATGTCAGTATTGAAAAGATGGACCTTTGCTTTCGTGGAAGCTTTAGGTTAGAACTTGGCAATTTCCCAAAGGCAGTCCAGCTTTTTTTCTCCAAATCTGGAATGGGCTTTTTGTTCATCTATGCTATCTGTCCCAGACATGCACACTGTTGGACAAGCAGGGTCCATTCAGAGGCATGCTGAAATCTGAGCTATAGACATTAGTCATCCACTTGGTTTTTCCTGCATGAATAGACAGACCAAATTCCTTTAGATCATCATAGATTTTTTTCCCCAGAAGGCTCTACAATGTTCTAGGCCTTGAAGCAATTAATATTTTTGTCAGCCATAAACAATAGCATCTGTAGGGCCTCAGTGTCTGCAGGGCATCCTTCTGTGAACTGGACTCTGTCCTGGACTTCCTCCCTCACAATGGTGAAGAACTTTGGTGAGCATATATCTTGTTTTATGCCTCACCCAATGTTTCTTATCAGAGGATCATTGAATAGGACTATTTTTGTTCTTATGTTTTCTAAGGAATTCTGAATTATCTTGATGGGAGATAGTTTGCTGTAAGGCACTATTCTGTCCTACAGGGAATCAGATGCTTTTTAATAATCAACAAAAGTTAAATACAATGAGATATTTTTTTCTCTTCCTCTTTCAGTTAATTGTAACACGGTAAAGGTAAAGATATGGTCCATTCTTGAATATTGGTTATGAAAGAAAGTCTCTTTGTTTCCTACTAAATACCTTTATCAAGAATGTCCTTGATTCATAATTAGATGGATCTCGTAAGCATTTTATATAGATGCTAGAGCAGAATATAACTTAGGAATTACTGATGCTCCCAAGGTCTTATTTTTGAGATTTCCCCCCATGCCTTTGGTATTTTGTCCTCCTTAAGATACCTTAGATGTTGGTTCCTTACTTACCTCCACAAATTGTTATCACTCAGAGCAGTGGTGTCAAACTCAAATAGAAATGGGGTCCACTAATCCATATGTAAGGATCCCTGGGGGCTGCACATTGACTTAGTTTTAAAATGTAATCTTATCAATGTTTTTTGATATTTTTATGTATTTATGTATTTATTTATTTATTTGTCTGTTTGGTATTTCCTAGTGACATTTTAATCTGGTTCCAGCAGCACTGGGGAGGAATGTGGGCAAAAAGGGGAGCTGTGGGAAGCATGTGGCACCTCTGAGTTAGAGTACAGATCTGTTGAACTCCTCTAGCTGCTTTTTCAGCCTTTGTTCTCTCGAATGACAGCTTTATCTGCTTTATAAATACATCTGGGGTTGGGATGTTAGACACCAAATGTGGACTGTCCTTGGTGGAGAAACAGACTTTTGTTTCAGAGTACCATTGATGAACCATGCTACCCACTTCCTGACAGAGAGGTAATATACTCAGGGGACAGAGTGAGACATACCACTTGTATGTGGCCAATGTGGAAATTTGTTTTGTGTGACTATGCAGGTTTGTTATAAGGGTTCCCACTAGGGGAGAGGTGGGAGGTAGAGAAAATAGATATTTGTTAATTTAAAAAATAAATTAAAACAAAAGAATATATTTTATATGGAAAGATTTGTATAAAATGATATAAAATGAAATGCCCAGAACCAGAGGACAATTACATGATGACCACAGTAATAATGGGACACTATGGGTGTAGCATGACGCATATGTTCTCACACATAGACAATGTGGTTTGTTTTACTTGACTATACCTGGACATAAACTGATATTTTCCAATCCAGCGGCCACTGTTGATTTTCCAAGTTTGCTGGCTTGTTGAGTGCAGCACTTTAATGGCATCATCTTTTAGGATTTTAAATAGTTTAGATGGAATTCCATTACCAACACTAGCCCTGTTGTTAGTAGTGTTTAGTAAGGACCACTTGGCTTCATTCTCCAGCATGTTTGACTCTAGATCAGGAACAACACCATTGTGGTTATTGATAAGGTTAAAATCTTTGTTGTATAGTTTGTTTATGTATTCTTTTTTTTCCTTTTCCGCGGGGGGGGGGGGGGGAGGAGACAGGGCAGTTGGGGTTAAGGGTTAAGTGATTTGCTCAAGGTCACATGGCTACTAAGTGTTAAGTGTCTGAGGCCGGATTTGCCCTCAGATTCTCCTGACTCCAAGGGCAGTGCTTTATTCACTGTGTCACCTAGCCACCCCTTGTTCATATATTCTTGCCACCTCTTCTTAATCTCTTCTACTTCCGTTAAGTTCCTACTATTTTTGTTTTTTTATCATGCCCATTTTTGGTCCCTTGATATCTCTAATTTTCCTGAAGAGATCTCTTATCTTTCTCATTCTATTGTTTTCTTCTATTTCTTTGCATTGCTCATTAAAAAAAAAAAACTTTCTTATCTTTCCTTGCTATTCTCTGGAATTCTGCATTCACTTGTGTATATCTTTCCTTTTCTCCTTTACCTCTTGCTTTGCATCTTTCCTCATCTATCTGTAAAACCTCATCAGAGCCATTTTGCTTTCTTGCTCTTCTTTTTCTTTGGGATGTTTTTTGTTGCTGCCCTCTGTAAAATATTGCAAATCTCTGTCCATCATTCTTCAGGAACTCTCTCTACCAGATCTAATCCCTTAAATCTATTCATCACTTCTACTTCATATTCATGAGGAATGTTATTTGGGTTGTACCTATATGGTCTGATGGTTTTCCCTACTTTCTTCAATTTAAGTCTAAATTTTACAATAAGAAGCTCATGATCTGAACCACATTCAGCTCCAGGTTTTGTTTTAACTGACTATATAGTGCTTCTCCACCTTTGATTGCAAAGTATATAATCAATCTGATTTCAACATTGACCATCTGTTGATGTCCATGTGTAGGGTCGCCTTTTGGGTTGTTGAAAAAGAATGTTTGCTAAGACCAGCAAGTTATCTTAACAAAACCCTATTAGTCTCTGCCCTGCTTCATTTTGCCAACATTTACTGGATTATGTAGAAAGCAAGGGAGTTGCAGAAAAAAAATCTACTTCTGCTTCACTGACTACACTCAAGGCTTTGACTATGTAGATCACAACAAAATGTGGCAAGTCCTCAAAGAAATGGGAGTACCAGCTCATTTTACTTGTCTCCTAAAGAACCTATATGCAGGTCAAGAAGCAAGTTAGAACCTAACATAGAAAAATGTATTGGTTTAAGATTGAGAAAGAAGTATGGCAAGGCTGTATCTTGTTACCTTATTTATTTAACTTATATGCAGAGGACATCATGTGAAATGTCAGGTTTCATGAATCCAAAGCCAGAATTAAGGTTACCAGGAGAAATAACAACAATCTCAGATATGCAAATGATACCACTCCTATGGCAGAAAGTGAAGAATGAGGGAAGCCTCTTGATGAGAGTGAAAGAGTAGAGTGCAAAAGCAGGCTTGAAGCTTAACATCAAAACAACTAAGATCTTGGCAACTGTTCCCATTTGCTTCCTGGCAAATAGAAGGAGAAGAAATGGAAGCAGTGTCAGATTTTATGCTCTTGGACTCAAAGATCACTGCAGACAGGGACTACAGCCATGAAATGGTTGGAATCTCCTTGAAAGGAAAGCTATGGCAGATCTGTATAGCCTACTGAAAAGCAGAGACATTACTGTGCTGACAAAGGTCCATATAGTCAAAGCTATGGTTTTTCCAGTAGCAATATATGGCTGTGAGAGACTATAAGGAAAAGTTGAGCTCCATAGAATTGATACTTTCTAATTGTGGTGCTGGAGAAGACTTTTGAGAATCCCTTAGACAGCCAAGAGATCAAATCAGTCAATACTTAAGGAAACTAATTCAGACTATTCACTGGAAGGTCTCCATTACTGAAGCTGAAGCCACATACTTTGTCCACATAACAGGGAGACAGGACTCATTGGAAAAGACCCTAATTTGGGGAATGATTGAAAGCAAAAGGAGAAAGGGACAGTAGAGGATGAGATGGATAGGTACTGTCATGGAAGCCATGAACATGAGTTTGGACAGACTTTGGAAGACAGTGGAGGATAGAAGGGCCTGGACTGCTGTGATCTATGGAGTCATCAGACATGACTAAACGACTGAAAGACTGAAGAACAACAAAGGCTTCCACAAAGAGTGGGTTAGTGGGTAGTGATAGACTTTAGGGAAAAAAAATTTAAAAAAATTTTAAATCCACAGGAAAAAATATACAGAAGGTGAAATAGAGCAATTTTGTTATACTTTTGTAAACATAATGTCTTTTAATTTTTTGTTTGTTTTGCATAATGTCTTTTTAAAAATTTAATGTAACAAAAGATCAGATTTTTCTCTTATGTAAGCATTCTTTCCTTTGTGTATTAGAAAGTTTGTTTGTTGATAAGTTCACAATTTAAAGTTATTTTTAAAAAAGTTAACAAAATAGTTTTTGCAAATCCTTTTAGTTTTTCTTTTATCTGTAGCCCTCTTTTCATTTTCATCCTTGAATTCCTTTGGGATGACTTTGCTTAGTTCTCTATCTTAGCATGATTTCTTTCAGCTAGCTTTACCCTCCACTACTTCTCTCTGTTTTGTGAGAAAATACTGCTCATGATGTTCATTACTCTTCTCCTTAAGATTTTAGAGATGATTTTATATTCTAACCCAGTGTTTTCTTTGGCTTCCACGTCCTCTTCAATTGGCAACTAAGTCAGATATTTGCTGACTAAGGAGCTTTGTGGGTACTTTGAGTTTTGTTATCGTGGCAATTAATTAACACTGGTTAAATTTCTTGCAGAAATTATTATAGTTAGTGTTGATATAATTTCTGTTATCTATTTTCCATTTTCCCCAATTGTTCAATTAAGGGTTCAGTTGTTTTAGTTGTATACTTTATACTTTCCTTCTTTTTCTTCTTCTAAAGTTAGTGGTCTGATTGAACACAGACACCTAATTCAGGGATAACTGCCACAAATAACAAGTCATTTCCTGTCTATTAAAGTAAAATCTATTTCATTTTTTATGGCATTATTTGGAACTTGCCACATCTAAGACCTACCTTGTTTTTTTTTAAAACATGTGTTCCTGCTGTAGAGGCTTCTTTGTAATCCACAAGTCTTTGACCTCTCTTATTCTTCCTTCCTGAACCATGTTCTTCCATATTTCTTTACATTTTCACCTTTTCCCACCTTTGCACTGAAGTCACCAAATACCAGAGTACATATTGATGTAATATAGAGGGTATTATAAAGTTCTTTATGGTATTTCTCTGCTACTTCATCCTCAACAATTGCTATTGGTTCATGAGTTGCAATCATTTTCATAGTGGTCTTTTTGCAAATACCTATCATTTGTACTACAATATGCAATGACTAAATGTCTCGTGAAATATTTTTATCATTGTTGTCCCTGGACATATAAGTAAATCTCATTATGCCCCAAATCCTTTTCTTGCCTCTCAAAGGAGTACTTTTGAGCTATCCTTCCATTTATTTGCAACCTGTACCTATATAACAATGCCCTTTCCAATGTACCTGATTATTAGTCATCAGTTATTCGTCTTTTGCCTCTATCTGTTTCCTCCAAATCACTGCTTTGCACTTTTGTACTGTTCTAACTGTTGGGAAGTTTTCCATTATTTCAAGCCTAAATTTGCCTTTTCATAACTTCCCCTCATTTCCCTTGCTTCTGCCTTCTGGGGTCAAATAGAACAAGGTTATTCCCAATTCCATGTGTTACCCTTCAAAAACTTGAATTGTCATGTTCCTTATAAATCATCTTTTCTCCTGGCTAAACATCCCAAATTCTTTCAAGTAATCATTTTATGGAATGTTCTTAAAGTCCTTCATCATCCTATGTTGCCTTCTTTGGGTTTTCTTCAGCTTATTTACATCCTTCCTAAAATGTGGTATTTACAGCTGAACACAGTACACTAGATATTTTCTCCCCAGTCTTGGATACCACCTACATTAATTCAGCTTTATGGTTCTGTTAGCTTTTTTGGTGGACATATTGAAAATATTGCTCATTCGTATTGAGCTTGCAGTCAACTTAAATCAGACTACTGTATAAGACATGCCTCCCCTGTCTTGTACATGTGAAGTTGCTTTTCTTAACACAAGTTTAGGATTTTATGTTTAGTCAGTCAATAAACCCTTATTAAGAGCCTACTATGTGCCGGCACTGTGCTGAGTACTGGGATACAAAAGGGCAAAAGATAGTCCCTACTCTCAAAAAGGTCACAATCTGATTAGAGAAATGCACAGTTAAACAACTCTTGAGTTACCACTTCATACCTATCAGATTGACAAAAAAAGAAAATCATAAAAGATGGAGGGGATGTGGGAAAATTGGAACACTCATGCAATGTTGGTGGAATTGTGAGTTGATCCAGCCATTCTGGAGAACAATTTGAAACTATATCCAAAGGACGACAAAATTGTGTGTACCCTTTGATCCAGCAATACCACTGTTAGCTCTATATTCCAAAAATATTAAAAACAAAGGAAAAGGACTTATTTATACACAAAAAATTATAGCAACTCTTTTTCTAGTGGCTAAGAATTGGAAATTGAGGAGATACCCATCAATTGGGGAATGGTTAAATAAGATGTGGTATATGACTGTGATGAAATATTATTGTGTTATACGAAATGACAAGCAGGATGATTTCAGAAAAACCTGGAAAGACTTACATGAACGGATGTAAAGTGAAGTGAATAGAATGAGGAGAATGTTGTACACAGCAACAGCAATATCGTACAACAAACAACTATAAATGACTTAGCTCTTCTCAGCAACACAACAATCCAAGACAATCCTAAAGGACTAATGATGAAGCTTACTATCTGCCTCCAGAGAAAGAACTGATATTGTTTGAATACAGACTGAAGGATGCTATTTTCACTTTCTTTCATTCTTTTCTTTTTCTTTTGAGTCTTCTTGTACATAATGACTAAGATGGAAATGTTTTACATATTTGCACATGTATGACCTATATCTGACTACTTGCCATCTCAGGGAGGGAAGGAGGGAAGGACAGAATTTTGAACTCAAAACTTTAAATAAAGAAATTAAAATGTTTTTTAAAATTGGAAAAAAAGAATCTTACAATTTAATAAGGGAGACAAAAAGCAAACATATATATGTGTGTGTGTATATATATATTATTATAATATATATAATATTATTAAAATATTATATATATATAATACACACACACACAAACAAGCCACATGCAGGATAAATAGGAAATAATGAATAAAGGGAAAGTTTTAGATTAAGAAGGGTTGGGAATTCGTTGATTTGTAAAACAGACAACTCCATCTTCCCCTCCCTTAATTGATCTGTAAACAAGCAGGACCCCCACCCTGTCCTTTCCCTTGATTGATCTGTGGGCGGGAGTCCCAGCCTATGGTTTCGCTCTGGCGTGGGAAATTCAAATGTATACTGACCAATCACTGATTGTAGTTTCAAACACTGACCAATCACTGTAGTTTCAGCTTTTATAACCTGGCTATGGAACCTCTATAAAACCGGCATAATGTCTGTGCCAAAGCACTGTCTGATTTGGGCATGTACCCCAACAGTCCCACGGTTATAAAATCTACTTTTTAAATTAAAAAAAAAAGGGTTGGGAAATACTTCCTGTAGAAGATGGAATTTTAGTTGTGTCTTAAAGGAAACCAGGGAAGCCAGTATACACAGATGAGGAGGGAGAACATTCCAGGCATAGGGGGCAGCCAGAGAAAATTGGGGGGAACTCATAAATGGAGTATCTTGTTGGAAGAACAGCAAGTAGGATAGTGTTATTGGATTGAAGAAATACATATCAGGGGGGTAAAATATAAGAAGAGGGGGTGGCTAGGTGGCACAGTGAGTAGAGCACCTGGAATCAGAAGGACCTGAGTTCGGATCTGGCCTCAGACACTTAACACACACAAACAAAAACCTAGCTGTGTGACCTTGGGCAAGTTACTTGACCCCAGTTGCCCTCCAAAAAGCAAGAAAAAAAAGAGTAGAAGAAGAGGGGCAGCTAGGTTAGGAAGGACATTTTGCATTGGTCTTAGAGGTTATAGAGAGTCTCCGGAGTTTATTGAACAGGGGGTATATGTGACATGGTCAGGCCTGAGCTTTAGGAAAATCACTTTGTCAGCTGAATGGAAGCTGGATTTAAGCTGAGACTTGAGGTAGGCAGATCCACCAACAGGTTATTGCAAAAGTCCAAGGAGAACCAGGTGAGAGTGATGTTCCAAAAACCTAGAAAGAGGAAAGTATCAAGAAGAAGAGGGTGATCAGCAATTAAAAGCCCATTGGATTTGGCAATTAAGAGAGAACAGTTTTGGTAAATGATAAGGTTGGAAGCTGAATCATAAGGGGTTAAGAAGAAAGTGAAGGAGAGAAAGTGTAGGCACTTACTGTAGATGACCTTTTCAAGGAGTTTAGTGACAATTGGCAAGGGAGATAGAGGATGAGTTTTCAGAAGAAGAAATCTAATCTATCAATTGAAATTGAAAAATTTCATATAAAATTGTTCTAAATCAATATAAATAGAGAAATACAAATTAAAACAACTCTGAGGTACCACCTCATACCCATCATATTGGCTAACAAGACAGAAAAGGAAAATAAAATTCTGGAGGGGATATGGGAAAAAGGGACATTAATGTACTGTTGGTAGAGCTGTGAACTGGACACCATTCTGGAGAATAATTAACTATGCCCAAAGGGTTATAAAACTGTTCATATCCTTTGACTCAGAAATATTGCTACTAGGTTTGTACTGCAAAGAGACAAAAAAAGGAAAATGGCCTATATATGCAAAAATGTTTATAGTAAATCTTTTTGTGGTGGCAAAGAATTGGAAACTGAGGGGATGCCCATCAACTGGGGAATGGCTAGACAAGTTGTGGTATATGATTATGATATAAAAAATGATGAGGGGATACTTTCAGAAAAACCCTAGGAGGCTTATATGAACTTATATGATGCAAGTGAAGAGATCAGAGCTAATGGATTATTGTATACAGAAACAGCAATATTATAATGATAATCAACTGTAAAAGACTTACCTACTCTAATCAGTGATCCAAACAATTCCAAAGGACTCATGATGAAAACTGTCATCCACCTCCAGAGAGACAACTGATGAACTCTGAGTGCAAATTGATGTGTGTGTGTGTGTGTGTGTGTGTGTGTGTGTATATGTGTGTATGTGTTTCAATATATATATATCTATATTATATATAATATAGGTATATATAATATATATATATTTACCTTCATTGTTTTTATTTGTTTTTTTTTTTGCAACATGGCTAATTTGGATATGTATTTTTCATGGCTTCATATGTATATTGTATTTCTTACCTTCTCAATGATTGGGGGAAGAGGTGGATAGAGGGATAGAATTTAGAGCTGAAAATAAAAATAAACAATTTTAAAAATTATTTTTTGGATGCGGTAAAGGAGGGCAATTGGGGTTAAGTGACTTGCCCAAGGTCACACAGATAGTTTTATGTTAAATGTCTGAGGCCAGATTTGAACTCAGGTCTTCTTGACTCCAGGGCTGGTGCTCTATTCACTGTGCCACTTAGCCGCCCAACAATTATTTTTTAAAAGGAATATAGGATGACAGTGGGAATGGAAGGATCAAGTGAGGTTTTTTAAGGATGGGTAAGACATGGGCATGTTTGTAGGCAGTAGGGAAGGAACCAGTAGATAGGAGGAGACTGAGAATAAGTTATAGAGTGGGGATGACAAACAGGAGAGTCTGCTGGAGGAGATGGGATAGAATGGGATAACTTATACAGGTAGAAGGGTTAGCCTTGGTAAGGAGTCAGGCCACCTCTTCATGTGAGACAGGGTGAAGAAGCAGGTATTGGCAGAAGACATCTAAGTGATAGGAGATAGAAGAGGAAGACTGAAGTCATGGGGAATGACCTTAATTTTTTTGTAAAATGTATGCCAAAATTCTCTGATGAGAGGTGAGGGGAGAAGGAGCCATGGGAGGATGAGAAGGGATGAAAGGGTTAGCAAGAGCTGCCGTGGAGAGTGAGATAATGACTTATTAAGGGAGATGTAGAAAGATTGCCTTGAAGCATTGAGGGCCCAGTTGGGATTGTGGAGATAAATTTGTAGTGGAGCCAGTCAGAATAGTTGCATGATTTTCTCTACTTTCATTTAGCAGCACATATGTCAGAATGAAGGTGGTGGGTGATGAGAGTCATTCAAGGCTGAGGCCTGGTGAAGTGCAGTATGATAAGGAGACCAGAAACTCAGGAGAAAAAGACATTGTAGAGTTAAACTGGTTCACTCAGGGTCAAGATAGGGAAAAGAGGAGAGACTGGCTACTGTAGGGGAACTGGTCTGGGAGAGAACTGAAGGGTCAAGGGAATTAGAAGTCACAGTGTGGACAAAGAGTAGGGTTTGGTATAGGGAGGCAGAGGAAGAGATAGAAGGCCAATAGATTATAGTCAGATGAAGGGATTTTGGAATTTTTGAAGATGAAGGTGGTGCATTTGTGAGTGATAACAAAATCAAGGGTATGGCCATCTTTGTGTGTGACTGAAATGGGGTAGAGGACTAGGTCATAGGAAGTGAGTAGGTTGAGGAACTGAATAGTTAGAGTATTTGAGGGGGAGTCATTATATATGTGGAACCCCCTAGTACGAGGACAGAAATTGAGGAGGAAGGAAAAATTGTGAGCCAAGTTTCAAATCCTTTGAGGGAGGAAGGGGAGTGACCTGGAGTTCTGTAGTCAATACCTACCAGAATTTGTTTCTTTAAGATATCTATAAACTTTAATTTACCTGTTTGTATTCCAGCAGATAAGGGAGATTATTGTCCCATGACCTAGGAAGGAATGAACACACTACTGAAGACACTAACTTGTATCAATTTAGCATTCCTATTTGAAAATGAAACCAGAAGAAATAAAAATGTTACAGTTACCTCATTGGAATTGGTTTTTATAGTACACTCAAAGGCAAAGAGAAACATTTTCATGGGGAAAATATTTGGACATCTTGTATTCTGCTTGAGTATTTCAGTGATTCTGTGGAGCAGAGGAAGACTGACTGATGCTGAGATCAAGTCCACTGTCTTTTTTTTTCCTGAGGGGGAAGGTAGAGCAATTGGGGTTAAGTGATTTGCCCAAGGTAACAGGGCTAGTTTTGTGTTAAGTGTCTGAGGCTGGATTTGAACTCAGGTCCTCCTGACTCCAGGGCTGGTGCCCTATTCACTGTGCCACATAGCCGCCCCAAGTCCACTGTCTTGATCTCAATATATCCACTAATCTACTTGGAATCTTTAGAAAAAAGTCTTATTTCTCTCTTCTCTCTTTTTCCTTCCTTCTCTTCTTTTTTTCTCTTTTTTGCTCCATTCCCCTCCCCTCAACCCCTTCTAAAACAATATCTTATTTTTTCTCTAGTTACATGTAAAAAACAATTTTAACATTCATTTTTTCTTTTTTTATTCTATACTTTCATTTTTTTATTTTTTAAAATAATATTGATAATAGCATATATATTTTAAACATTTGATTTTAAAACTTTGAATTCCAGATTCATTCCCTTCCTCCCTTGTCACCCACCATTACTGGGAAGATAAGTAATTCAATATAGGTTGTACATGTGTAGCTATGCAAAACATTTCCATAGTAGATATACTGTAAAAGACTGACTATATTTCCCTCCCTCCTATCCTAACTCCCACTTGTTCTATTCTCTACTTTGATCCTGTCCCTTTTTGCTGTTTTGCTTTATGGAGGGCAATTGGGGTTAAGTGACTTGCCCAAGGTCAGACAGCTAGTTTTTGTGTTAAGTGTCTGAGGCTGGATTTGAACTCAGGTCCTCCTGACTCCAGGGCCAGTGCTTTACTTACTGTGCTACTTAGCCATCCTGATCCTGTCCCTTTTCAAAAGTGGGTGCTTCCAACTACCCTCCCCCCCCAGCCTGCCCTCCCTTATATCATCCCCCCTCTCATCCCCTTCCCCCCAACTCTCCTGTAAGGTGACATATCCTATTTAGTGTGTATGTCATTCCCTCCCTAAGCCAAATTCACTGAGAATAAGGTTGACCCATTCCCTTTTGCCTTCCTGTTCTTCCCCTCCATTGTAACCATTTTCCCTTACCTCTTCTGTATGAGATAGTTTAACCCATTTTGTCTCTCCCCATCTCCTCTCATTATATTCCTCTCTCATCTATTAATTTCACCTTTTAAGTATCATCCCTTCCCACTAAATTAGTCCTATGCCCTCTATGTATATCTATACACATATATACACACATTCACATATGTATTCATATGCCCATATACCCTCCTATATAGTCCTATATAGACATACATATGTATGTATGTATATATACATATACATATATATGTATATATATATATATATATATATATATATATAATTTCTATTCCCTTCAACTATTTTCATACTGAGAAAAGTTTCATCAGTTACAATTATTGTTTTTCCCTGTAGGATATAAATAGTTCAACTTTGATAAGTTCCTTATGATTTCTTTTCCCTGTTTACCTTCTCATGCTTCTCTTGCTTCTTATATCTGAATGTCAAATTTTCTATTCAACCCTGGTTTTTTCATCAAGAATATCCTCTATTGCACTGAATGACCATATTTTCCCCTGAAACATGATACTCAGTTTTGCTGGGTAGGTGATTCTTGGTTTTAATCCCAGCTCTTTTGCCCTCTGGAATATCATATTCCATGCCCTTCGATCCCTCAGTTTAGAAGCTGCCAGGTCCTGTGCTATTCTGATTGTGTTTCCACAATATTGAAATTGTTTCTTCCTGGCTGCTTGTAGTATTTTCTCCTTGATCTGGGGATTCTGGAACCTGGCTATAATATTCCTGGGAGTTTTCTTTTTGGGATCTTTTCAGGAGGTGATCTGTGGATTCTTTCAACCTCTATTTTGCCCTCTGGATCTAAAACATCAGGGCAATTTTCCTTGAGAATTTCTTGAAGGGTGATTTCTAGGTTCTTTTTTGGATCATGGCTTTCAGGTAGTCCAATAATTTTTAAATTATCTCTCCTGGATCTATTTTCCAGGTCAGTGGTTTTTCCCATGAGATATTTCACATTGCCTTCTATTCTTTTCATTTGTTTGGATCTGTTTAATAGTATCTTGATTTCTCATAAAGTCACTAGCTTCCATTTGCTCCAGTCTAACTCTGAAGGAATGAATCTCCTCAGTGAGCTTTTGAGATTCTTTTTCCATCTGGCAAATTTGGCTTTTCATCATTGGCTTTTTGAGCCTCTTTTGCCATTTGAGTTAGTCTATTTTTAAGGTGTTATTTTCTTCAGTCAGGTTGTTGACTTGCATTTCATCATTTTCTTGCATTGTTTTCATTTCTCTTCCCAGTTTTTCCTCCACTTCTCTTATTTGGTTTTCAGAATCCTTCTTAAGGTCCTCTATGGCCTGTAACCTGCTCATATTTTTCTTAGAAGCTTTTGTTGCAGGAGTTCTGACTTCATTGTCTTCCTCCTGTTCCATGCTTTGATCCTTTTTGTCCCCAAAATAGGAGTGTAAAGTCGGATTGCTGTGCTTGCTTTGCTTCCTTTGCTTGCTCATGTTGTCACTCAATTACTTGACTTTTGAGCTTTTTGCCACAGTAGGACTCTGCTACCAGACAGAGGAGCTTTGTTCTAATCGCTGGGGTTTTCTCAGCTGATGAAGGTATTAGTTGGCTGCCCTCTCTGAAGCCTCCACACACTCTGGCAAGCTGGTCACACACCCCAGGACCTCCACCCTAGTCAGTGATCCAGATGCAAGCAGGTTAAAGCAAGAGTGATTACCCCTTAGACTGGTTGCTTGGTCCCCCTACAATCTGCAGGCCAGGAGCTGAAGCTGCCATGTGGCTGGGGCTGGGGCTGCATGGCTGTGGTGCCTCAGTGGCTTCTCCCTCCCGGGAATAAAGGCCACCCGCACTCCCAAACTACCGGGTCCCAAAGTCCACACTACACTGACCTCTCACTTTGTCCTTAGCATCTATGTGTTGATAATTCTGGAAACCAGCACAGCTGCTGGTGATCTGAAGTCCCTCCTCCTACCAGAATTTTGATTGGCTAATTACAGAATGATGGTGGTATGGTGGTGACCTGGAAGTGACACTGGGGAGCAGCAAGGAGTTTTCCAACTCCCCTGCCTGACTTGTGAGCCTAGGGAAATGAATGAAGGTGTAGCCAGTACCGGAAAGAGTGGCTAGGGAAGCTGTTTCATTAGGGGTGATCCAGGTTTTGCTTATAACTAGAAGACAGAAGGTTTGGGAGAGAAGATTCATGATGAAGGGAAGTTTATTGGAACAGGCATTCAGAGGGCATAGCTGAAGAGATGGGTGGCTTTGGGGTGGGAGGGTTGAGGAGGATAGAAATAAGGAATTAGATGTTGGGAGATGGGGAATGGGGTTTGGATAATGACCAACAGGGGTTCAGAATCACTAAGATATATAGTATATAAACAAGTTGAGTGGAAGGCTAGTAATTAGGCCAGGGGACAGGGCACCAGGAGATGGAAGCCCTGTTCCCCAGTGACTTTCTTCTTCCTCTTCCCTCAAGGGACAGATATAGCAATATTTATCCATTGTTTATAATATAAAATCCAAACTCTTGCCTTGACATTCAAGGCTTTCTATAACAGGATCTACTCTCCCTATCAATCCTTATTTTCTCATTGTCTGGGGAATTGGTAAAGGTATAATACAAATCATTTGACATGAGTGATTTATCACAAGCATAGAGTCCTCAAATAAAAAGTTTCCATTTTTATTTTGGATAATGCAGCACTTCTTTCTCATGGTCCACCCCTTACATATTCATATTGTCTAATTCCACAAACTATTAGAAACTCACCAGTTACTAATTTGTAGCTTTTACTACTTGTGTGCCATGTCAAATATATCAAGAGATATAGATTACTTAATACATTTGTTCCTTGAGAAAAAGAATAAATTAAATTCCACCTTATCCAAATTATTCTGTGTTGTGGGAAAGATAATAATGTAAAGTAATAGCTCCTACCTTTTATTATTCATTCATTTATTCTGCATAACCCCCTTTAAGTTGCTTCCCAGAAGGCAGTTGCTACCTTGGGGGTCAGAGGCATACCCCATGGGGCCTCACTTCTGCTTGTGAGCTTTCTATTAACAACCAGCAAGAAGACGAAGCTAACTCTTAGCAAAGGAGTCATAGTGAGAATAATAGCTAGAAAACATTCCTCCACAAACCTGAAGCCCATTGCAACACAAATGTTCCAATCATGGTGCAAAGAATTGGAGAACAATGCTAGTGCAGCAGGAGTGCAAGGGACACACATGGCCCTGCACAACCTACTTGCTACTCTGGGGCTGCAGGGCCTGGAAGGCCTTTCTCCTTGTGTGCAGCCGTCTCTGTGGCCCAGCTTTCTAAACTGCCAGAGAAAGCTCTCTCCTGATTCCAGTCATCTCCCTTCTCTGATGCCAGGGGTCATGCTCCTTAAAAGCTGCTTCCTCCCTTGGGTCTTTCTTTATCCATGTCTATCTGAAGTATGTGTCTCTGTTCCCTCAACTGAGCCTTGAACTCTCTAAAACTGACCCTCCTAATGTTGGATGGATCAGTAAATCTGCGGCTGGCTGATGGGACCTGGGGGAGAGAAATCCCCTCCTTCCCACACCCCCTCCCTCACTCCATAATTGCTCCAAGTCTAGGCCTTGACTCATTCCAGGGCTTAGCTAGATCATGGCTACTCGGCCCAGCCAATCAAGTCGTTTCATTTTGACTGTATCAGAGAGGTATTCATATTTTGTAGAGAGGCTGTGGAAAACTCCTAACACCTCCTTCTACTCATTCTTCACACCTTGTTGTGAGGCTGTGGGAGGATTCCTACAGTTCAGTGAGCAAGTTCCTACTCTGTAGTAGGCACTTTCAATTCAATGAAACGTTTTCTTTACCATAGCCCTGGGAAGTAGGTAGCATATAAGTATGTTCTCATTTTAGAGCAAAAGAAAATGATGCTTTGAGGGCTTAAATGGTTTCTCTTCAATCATGACTGGATCCAAGTCAGTGGTTTATCTACTACTTACTTCCCTTACCACTTCCCCTCTCTGGGTCTTAGTTTCTGCACGTGTAAAGTGAAGGATTAGACCAGGTGATTTCTAAATTCTTTGCTAGCTCTAAATCTATGATACTATGATTAGATGATAAAATCCCAATAGAATTATATAGGCTGTTCCCTTGGCTCAGTAATCTGGTTTCTTGGCAATACTGTTCTAGTCAAATATGATATAAGTCATTTGAACATAATACAGTCTAAAAAAGCCTGTAGTATTTAGTTTCAGATGATTTCTCACTTTGTTCATTCAGAAGTAAATGTAAGTAACAAACAGAGCAGGTTTGTAACTACCTCGTGAATTTACAGCTAGGTCCTGATTGATATGAATAAATGAATAATGAGTTTTGTGAAGTGGTCTCCTCATTATTGGAATTCACAGTATTTTAGAGTATAATTATATGTAAAATATGGTAATTGGTTCTAGCCCATTGAAAATATGCAATGAAAATTTGACTAATGCGACCACTTCAAGGGGATTCATTAATTGTACTAATCGGGGCCTAGCTATAATGTATGCTTTTAAATATAAACTCTGCATAGCAGAAGTTCACGGGTTCATATACAATTATCTTTTTTGTTCTTTGTATAATGGAAATTGAAATATTATTGATGATTGTCAAGTTTGTAATAAAAAGAAAAAATTTTGAATATGAATGGGGATTAAAATGAAACATTATGAGTAACACACCAAGATTTCCCTGCAGTGATGAAATCACTGGCCCAGACACACCCTCCCCCCTCCCCATACACACATACACGCACACACGTACACACACAAACACACACATGCGCACGATATTGTCAAGATTTATCATTTAAAGTAATAGCACCATAGTACTAATACTACGAATATTAACTGATGGTCTGAAAAATCCCAAAGAGTCTTTAATCTTATGGGTCTTGATGTTGTTTTATTCTTTTTCTTTTTGTAAACAATGTGATTTCATTCCATTCCTGCTTCGTGTCTCTAGCCACATGTTTCCTCTAGATGGTGCTCCGAACCAAGAATCATTTCCTAGTCTGGACGCTATTGAAAAATAATTTCAAGAAGACCGTCTTCTTTGTCTACAAATTCTGTAATCTATTTATATCTACACCACAATTTATAGGACACTAGTAGTATAAAATATAAGTACATGATTTCTAAGTTTTACAAATCTCCTTGATATAACACAAAGCACCATCTGCATGGAATAATACCATCTGTTGGACTGTGGACCGATCCATATTTCTCATATCTGTGTTATGGCAGCCAGCCATTCGCTGGTGTTAGATGTTCAGTATCCTGTTGATCTGCTAGACGGTATGTAAGTCATTTGTACAAGTATGATTTTTTTACATTGGTCACATAGACACCATCTCTTTCATGCCCATTTTTGTGTTTTTCATATTTAATACAAATTTTTGAAAGGAAAGATGATTTTACTTATTTCTTGATGACATTACCCCCCCCCCCAGTGCATACCAAAATAGTCAATCAAAGTTAAGATTTGTTTTTGGAATAAAAAAAAATGGGTCCTAAATTATGGTTTTATTTTTTTCTTCTATCAATTTTGAATCTGCTCTCCTTGTTCTTGAATATTCTTACAATCCCTACTTGTTTAGCATTGCTACTTAACTACCACTTCCTCCCCTCTGTCACTTCCCTTCCCCCACCCTTTTTAATAATTCACAGAGAAGGCTACGCAGGCCAATTGTACTTCAGCATGTTGGGTGCAAATTTGGAAGATGTAATGTTCTTTGAGTCCCTGAATTCTGTATTATTGAAGTAGGTTAGTTAGATCATCTGTTAAGATCTAGTACTTGCTGTCATCTTAACAGCATCTTAACACATACAGCAATGTTTAGATATTGCGAATATGGTCCTTGTTTTCTTTTCATCATGAGTTGGTTTAAAAATAATTTAATTGTTTTCTTAAAAAAAAAACAGGTGAGATTCACATTTTATTTTCTTGAAAGGGGAAAGAGGGCAAGCTATGGGAGAAAAAGCATTTCTTCTCAAGTTGTACATGGTTGAAAAGAGAGATTGTATAAGATCAGTTCCCAATTTTACAGGCTAAAAAATTTTGATTATCCCTTTCCAATTGAGTGACATCGGAAAACTGTAAACAAAGGGGTGCTTATGGTAATTGTGATGTCACTTACTCTGGTAGGGGAATGGAAATAGATGCTAAATTCTCAGGAGGTTAGAGAAAATAATTTTAGCTCAAATCTGTTATGTCTGGTGCCTTAGGGGGATGCGGCAGAGTCTCAGAACAATCATTCTATCGGAAATGCAGCTGGGGCTGTCTCTGACATAGTCCCCTGCACTGAAAAACTGACCCCCCCCCCTTCTCCTCAAACACTGGGGACTGGACCAAGAGCCACCACCATGCAGGAGATACCTAGGGAGGGGTGTGCAAACACGGCACACTTCTCCCCGTTACCTCCCAAATGTGAGATGGATAGGAGAGAATCTCTGAAGCACATACATGTCAGGGTAACTTCTCCAGAAACACCTCCCCCCCAACTCCAGCACCCCAGTCAGAGGCCCTCCTAGAGCTTCAGATGCTTACTTTGGCTTTCTTGTGTATAGCTCTCAACTAGTAAACAGTCAAGTCTGCCTAAACACACCAAGGCTGGGGCCAGCCTAATTATCCACCAGGAAACAGTAATTGCAGCTTCCTACTCCTTAAATGCCCTAAGCCTAGTCACCTCTGTTCACAATGGATTTCATCTGGTCCTCCCCTTTCTGTGGTGCTCTCTAATTAGAGTGCTAACAAAATAGAGTGTGAATAATTTCCCCATCAGTTTGGGTTTTTTTTAATGTATTGGTATATTTTGTTTTGACACGATATACAATTTCTAACTGATTCTCAAACAGACCCTTTGACAAAGTACATTCTTCATGAAAACATGGATTATTAACAGAAAGGAGGGATAGATGTGTGGTATTCAGATTAACTGTCAACTTCAGGATAAAATGAGACGCCACGTAAAAGCTTTTACACACCTTAAAGCCTTGTATAACTGTTAGCTATGATTATTGATTTTCTTGTAGTCATTTTGCATTAAAAATTTTTTGGACAAAATCTGTGATTTGAGAGGTGCAAGGAGCTCCTGTGAGAAACTCCCTCTCCTAAAGCCATTCAGCACTTTTTCTTAAAATTTAGAGGCTCAGAGAATTGCCTGGAGCTCTGAGAAATTCTGTGGGGGGGAGGGGGAGGAGGGGTCACCCAGTCCATATATATCAGAAGTGGACTTCACCCCAGGTTTTCCTACTCCTGGGCCAGCTCTTTATTTGCTGGACCAAACTACATAGTAGATGTTCAAGATTCCACATATCACCAATCCTTTTGTTGTTCTTTTTCTGGGTTAGCTGTTGTTTTATTACAGAAATTATTTGCTTTGATTAAAATAAATTTTTACTGACATTTTTTATTGTTATATCACCTGCATTTCCCAAAGTATCCCTTTCCCTCCTGATCCCATAGGACCATCCCTTATAAGAAAGTGTGTAGAAAGGAAGGAAAAAATTCTCTAAAATGAAGCAATGTATCAAAAGAGCCTGATATCATATGCAGTGTCCCATAGCCATGAGGGGAAGATTATTCCACATCTCTTCTTTGGAACCATGCTTGTACTCTCACAGCATTCAGTTCTGATTGCTTTATTGTTGCTGTTTTTCCATTTCTATTGTTGTGGTCATTATATATAATATATATGTACACACATATATGTAAATAAATACACATATAAATACACACATATGTAAATATACATACACACATACAAATACACACACATATAAATACACACACATATACATACATACATACATACATACATATATACATCCATATACATGTTTGTTTTCCTGGTTCTGTTTACTTTGCTACTCATCAGTTCAGCCATTGGGGTATAGTGGATAGCATTTGGGAGTTAGAGTCAAGAAGATTTGGATTCCAATCCTGCCTGGTATTGTTTACCTGTGTGACTGTGGGCAAGTCACTGGACCTCTCAAAACTTCAATCCCCTCATCTGTAAAATAAGGGGATTAGATTTGATGACATCTAAGGTCCCTTTGAGCATTTCCATGCTTTTCTGCATTCATCACATTCATCATTTCTTACAGCACAATAGTATTCCATTATAATTAGTTACCACAATTTGTTTAGCCATTCCTCAGTTGATGGGCATCCACCTCATTTCCAGGTCTTTACTATAGATATTTTGGTGCATATGGGGCCTTTCTTTTTGTCATTGACCTTCTTGGTGGTATATGCCTAGCCTTAGAATCTCTAAGTCAAAGGGTATGGACTTTTTCATCACTTTCTTTGCCTGATTCCAGATTGTTTCCCAGAATGGTTGCACCAATTCATAGTTCCGTTAATAATGTATTTGTGTCCCCATGTTTCTACAACCCTGTAATCTTGGCCAATTTTCTAGACATAAACTGAAACTTCAGGTTTGTTTTGATTTTCACTTCTCTTATTATTAGTTAATGATTTGGAATATTCTTTCATGTGGTTGTCAATAATTTGTAAGTCTTCTTTTGAGAAATGTTTGTTCTTATCCTTCAACCACTCAGTTTTGGGGGAAAGGAAGTCAGGTATCTTTTTGATATCTCATTGTAGGCAGGGGTTTGGAGGAGAGTTATTTTTTTAATCCTACATTCAAAACAGGTTTATGCTTGATTCCAATAGGACAGCCAATTAGAACTGGTAACTTTCAGAGAGAGAGAGAGAGAGAGAGAGAGAGAGAGAGAGAGAGAGAGTTACTTCAGAGCCATCTGTTTCCATTGGGCATACAGTAGGACAATGGCAGCATAATCAAGAGATTAGCAACTCATCTGCTCCCACAGGGCTGGGGGTATAAGAAAGGACCCTTCCTGTCCTGTAGCCAGGTGTGCTGTTGGATAGAGTTCAGGCTTAGGGGAGACTATCAAATAAGAGAAGTTAGCTTCCCTTTTCTCATATTCATTAACTCATTAAGTCCCTTTCTCTGGTGACTTGGGATGATATTACTGACTTACGTTACTTACCTCCTCCATTAAAGAGCAGGAACCGTGTAAATTGGTTATAGGACATGCAATTTATTTCTACACAGGGAAGAAATGCTAAACATAAAAGACTCACAAGTATAGATGCAAAAGGATTCAGTAACTAAACTTATAACTATTGTTGACAGTCTGATGGGAGACTGATATTTAACCCTCATCAGAACATAAAGCAGTTTATGAGACTGCTAATTAGGCATTTTACATTTCATCCTGATTCTGTACTGTCCAAATAATTCCTGACACATGTCTACTGGTAAAATGACCAGGTACAAGGCAGTCATTCTGTCAGTGGCTGTGCTTTCTGGAACATCAACCATAACTGTCCAGGTTATGGACAACCTCTACTTCTTTGGTGCTTGCTGCCAAGGTCACACTTATAGCTGAAAGATGCTGTCACTTTTCACATCTAGTCAATGAGAAGCATTAGATGATCTCAAAGTTCTTTTCTAGCACTAGCTTTCTCCTCTTTGATTCTAGACAGTATATATGAGTGTGGATAGACTGCAGCATGTCATCAATGAAGACTTCACAGGAGGTGAGCCATTCCCCCAGTACCATCAAGAGTAAGGAAGATCCAATGAGCTATTGCCCACATGCTCCATTGGTTCCCACATAATGTTAGGATATCTGGAGGAAGACCCTCAGCATGTTAGACAACCCCCCTGAAGAGGAATAGTGAGAGGATATGGAAGAGAGTGACAAAGGCTAAGAATGTGTCAGTGGATTAGGAGCCACAACATTTAAAGGAGTATCCAATTTGATGGGACCCATCCTTGTATGACTGAAGGATACCAACCAATTTCAAGAAATTAGAAAACAGAGGGGCGGAGCCAAGATGGTGGAGTAGAAACAGCATTTCCAATGTGCTCTGCCCCATACAAATTTCAAACAATGTGAAAGGGGACTCTGAACAACTTCTGGAGCCACAGCACCCACAGAACGGCACAGAGAAGCTAACCTCCTGCTGAGGACAGCCCAGCAGCCCTGCAGGGAGCAGCCAGCACAGCGCTCTAGCGCAGCACGCAGAGCCGAGCCAAGGTCCGTGGTTTTAGCCCCAGGGCGGCCGGGCCTTCAGCCGGCTGGAGGGACCCCAAAACACCAGCAGTTGTGGCGATTCTAGAATTATCAGCACAGATATGCCTAGGACAAAGTGAGAGGTTAGTGCCCTATGGACTTTGGGACCAGTATTTGGGGAATACGTGGCTTCCTCCCCTGGGAGCGAAAAGCTGCTGAAGAAACCGTGGCACAGAAGCCATTTTGCAGCATCAGTAGTGGTTCTAGCTCCTGGTCTGAGAACTGTAGGGAGATCTAGCAATCAGTCTGGGGGTTAATCGCTCTTGCTTTAAACTGCCTGGATCTGGATTGCGGTCTGGGGGGTAAGTTTGGGGTGGGTATCCAATTTGCCAGAGTGGGTGGAGGTTTTACAGAGGCCACCCAACCGGCGGAAGTTGTGAAGACCCCACGTTTGGACGGTGTCCCCTGTCTGGTGGCAGAGTCCTCTGTGGCAACAAGCCCAAAAATCAAGTAATTAAGTGGCAACATGCCAAGGCAAACGAAACAAAACAAACAGCAAAGTTCAACATTGGACTCCTATTTTAGGGGCAAAGAGGCTCAAAGCAAGGAGGAGGACTGTGAGGTCAGAACTCCTGCACCAAAAGCCCCAAATGAAAATACAAGCTGGCTACAGGCCATAGAGGACCTTAAGAAGCATATAAGAGAAGTGGGGGAAAATTTGGGAAGAGAAATGAAAAAGATGCAAGAAAAGTATGAAATGACAGTCAACAACCTGACTGAGGAAAATAACACCTTAAAAAATAGACTAACTCAAATGGCAAAAGAGGCTCAGAAAGGCAATGAGGAGAAGAATGCCTTAAAAAGTCGAATTTGTCAGATGGAAAAAGAATCTCAAAAGCTCACTGAGGAGATTCATTCCTTCAGAGTTAGACTGGAGCAATTGGAAGCTAGTGACTTTATGAGAAATCAAGATACTATTAAACAGATCCAAACAAATGAAAGAATAGAAGGCAATGTGACATATCTCATGGGAAAAACCACTGACCTGGAAAATAGATCCAGGAGAGATAATTTAAAAATTATTGGACTACCCGAAAGCCATGATCAAAAAAAGAACCTAGAAATCATCCTTAAAGAAATTCTCAAGGAAAATTGCCCTGATGTTTTAGATCCAGTGGGGAAATAGAGGTTGAAAGAATCTAGAGATCGCCTCCTGAAAAAGATCCCAAAAAGAAAACTCCTAGGAATATTATAGCCAGGCTCCAGAACTCCCAGATCAAGGAGAAAATACTACAAGCAGCCAGGAAGAAACAATTTCAATATTGTGGAAACACAATCAGAATAGCCCAGGACCTGGCAGCTTCCACACTGAGGGATCAAAGAGCATGGAATATGATATTCCAGAGGGCAAAAGAGCTGGGATTGAAGCCAAGGATCACCTACCCAGCAAAACTGAGTATCTTGTTTCAGGGGAAAATATGGTAATTCAGTGGAATAGAGGACTTTCAAGCATTCTTGATGAAAAAACCAGAGTTGAATAGAAAATTTGACATTCAGACACAAGAAGCAAGAGATGCTTGAGAAGGCGATCAAGGAAAAGAAATCAAAAGGAACTTATCAAAGTTGGACTATTTACATTGCTACATGGAAAAACAGTAACTGTGTTTGATGAAACCTTTCTCATTATGAAAATAATTGAAGAAGAGTACATGGCATATGTTCACAGGTATACATGGATAGAGGGCACAGGTTGAATTTGATGGGAAGGGATGATTCTTTTTTTTTTTTGAGGGCAATTGGGGTTGGGTGACTTGCCCAGGGTCACACGGCTGGGTTTTTGTTTGTGTGTTGGCTGTCTGGGGCCGGATCCGAGCTCAGGTACTTCTGGCTCTGGGGCTGGCTCTCTGCTCGCTGCGCCACCTAGCCGCCCCGAGGAAGGGATGATTCTTAAGGGGTGAAGTCAAGAGGTGAGAGAGGAAAGTGGCAAGAGGAGATGGAGAGAGACAGGGTAGGGCAAACTATCTCATGTAGAAGAGGCAAGGGGAAGTAGTTGCAGGGGAGGGGAAGAACAGGAAGGCAGAAAGGCAAAAGCATATTCTCATTGAAGTTGGCTCAGGGGGAGAATCACATGCATACTAAATGGAATATCTTACCCTCACTCACTCTCCTGAGTAGGGGAAAGGGGGATGAGAGGGGGGATGATGGAGTGGAGGGAATTCTGGGGGGAGGGGAGGGAATTCTGGGGGGAGGGGAGGGAATTCTGGGGGGAGGAGAGGTTGGAAGTACCCACTATCAAAGAGGGACAGGATCAAGGTGGGGAATGGACCAGCTGGGACATGAGATGGGTGGGAGAGAAATATAAGCAGTCTTTTACAACAAAATAAATAAATAAATAAAATAAAAATAAAAAAAAGAAGTAATCTGTGCAAAAAAAAAAAAGAAATTAGAAAACAGGAAAACACTGATATACTTAAAGTATCTTTCATTTCATTGGGATGGCCCCCTCCATCAAGGCTTATCACAACCCCTCAGTATCTTAGAAGAAGGCCTTCAAGAGTTACTGTGGCTGAAAAATTTATCACTGTTATAGGAATGTAAATTTTTAAAATCTTTCCTGCCCCTAGGTTAAGTACACCTGGAGCCTGTGGTGGGAGGCTTGTTTTTCAGGAAATACTTTGTGACTGGGTAGTGGGTCAAGAGGGTTGTTACATTCTCTGACCCAGGAGAAGGCTATATAAACCCTGATGGGAGGCTTTGTTTTGGGGCTCACTTTGAGAAATGTTGTGTGATTTGACCAGACGAGACTCTGGGCAGCCATTGAGAGCCCCCCCCCCACCCCCCTTTGAAAACCCAGATGTTGTTGCTTCCCTCTCTGGTAACTGACTAGGTATAGATGTAATGGTTGGACAGTTGGAGGCCTGTCTGCTTGATCTGTTTCTCTGTGTTGTAACTTCTGTTTATAACCTGTCTGTATACTCTGAAGTTCAGGGTGCTGACTTTTCCCCTTGAACTAGGTAAATGATGTGTTTGATTGATTCAAGCAAAATTGTTAACACATTTTGAGTTGCTTTCCTTTAGAAAAGCAGATCTAAGAACCTGTGTTGGCTGCCACCCTGGGGATGCTGGGGTGCTTGCTGCTACAATCACCTTGTAGCCAACTTGATGATGATGCTCACTGCAATTAGCCTAGGCTTATCTTCTGACAATAGACAGGTCCCATTTAATAAACTATACTTGACACAAAAACTGCTCTTAAATAGCTAAATCTTTGATAATTCAGACCTCAGGGGCATCAGATGACCCACAGTTGCCATCAGCCAATGAATGGTACAGGCATGGAAGCTAGAGGTATCACTGAATCCTGCAATGTTAGACAAACATTGGAAATCATTTAGCCACATGAGTAACCTGGGAGCCATGAAGTTAGAATGCCCTGCCCAAGGTCACATGATGAGCAGAGCCTTGACTAGAATCCATTGACATGCCCTGGAAACTAATTTCTAAAACAATTCTCTGATTGTAGATTGTTGGCTTGTCTTTTGTTTCTTTTTAAGAAATGCAGAGTACTGGAGCTAAAACATTCTAGTTATCCAAACTTACCGTTTATTTGGACTACAGATCATTTATCGTGCCTCTTATTCTGTCCTTAGAGGGTTTTTTTCCCCATGTAATAAGCTCAGCATTTGTGGTGCTGAAAGGACAAACTATAAAATTCTGAAAAATGAAATTCCATAATAGCTCTTCTAAACCTCCATTATCTAACTCAGTTTGGTGCTATCTTCAAAAGCTTGACTCTTCACACTATTCTTTTTCTAGGTACTACTGGAAAATGCTATCAATTTGTACTGACCACATAGACCCTCCTGGTATATATTTGGTTTTTTTTGTAACTTAAATGTTTTATTAAAAGCTGAACAATGACTGTCAATATGGCTGACTAAACTTACCTAATAACTATTTACAATTGTATTCATTGAAATACATGATATTATCTTAAGAGCTTTCTAGTCACTTTCTTTAAGACCCCATCAGGATATTTTATTTACTGGTTCATTCTGATGTACTCTTCCTTTTCTATGGTCATAATTGTTGTCTCCTCCATTCTGCTTTTTACATTTTGCATTATTTAATGAAGGCCTTTCCAGATTTCTTTGTATTCCTCATACTTTCATTCTTAATGAGAGTACAGTAGTCATTAGCACTAATGTACCACAATTTATTGAACCGTTCTCCTATTATTGGACATTTGGGTTGCTTCCCATTTTTTTGAATTAACATGCGATATTACTGTGAAAGCACTTGAACAGAAAGATCTTTTTAAAAATAAAGCTTTCACTATAGTGGTATATGTTTGTAATGGGTGATTTCAAAACAGGAGCTTCAAATAAAAAGGCTCTCACCACTGAGACCTCTGCAAACAGATAGCTTTTAGCCCGGCAGGCAAGTCCAGCTCAAGTCAGGCTGTACGTGACATGGAGTTGCTTTTGCTGTGTAATTTCGCAGGCTGTTGGTGCTCTGGCTAAATGCATGGCTGATTTAATGCTGTAAGATTGTCCATTTAGAGACTGATTAGACCCTGGGGTACTGTCAGAGGTGCCTTTAATACTTGGACTTCAACAAGGTTACTTTCTTACTGTAAGACTGAGTGCCCTCAAATTGTTTGTACAATGATTTCCCCCCAAATAGAAATGTTCTTTCTCTATATTTATAAAAGAGTACGTATGGCTGTGTCTGCATAACACCACATGTCAGGACCAATACTGGGAAGAAAAAAATCAAGGAAGAATCTGATGTTCTTAAACATCCAGATGTTTGCTACTATGTAGCCAAACATCTGGACTTGGATTTCAGCTTTTTAGCTTTCATCAAGATTCTGGTGGTAGGTACATTATACACATTAAGCCAACCAGGTTTAGAGCACTTTAGGAATGATGATGTGAGAGGTTATAGTGCTTTGAGGTTTGCAAACTGCTTCATTTACATTATTTCCTTTACCCCTCATGCCAGCCCTGTGAGGCAGGTAGCGCTAACATTATTATCCCCATTATATAGAGGAGGAAACTCCAGTGGAGCGCTCACTAGCAAGTCTTACACCTGGGACACATTCAGTTAGTGAGGATAGGGGTGGGGTTTACAGTGTAGCAGAAAACAGTCCAACCATAGGCCCAGGCATGTGCCAGGAGGGGATGGGGCTGCCTTGTGCAGATTGAGGGAAAGAGAAGCTCCTAGAGAAGGATACCATGGCAGTGGGACCCTGGGGTGGGCAGTGATGTCACATGGTAGTGTCAGCTAGTGGGAGATGGTACACTCTCCCAGAGAGCTCAGAGTCCAGAAAAAATACCCAGTCAGCCCATGTTAGTTACAGTTCTGAAACTAGGCTCCGGAAAGGTTGTCTCTTGCCCATAGTGGCACAGCTATTAAGTGTCAGAGATGGAATCTGCAGAATGCTGAGGGTCCGGTCCTCTTTTTGCTACATGACATTGCTGCTAACGTGTGTAGTAGTTACTTTATAAATATTGGCTGAATTGAATTGAATTTTCTTCCATTCCAGATGGTGGACTATGGAACCAGAGCAAATCAGAGGCTGCAGTGATAAGAGCCATCTTACTTAAACTCCCTACAGAAATGTGCCCCTAGCCACAGAATATGAAATGAAGATCGCTATCGACCCACTCTTAACATCTCTTGTGGATATGCCTGGCAATTCAGTGGACAGTCAACTGATTTCATTTGCTCTGAGACAATCAAGTCAAGCAGGAAACGGCTCCTTATCGCCTAACAAGAGTATAACCGTCTGTATAGTAAAAACCTCTTGCTCCATAAACTATTCCACTTTTCATTTTTAAACTGTTAAAAATAATGTTTGAATAGAACAACATAAACAGCATTTACAGTGTCGGAAAATTAGCATCTTGGAGTATGCCAGGACCTTGGGTATTTGTTGAAGAAGGAGAAGGTGTGGTGCTGTTGCTTTGTCAATGCTGTGGTTTTTCCAGAACCCTTCCTTTACCAGTAGAAATCTTTTTTTTTGGTCTGGACTAATGATATTATTAATGTAAATAAATACTGGTAAAGAAACTCTCTCCACTGATACAGATTAGCGGCCATTCTGGCCACAGAGCTGATGTTTTGGTGCCTTTCTGGTCCCCAAGCCTTCCCTCTACTAGAGCCATTACACCACACAGATCAGAACTGCCCCAAAAGTCTTCAAGGGCCAAGGGACTCCAAAATGCATCGCTAGTGGCCAGCCTGGCCACAGGTTTCTCCTAATGAAGCAAGGTTGCTCCTTGGCCCATCATTGGGCCCTTCCTTGTCCAAGACCTGGCTGAGCTTGGCCTTTGCTGGCATAGTCTTTGAGAATCCAAGATACCAAAGATACTTGACTTATGACAAGATATCAAAGGAAAACTTGAAGAAAATGCTCTATCCACATGGATCCATGTCATTAAGAAGTAGTGTGGTAAGTGACCTGTTCTGCTTAATTGAGGACATTTGTGTAAAGAAATATAAGAAGATTCAATTTATTCATATGTCTTATTCTATAGAAGTTTTTTTCCTAAAGCCCAGGTCTGACCATGTCACCTCCCTACTCAGTAAACTCCAGTGGCTGTCTATCACCTCCAGGATCAAATATCAAATCATCTGTTTGGCGTTCAAAGCCTTTTATAACCTAATCTCCCCCCTTACCTTTCCAGTCTTTTTACACCTTATTCCCCACCATATATTCTCCAGTCTGGTGACACTGGCCTCCTTGCTGTTCTATGAACAAGACCCTCCATCTCTTGGCTCAAGCATTTTCTCTGTCCACCATGCTTGAAATGCTCTCTCTCTATTACTTTTTCTCTGTATACTAACTTCCCTTAGCTTCCTTCAAGTCGCTTCAAGTAAATTTCTATCTTCTACAGGAAACCTTTCCCAACCCCTCTTAATTCTAGTGCCTTCCCTCTCTTAATCATCTCCTATTTATCCTGTACATGTTTGTTGGCTTATTGTCCCTCCCATTAGATTCCCTTTTATTAGAGATCAACAAACAAAGGCTGGATGACCACTTGCCAATCATGTTATAGATGGTGTCATTCAAATAGGGGTAGAAGACAATGGCCTCTGATGTCTCTTCCAGTTATGAGATTCTAGGCTTCTGTAATAAAGTATCTAAGTCACTCAACTGAACTAGAATTCAGTTAACTAGAATATTACAGGCAAATATTTTAAATAGGCCTTATAATTAAATTAGTCATTTATATTATGATTTTGTTGGAAAATGGGACAAATAAGTCACCTTCAGCATGCTACTTGTTAAAATATAAATACTTATGTCATTTCCAAATTTCTTTCACCCCTAAAATAAATATGATTGAAGATTATTATAAATCCATGAAATTCTTATTTTAAATCTCATCTTTTTATTTCCATATAAGCAACATATAAAATCTCAGGCTATAAAATAACATGATTTTGTGATCTGTTTTATTTTAATATTTAGTACATTTAAATCACATAACACCTTTCTGTAATACAATTTAGAACTGAAAGGGCCATCTGGTCCAATCCGCTCATCTTACAGTGGAGGTACTAAGGACCACACAGGGGAAGCGATCTATCTCTACAGGGTCACCCAGTCAGTGAGTGGCAGAGCCTCTCTTCAAAGCCAAGTATCTTGATTCCAGAGGAAGCCCGGTACAGGAGGAGGGCTACTGGATGGCGAATCCATTCCAAACTTGTCTCTGCTCCTGTGTAGCCACTTAACCTCTGAGGATCAGTTTCCTCATTTATAATCAAAGGAGCTGCATTAGTAACTATTTCTAAGTCTCTTCCAACTCTAATGCCTGTGACTAACAACTATGCTCCTTCCACCATATCTTAGTACTTCCAGATTTTCATCCCCTTACAACAGTGGTATCAGATTCAAATGAAACAGGGGCCACTAAACCATACACAAGGCTCCCTATATGCTGTGTATTGATTTAGTTTTAAAATGTAATATTATCGATGTTTTATTATATTTTTATTTATTTTATGCAATATTCCCAATTACATTTTAATCTGGTTCCAGTCACACTCAAGGGTGTGGAGGGCCATGTGTTTAATACCTCTGTTGTATGAGTTTGCTTTCCATAGTGCTATCCTCTTAGCCAATCAGAAGACATTCCTGCAGCAAGAAACCAGCGGCACTATGTGTCTGTATTGAATTTTTGTTTCATACAAGTGATGGTGAAAAGCACTTTTAATCTTTAAATATCTTCCAGGTCATAGTTCTTCAAATTCTAGTTGAGACACATATAATACTAATTGAAATAGTAATGGTTGTAAGTTTTACTTTCTAATTCAGGTAGAAGTTGTTTGGGGTTTTTATATGTACTTACATAAACACAAGTTTTACAACTTTGAGGCAACATGTGTACGATGGAACATATACTATATTTGGAGCAAGGCAAGGGGATAGGAGGGGAATATGCATTTATATGGTTCTTATTATGTGGGGTCTATGGGGTGTTCAGGAGGACTAGCACCCTGGTGTGAAAACGTGCCAAGCCCTTTCCAGGGCTGCTCGTCCACCTTTGATGTCTACCTGATTCACCCAAGTCTCACCTGTGTCTCCAAGAAGCTGTAGTATGTTCAGTGGCCACACCCTGGCAAACCATCTTGGCAGACAGGCTAAACCAGGTTAAGAGTAACTGCTAGACCTCAAACTTGTCAGTGAGTTAGGGGGTGTCTACTACAAGCACGTGAAGACTTTCGCCAGCAGAATAGGTGGATAAGAGTATTTTATTCCAATGGCCCTGAAATGACTGAAGCAGATGCTCTGGAGCACCTAGAGCTCAGTCAGACATCAAAGAAGCCAAGGTCATCCACTGCATCCCAGGCCATCACCAGTCATCCTGACTTTTGTCTTGGACTTGGGTGACTCAGTATGTTGTTCGACTCTGCCTTACTTGAATCCAATTTACGTACAAGTCAAGAAGTTACTTGTGACATCATTGGTTCTCTTTGAAAATGAATGACAATAGAGTACTGGCTCTGGAGTCAGGAGGACCTGAGTTCAAATCCAGCCTCAGACACTTAACACCAAAACTAGTCATGTGACCTTGGCCAAGTCACTTAACCCCAATTGCCCTTCAAAAAAAATCAAAGCAAAACAAAACAAAACAAAAAAGAAAATGAATGACAAACAACAACTGTGTGCCAGGCACTATGCTAAAATGATCTCATGTAAGCATTACAACAGCCCTGAAATGTAGGTATTATTGTTATCTCCATTTTACAGTTGAGGAAACTGAGGCAGACAGAGGCAGAGTGACATGTCCAGGTCACACAGCTTGTAAATGTCTGAGGCTGGATTTGAACTCAGTGTTATACTGATTCCAGGCCCACCTGGTGCTCTAGTCACTAGGCTATCTAGTTGTCAGGTGAGAGGGCCTGGGTTCAAATCCCTGTTCTGTTACCTTCTATCTGTGTGAACTTAGGCAGGAAGCTTAAATCCTGCAGGCCTCAGTTTCTCTACCTGTAAAAGCCCCTTTCTATGTAGGGTAATGATGTAGAAGTCCAAAGATCTGGATTTGAGTAGCAGCTTCACTACTTACCAGCCACATAACCTTGGGCCATTTACTTTATCTCCAAGTCTCAGTTTCTTAATTGATAAAATGGAAAAAAAATTCTTATACTATCGACTTAATAGGGTTGGTAGGTGGATCAAATGAAATTAAGTTTGTATAGTGTTTTGTAATCAGAAAGCAGCATATTGGGGCAGCTAGGTGGCACAGTGAATTAGAGCATGGGTCCTGGAATCAGGAGGACCTGAGTTCAAATCCGGCCTCTGACTCTTGACACACTAGTTGTGTGACCTTGGGCAAGTCACTTAACCCCAACTGCCTTGCCTTCCCCCTCCAAAAAAAAGCAGCATATAAATGAAGGTATCATCATAATTAATACTTCAATAATATTTCACTAATTTATCTGTGTGGGTATTTCTTCCACCAGCATAGATCACAACCCCTCCATAACTTGGTAGATGCTCTTTGAAAGTTGCTGTGGCCCCCAAAAAGCATCTCCTAGTTCCCAAACCAGTGATAGGCCACTCAGAATTCAGGAAGACTGGTTCTCCCACAACAGAAATACAGTCAATCACCTGGCTTGAATTGCTAGCCTTATGAACTTGACAAGACCTGCCAGAGCGAACTCTCAGTTAGTATTGCCTTCAGGAGCTCAGGGTCACTTTCATGCCGCAGTGAGCCATCAGAGAAAGGATTTAGTGCCACTCAGATACTACCTCCAACCTGAGAGTTTCCCTAACCCTTACTATCCCTAATGATCTCTTCCCCACCTCCCATGCAACCTTCAGACATCCTTATGTAATATCTTGCCTTCTGCTTATTTGACTTTGTATCTTATCTCCTAACTAAACTACAAGCTCCCTGAATGCAGAACAATGATTTTAATAAACCCAGTTCCTCTCTCTCTCCAGGCCAAAGAGTGTTTTTCACTCAGTAGGAGCTTAATAAATGTTTGTTAGATGAAAGAATGAATGAATGAATGAAATTAGTTCATTTAAAGCTGTGCCACAAAGTCCTCTTTGAATAGGATGTTCATTGATTTTTATTTCATATTTAACAAAATGATAGCAGTTGATTTTTAAAAATCGTTAATAACTTTCTTTAATAGTTTAATAACTTGCTCTTTGTTTTTTAACAAAGACACTTGAGACTGGTTTAAATTCAAGGTATATTCAGCTATTTAAAATGGCTATAGTATAGAGAGAATGACTTAGAATACTGACCATTTATGGAAGAAGCAATATAACATTTTGGGGTAGGAAAACGTTGCCATGGTAACAAAATAATTTACCTTTAGAGTAAGCCATGCATTACAAAGCAAGGGAAACTGCTCCACTATTAGAGTAAATGCAGACTATCAATTCTTTTGTAGTTATCTTGGTATTTTTTTTTACCTATTTACTAGACTTGTCCTAAAATAAAAATAATTTCTCTTAAAAACCTAACAAAACTGCATGCAGTTGAAGGCTTTGTTATTTTCCAAAATGGTGAAATAATTTAAGGAAGGTCTGCAAACATGTTATTGGTTTGATGAAACTAGATGAATTAAAACAAATTCTAATGTAATAAAATGGTAGATGGATTCTTTAATTATTGGAATTTCAGAGGCTTGAAATGGGCAAACATCCAAAGATTCAGATGTTCCTTTAAAATATTTAAATCTCTTAATCCTGCTTCTCTTCTTAGATTGTCAGCCTCTAGGGTCCTTATGAAGCCATATGGAAGAGTAGGAAACATCTTAGATTCCTAATAACTTAATAAATAGGTGACCATTCACAGTAATAATAATAATGTCAGCTAACATTTATATAGCACCTACTATGTGCCAGGCACTGAGGTGAAGTAACTTGCCCAGGGTTACACAGCTAGTGAGTGTCTAAGGCCAGTCAAGCGTTTCTGACTCCAGGCCCAGAGCTATCTCCACTGTATCACCTAATTTCTTTGAGCTTGAAGCTCTTCATCTGCAAAATGGACATATCTAAAGAACCTGCCTTATAGTGGTTCTATGAAGATCCAATGAGGTCCTGTATGTGAAGTGCTTTGTAATGCTTAAGAGCTCTCAGCTATTGTTATTCTTCTTCCTTTCTCCATTCTCTTATTTCAGCAGATTCCCAGAATCCCGGAGTCCCAAAGGGCCTCAGAAACCCCAAAGGCTGACTCATACCTAAGCAAGAATTCCCTTCTACAGCCTACATGGCAAGTGGCCTCCAGTCACTGTTTGAAGTCCTCTTGTGAGGGGAAAACCCTTTCTATTTTTGGACAGTTCTCACCATTAGGAAATTTTCTCCTGAATCAAGCTTAAATCTTCCTCTTTTCAACATCTCCCCCATTGCTTCTGGTTTTACTATCTGGAACCAAAGAAAAACAAGTGTAATCCCTCTTAGATGTGGCTGCCAGCCCTCATTTTTATGTTCTCCAGCCTAGGCAAACCCAGCTCTTTAACCTATCCTTGCATGGCATCAATTCCATATCCCTCATCGTCCTGCTGGCTCTCTTCTGATGCTCTTTAGCTTATCAAAGTCCTTCCTAAAATATGGTGCCCACTTCTCAACATAGTACTCCAGAAATGTACTCTAACCAGAACAGAGCATGCTACTACTATCACCTCTCCAGTCCTGGAAACCATACCTCTCTGAATGCAGCCTAAAATAACATTCGCGTTTTTGTTCAGTTTTCTGTCCTGTCCAACTCTTCATGACCCCATTTGTGTTTTATTTTGTTTTGTTTTGCTTTTTTTGCAAAGATACTGGAATGGCTTGCCAATTCCTTCTCCAGATCATTTTACATATGAGGAAACTGAGGCAAACAGGGTGAAGTGACTTGCCCAAGGTCACATAGCTAGCAAGTGTCTGAGGCCAGATTTGAAATCATGAAGATAACTCCAGGCCCAGCACTCTACTGTACCACCTAGCTGTTCCAACATTAGCTTTTAGCTCAGCTCTACTGCACTCTTGATTCACATTAAGCTTACAGTCTACTAAAAACTCCAGATCTTTTTCAAATGTACATCTGGAAGATTAGGGGGTTGGACATGATGACCACTACATTACTTTCCAGCTCTATGGCTATGATCTCATGATCTTCCAGTCTGCTCTCGATAAAGGGTCTGATAACAGTCACATAGCTGAGGGTGGATGTGAGTCAAAGCACCCCCCTCAAATGCCTAATGTCTTATTGTGGAATATAGGCATTATTTCTCATGAAAAGGATTTCAGGTAACATGAAACAGGTGGGGAAGGTATACCAGGAAAGGGAAGGGGGAGAATATCACTTAGCGAAAAATCTGAAATGTTTGGGAGTGTCACAGGGCCTCAGAAAATACCCCACCTAAGCAGTTGCTTACTCACTCTCTGTTCAGTTCATAGTCTGATCTTGTACATAGGGGCTGTTGTTGTTGTTGTTGACCATCGGGGCAATTCTGGGCTGACTGCCCAGCCTCCCTGCACCTTTTCCTGACAATTCTTGTAGACTCTCTTAGGCTCTATTCTTTTGTAAGCTTTACCTGGCTTCTGAACTAGACTTCTAGTTTATATTGCTCCTCATAATGTTGACCCCATTGAAAGTAGAAATTCTTTATTTTTCTTGGAAAGTCAACTTCTTGGTGAAAACTCTAGAAAATGATGATCAAATGAGATAATGTCTATAAATACCTTGGAAAATCTTTAAGTATTATCTAAGATGAGAGGCAGGTGGATCTGAATTTGAATCCTCCCTCCATTATTACCTGTGTGACTTTGGACAGTTCAGTTCTTATCTCTGGGCCTTAGTTTCCTCATCTATAAATTTGGACTGGATAGACTCTGAGAGTCCCTTCCAGTTCTGAATCTATGACCCAGAGTGACTTAGCTATGTTTCCTCCATCTTGTACTTATAAATAGAAGTTTGAAATTCAAATTTAAAACATTACATTTATCCCTAATGAATTTCATCTTCTTAGATTTTGCCCAGTGTTCTTGCCTATTAAAATCTCTTTGGAGAGTAATATTATCATCAGCAGGTTAGCTATCCCTTCTAGTCTTATGCTTAGTGCAAATCTGGTCAAGATGGCATCTGTCCCTTTATCCAAGTCATTGAAAAACCGTTGAACAGCAAAACCCAAACATGTTTCCCAGAGGCATCCCACTAGAGACCTTCTTCCAAGCTGTCACAGAACAATTGGGTCAGACCAGTCAGCAGATTCCAGTTCCAGACCTCTATCTATACTGTTCTCCAGTTCACTTCCGTACATCTTGTCCATGAGAATAGTGCGAGAGATTTTGCCAAAATCTAGATCAACTATTTCTGTTACATTTCCCTGATCTACCAGTATAATGACCCTGTTAATAACAAAGAAACTAAGTCACTTGTCATATCTCTTTTTTCATTTTGTTTTTATTTTTATCAATTCTACCATTTCTTTTTTGAAACATTTTTGGGCACCTATAGAGATGGATTCTGGGCAGCTAGGTGGTGGTGGATAGAACACTGGGTTTGGATTCAGGAAGACTCATCTTCCTGAGTTCAAATCCAGCCTCAGACACTTACTAACTGTATGTCACTAGACAAGGGACTTAATTTCTCTAAGCTTTGGTTTCTTCATCTATAAAATGGGTATTATAATAGCACCTACCTCAGTGTTCTTATGACAATCGAATGAGATAGCATATGTAAAATGCTTTGCAGACCTAAAAGGACTGCATAAATGCTAGCTAGTTTAAAAAAATAAAAACTGATCTCCTTTTAGTTGTCCTTTGCTATGCTTGCAAGCCTCAGTTCATTCTCATCTTCAGCCTTCCTGACCCTCTTCTTATAGGCCAGAAAGAATGAAAATAGGGTGGTCAGCAAGAATAGGGATGACTAGGAAGTTAGAAGCTTGACTTGCATAGTGACCTGATAAATTTGCAGAACTCTGGGGGCCTTTAGAGTCTCAGGAAAATCAGGTCTAGAGGATCATTTGTAATTGAATAAGGACTACAGTTGATTAGAATATCATGGACAAGCGAATGTTATATGTCCCTCTTTAGTCTAGGGATCCAAAGAGAGCTTTAATTTCACTCCAAGTAGAATCTGGGTACAACCAGGAAGAGAAACTAGGAAAGAAGATGGGGAAAGATTGAACCTATTTTCCTCCTTTTAAGGAAAGACAAAGTAATTTGGATATTTTGTGAATATTAGGAGTCTAAGCTGCATTTAAAATCCTTTTCAAATGCAACATAATCTATCATAAAATGGGCTTCCAACCCACATAGAAACATAATAAATGGTTGAAAAGAAGCCAGAGATTCTGAGAGTAGGAAGACTGAAGGTATCAAGGGATAAGAATAAGATATGGACAACTTTCAAAAGACCTGAAATCCCAGCCTGGGTAATTCCAACTATTGTAGAGTGTGTCTGAGTCGCTGTAGGAGGTTCTGAGTGAGTGGAGCAGTTATCGAAATGGCTTTTAAGAACAAAGACTTGGGTCACAGTATTGTGGAGTGATTCAAAAAGTCAAGATTCGGGGATGCTAGAGAGAAGGTTATAGTGGTCAAGTATGGAGATAATCGGGACCTGGAAAAAGTATTTGACTATGAGACTAGAGAGGAAGAAAGGAATGACAAAAGGTACCATACTGGGAGAGCTTTCAAAATGGTATATGCTACAGTGATGAGGGAGCCAAAGGGTGGGTGAGTGGCCAGAGTGTGGAACACCTCTGATTCTGTAATTAGGAATTCTCTTTGCTTCACTGAACTTGAAATGGCAGTGAGATACTTTTTGATGATTTCTGATGGTGACAGCATGTGTGTTTCTTCCATTGGGGCAGATCACAACTCTTGTACACTTCAGTAAGCAATCTTCAGAGGAGGATTTCAGTAGAGGAAAAAATGAAAAAGAAAATGAATATGTAGGTCTAAGTATCACAGGAGCATTCA
Source organism: Gymnobelideus leadbeateri (assembly GCA_011680675.1). NCBI lineage: Eukaryota > Metazoa > Chordata > Mammalia > Diprotodontia > Petauridae > Gymnobelideus > Gymnobelideus leadbeateri. The sequence goes on from WOXC01002755.1 coordinate 255,386, forward strand.
GAAGAGAAGGAACCAGTCATAACTGTTTTCTTTTTAAATGAATCATTGGAGGCAATTCAGTTTTGAGTATAATTTCTTTCTGATAAATATACCCAAGGAAGGTATATATATACCCAATATACCTGGATAGGTAGCTCATATACTCATTGACTCCAGTGTATCTGTGATCTCACTGATTTGAGAGTTTCCTTCAATGAAACATCATAGCCCATCTGTTCCTGCCCATCCTGTGTGACTCATCCATAGTCTCCTCAAAATTTACCCTATTGGGTCCCCCCAGTGTACTCTGGATAGAGGCCTTCCTTACTTTCTCCTTGACATGAGGATATCAGTGGAGGACTTGGACTATATACCTTGTCATCTTTTGCTCCTGCCACATGACCAGCCTATCTTTACTTCCTATCATGTGGTTCTTGGACCTTGTGGTTCTAAGATATTGTGGTTTGTTGGTACTTTACTATTCTTTTTTTTTTTTAACTTTATTTTTTCCTTTTTGGAGAGGGGGGAGGGCAGGGCAATTGGGATTAAGTGACTTGCCCAAGGTCACAGGGCTAGTAAGTGTTAAGTGTCTGAGGCCGGATTTGAACTCAGGTTCTCCTGAGTCCAGGGCCGGTGCTCTATTCACTGAGCCACCTAGCTGGCCCTACTATTCTACTTCTTCAGAGTTCCTCATTGGTTATCCCTTGCAGTCTGCTTACATCCATCCTGTACCTCTCCATTGCCTTCTGTGTGATACTTGTCTTCAGATCTTCAGAGTGAGTAGTGTTCTACATCTCACCACCATACAGCAGCATTGGTAAAATGTTAATGTTGAAAAGATAGGCCTTTACTTTCATGGGAAGCCCAAGGGCTTAGTAACAGAGCTTGGCAATTTCCCTAAATCAATACAGCCCGCTCTCTTCCTTCTTTTCAGTTCTAGACCCAGCTCATTGTTCATCAGTGTTGCTATCCCAGATATACATATAGCTGGATAAATTCTTGGTATCCATTCAGAGGCATGCTAGAATCTGGGTTATAGACATTTTTCATCCACTTGGTCTTTCCTGTGTGAATGGACAGACCTAATTCATTTGGATCAATATAGAATTTTTTTTGGCAGGCTCTATGGTGTCCTGGGCCTTGATGCAATAAATACTTTATTGCCTATAAACAATAGCATCTGTAGGGTCTCCCTTGTCTACAGGGAATCCCTCTTCAACCTGGACTGTACCCTGGGCTTCTTCCCTCATGATAGTGAAGACTTTTGGTGAGGAGACATCTTGTTTTATGCCTTACATGATGGCGTTTCTTATCAGAGAATCATTGAATAGGACTATTTTTGTTGTTACATCTTCCAAGGTATCCTGAATAATCTCTCTCTGCCTGTCTCTCTCCATCTCTCTCTCTCTCTGTACATATATATGTATATATATAATTATATGTATATACACACACATATGTATACACATGTACATATATAACACTCATTTAAAAAGTCTTCTAGTTTGTATGCTATTTGCTATTATAGACATTTATTTATATTAAATCTGCAGCACATAGTTACAAATGGTTAGTTAATCTCATGTTTTGTACAGTCATTTATTAAAAATGTTTCAAGGACTAATGTATTGATAGATTATTTTGACATGATTACTTCTTAGACTGTTTTTCTCTTTTTTCTTTTATGAATAACCTCCTTCATATATGGTTGAAGGTAGAATTTATCCCCTTCATATTTTGTCCACTGGTTTTTAGGTAAAATCTCCTGCCTCATAGTCAGGTCCAGGGCTCTCTTGCTATGAAACATTTGGTCATGACACAGATTCTCTGGAGACTTCTTTATGGTCTCTTTAATATCTTCATCTTCATATATTGTGTCATCTCGAATTAGCCCAAGTTAGTTGAATCCTGTAGCACTGTAACAGCACTTTCAAAGATTCTTGAGCCATCCACTTGATATTACAGCCTGTATCTGCATCACCATCTTGATTTCCCTGAATGATCTTGATGGGAGACACCTTGCTATAAAAGAACCTGTGAGGCAGTATTCTGTCCTACAGGGAGATGCTTTTTCATAATCAACACACAGTAAATACAGTGGGATCTTACATTCTCTTCATCTTTCAGTTCATTGTGGTATGGTAAAGATATGGTCCATTTTTGAATATTGCTTGTGAAAGAAAGGCTACTTTTTCCTTACTATATCCTCATCGAGGATGTCCTGAACCGAGACTGGTCTCACACACCTGTAATCCCTGCTACTAAGGATACTGAGACTGGTGGATCTCTTGAATTGATTAGGATTCCTTAATAAACCTTATACCAGTATGATGAGCTACAAGCCTGCCTGGGGGGGGCAAACTGCCTCCGAAATGTCAGAAATGGAGCATGTCAAAGCTCCTGTGCCCATCAGTAATGGGATCTGGACCATGAGTAGCCACTGTAATTCTTGCCTGGGTGAGATAGGGGAACCTAATGAAAGAAGGAAAGGGAGGAAGGAAGGAAGAAGGGAAGAAAGAAGAAAAGAAAGGAAAGAAGGAAAAAGAGGATGTCCTTGATTTGTTTATAACTGAATCTTATAATCATTTTGTATAAATGGTAGAATAGGCATGGAGTTAGGTAGTTACTGATGGTTTCTAAATTGCCAGTTTTAGTCGAATGGTGAGTTTGGAAGCCAGATTGTGGAGAGTTTAGAAGAGAATGAGAAAGTGGAGGTGTTGATAATAGACTGCTTTCTTCTTGGCAAACTCCTAAGGAGGGAAGGAGAGCTATAGGATGAAGCTAGCAAGGATGGTAGGATGAAAATAAGGGTTTGTAAGGATGAAGAAGACAATCGTCTGTTTGTAGGCAGAAGGAAAAGACTGAAATTAGAGAGAGAATGTGGATGACAATGGAGGCATTGTCTGAAGAAGTCAGAAGTGGATGTGATCAAGGGAGCATGTAGAGGGGCTTGTTTGCCTTGACATAGAGAAGAGCTACATCATCTGAGACCAGAATGAAGGAGGAGAGAATAGAGGGAAATGTCTGAGGAATGTGAAATGAGCACGAGAGAAGAAGGGGGAACTGTTCTTGAATGGTCTCAATTTTGGGAAGTATGGGTGGAGCTCCTCAACCAAAAGGGTGAGGAGAAGGTATCCTGGGAGACATGAGGAAAGGCAGGAAGTTTGGGAATAACTGCTGTAGACAGCAGGATAGCAAAATCAATTAGGAATGAAGAGGATATTTGCCTTGAAGCAGTTGGGGGGTGCTTGAATTTGAGATTAGATAACAGAAATTTCTCACCAAACAGCACGTTCTCAGTATTTCCTTTGCTCCCACAAGAATAAGCGCTAAGGAGGTAGATGGTGGGAGTAATCCAGGGTTGGGGTTTACTAAGGCATGATTGGAGGAAGGTCTAGGGGCAAGGGAATTGAGGGTGGAGGATACCATAGAGCTGAGTTGGTTCACCAAGGGGTTCAGATAGGGGAAGGAAGGCGAAGGTAGCCAGTGCAAGGTTAATGCCCTGAAAAAAAACTGAGAGGTGGAAGGAACAGAAGGCACAGAGAGAAGAAAGAACTCAGTTGGGAGTTGAAAAGCAAAGGAAAAAGTGAAATGCTAGAGTTATGACCGGATAAAGGAATTTCAGAGTTCATGAACATGGAAATGTCATATTTCTGGGTGATGGCAGGGTCAAAGGTGTGACCATCTCTGTTTGTAGCTGAGGTGGAGCAGAGTTGTAGGTCATGGGAACAGAGTAGTTTGGGGGCATTAAGGTATTTGAGAGAATAATATGTATATTTAAGGAAAAAAGAAATAAGAAAGGCCAAGGACTTTTGTGCATTGCTTAGAAGTCTCATTCTTCTTTATCAAAAAACTTAAGGCAAGAAAAGAATTGGTAATAAGGCCATAAAGAATGAAACAAACTTTATCATGTCTTCATATGCCTTGATATGAAGAATGGAGATGGGGAAGAAAGATTATGAGCCAAACATTGAACTCATTGAGGAAGGAAGGATAATATCCTGGGCATCTACAGATCAGGCTCTGGATTGGGTGATAAATTTGGATAGTGTGAACCTCAAAGGAGACATTAGTTAGTAAAAGTCATCCAGGGAGTTTCCAAAAATGACAGTGGGTAGCAAGGAGTATCCTGACTCCTTCTGCCATGACCAGCAAAGGGGCAGGGAGAATAGGAGAAGGAATGAGAATGTAACCAGGAGCTGGAAAGAGTGGCAAGGAAAGCGGTGTTGTCCTGAGGGAACCATGTTTCACTGAGGGCCAGAATATGGAGAGAGTAAGAAAGAAAGAGGTCTGAGATTCAAGGAAGTTTGGTCCTCTGGAGCAGTCATTACCCACAGTGCACAGGGGATGGCACCAGCAGATCTGAAGCAGGACATTGGGGGAAGGAGGAGAAGGTTGAGGTGGGTAGACCTGAGGAGTAGCAAGTTGAAGATGGGGAATGGGATTTGTATATCTCCAGCTAGGAGTTCAGGATCACTGAGATGGAGTAGCCATAAGGGAATGAAAGTATGCTAATCATTGAGCAGTGAGTCGAGGCAGAGTTTCAGTGATTAGAGAGAAGTTTGTTGAGGGAGAAACTAGATTAGACAATTCAAGGCCCTCCCTTGAGGTTTAGCCTTCTGGCAAATGAAAAGGATATCTAGCAGATGTCCTATGAAGGATGCCCCTCCCCAGAGAAGACAGGAGCACATGGAGGTGTGGGAGGCCAGGCTATTTTGCTTGTCCTGAAATAGTACTTGAGGAAATGGAAGAGGTATTGTCGGTGGGCTAGATGAGTATCAGAGAAGATGCCTGGCCAGGACCCTCCTGGGATGGGCAGCCGGCATTTTCTGCCTGTTATGATAAAGTTTATTCCATTATTTATGGTATTATTGCCATGCACGGTACCTCCCAATTATTATTATTATTTTTTACTTAAAGTGTTTATGATAAGGAAGAATGAGACTTCTTTATGATCTACAAAAGTCTTTGGCCTCGCTCATTTCTTTTTCATGAATCACGCTTTGTATAAGCTTCATAAGACCCTTGAAATCGTTAACTCTAAAGCAGTAATATCAGAATGCTAAAGTGGATGAAAGGAACTCTAAATCTCATTCTGTGACTGACTTTCCTTGTGATCTCCCTTGGGATTTCATTGTCATTTTTAAGGGGTTTAATAATACTGATTTTGCTTCAGTGAGACACAGTTATGCTGTTTGGCTCTCTATTACAAAATTTGCCTGGATCCAAGTCTCAGTTTGCCATCTCCCCTCAGAAACAACTTACAAGTAATACCCAGGTAATGAGGGCTGTTTTCTGAAGAATTTAGTATGTGCCATGCAGGGTCTGCCCTCCAGTATCATGAATTTTCTCACTCAGTGACAGCCACAAATTCAAAGCAGAAATTGAAGAAATCCAGGCAAACTTGTCTCAGATTCCATTTTTCCAAGCTCCCTTACTTAGAGACAGAGGTGGCCTTTATTCCAGGACTTTTGCCACAACATCAAAGTGACAAGCCATTCCCTGGCATCCCCTGGCTTATGTTTCAGGCCTCAGATTGCTAACTTCTTTAGAAGAAAAATCAGTGCATTTTTTCAACCACAGAGAAGCACAAAGACACAAGCTATAAATCTCCCTCCCATATCTTCTATTCTTATCAATTTTTCTTCATTTCCCTCTTCAACTGGAAAAGTCACATTCCTGGAACTCTATGCACCTAGAAACACCCTGGTCTCTAACCTGGTTTTTCATTGAGCTTCTGCTGGGAGTGACTAGAATAAGTCACCATAGAAAGTAGAGGGGATTGACACCAGATCAGCTGGAGGGCAGAAAGGGGCAATGCAAACCAAAGCAGGGTACTTCCTTAAATACATGTAGACTAGGCCAAAGGCATATTCTCCACTGTTTTTCAGTTTATTGGCTTATCCTAGGGATTTCCTTAAGAGGCTTATGAAAGGTAGAGGAGGAAGACATGCTCCTGGTACCCATCCAGAGTCAGGAAGTCAGTGTGTGCACACCTGCTCCAGAGGCTTACTTGACTGGATGCTCTCTAGGTAAGCAGCTCCGGTGAGTGCCACTGCCCTTTGATCTTGCTAGACCCAGGTCTTGCACTTCTGGAATAAATCCATTGCTTTCCTGGGTAAGTCAGAGTTGTTTCCCACCAGACCCAGGGTTCTTCCTTGGCTCACATAACCAAAATCATCATGGAGAACTTTTATGGCCTTGGATCTGTAGCTTCTCAGCAACAAGAGCTGCCTTCTCATACTTCTTGTAGGCCCTGATGATTCCATTGCTGAACTGCAATTCTGCTTTTCCCACAGGGGAGCTAGGCTTGATTCTCTGAGGGTCACATTCCTTTCCTTGGACCTATTGTTGTTGTTTCAGTTGTTTCTGGTTCTTTGTGACCCCATTTTGGAGTTTTCTTGGCAGAGATACTGCAGTGTTTTGCCATTTCCTTCTCCAGCTCATTTACAGATGAGGAAACTAAGGTAAGCAGGGTTAAGTGACTTGCCTGGAGTCACACAGCTAGTAAGTATCTGAGGCTGGATTTGAACTCAGGAATAGGAGTTTTCTTGACTCCAGGCCCAGCACTCTATCCACTATGATACCCAACCACACCTTTCCTTCAGCCTATGGCAATTTTTTTTTTTTTGCTTTTTGGAGGGGGCAATTGGGGTTAAGTGACTTGCCCAAGGTCACACGGCTAGTTTATGTGTTAAGTGTCTGAGGCTGGATTTGAACTCAGGTCCTCCTGACTCCAGGGCTGGTGCTCTATTCATTGCACCACCTAGCCGCCCCTATGGCAATTTTTTAAAAAGTCTCATTCTGTACCCTGGGTCTATCACTTCTCTGCCAAGGGGTTATGGCATCATCAGTCCTTTGAAATTATAGTTATTCATTGTATTGATCATAGTTCTTAAGTTTTCCAAAGTTGTCTTTACAGTATTGACATTATTATATACATTGTTCGCCTGGTTCTGCTCACTTCAGTCTATATCAGTTTTTATAAGTCTCCCCAAGTTTCACTGAAACTGTCCCTTTCATCATTTCTTATGGCACAAACTATATTAATATTAATATGCCATAATTTGTCCAGTCATTCCCCAATTGATAGGTACTCCCTTAGTTTCCCTTTGCTACTACAGAAAGAACAGTTATAAATATTTTTTGTACCTATGGATCCTTTTTCTCTTTCTTTGATCTCTTTGAGGTATAAACCTAGCAGTGGTATCACTAGGTCAAAGGGAATATCCAGTTTAATGACTTCTTGACCATCATTCCAAAATGCTGGATCCTGACTACTGGATCTTCCTGGACCTCAGTCCTAACTACTGGACCAATTCACAGCTCCAACAACAGTTCACCATCAATATATTGCCTCTTTTCCGTGAGCTGCTCCACCATTTATGATTTTCCTTCTTGTCCACTTGGGCAATCTGATGGGCATGAGGTAGAACCTCAAAGTTGCTTTAATTTACATTTCGCTAATTATTGGTGATTTCGATCTTTTTTTTTCATGTAGCTATTGATACATTCCTTAAAAAGTGCCTCCTTAGAGCAGTTCTGTTCAGGGCTACTCACCCACCTTTGGTGTCCACCTGTCACTTACCCCTCACCTGTGGCACATTGGTGATCCCGTAAGGAGGGTGTCAACCCCAAGCATGTGAAGACTTCCCCCAGTGGAATGAGCAGATGAGAAGAATTTGTTCCAAAGGCCATGAAGGTGGCTGAAGCAGTAATTGTGGAGTGCTTAGAGCTTGGTCAGACATCAAAGGCTCCAAGTTCATCTGCTGCCTCCTGGACTATCACCAGTCATCCTGACTTTAGTCTTACACTGGACTTGGATGACTCAGGAAGAGAGAGTGAGGCTGATGACTTTTGTGTATCTCTGCCTTACTTAAATTCAATTCATGAGAGAGTCAAGACATTATCCTGTGATGTCATTGGTCCTCTTCAAAAAGAAAGATGGACAGTAACAAAAACAACAGTAACAGCAGCAATTATATCAATATTGATAGACCTTCATCCTGCATTGAAGTTTGTTGCCAGTTATCTATGATCAATATCCATCGCTTCCAGTCCTTACTGAATGTTTTTTGGAATTCAAAATCAAGGCAGCTCATTCCTTTCAATGTAAAAAACCTAAATAAGAATGGCCAAACTGTGTCAAGCACTTAACAGATGTATAATCCTATGCAATCAGAAAAGTGAAGAACCAGGGCGGCTAGGTGGCGCAGTGAGTAGAGCGTTGGCCCTGGAGTCAGAAGGACCTGAGTTTGGATCCGGCCTCAGACACTTAACGCACACACAAACAAAACCCTAGCCATGTGACCTTGGGCAAGTTACTTAACCCCAATTGCCCTCCAAAAAAAAAAAAAGAAAAGTGAAGAACCTTGAGTCCATGTCATATGATGATGAGTTTAAAGAATTAGAGGTGCTTAGTTTAGGAAGAGAAAGATGGGGACCAAGAGGAAGGGGACGTGGCAGCTGTGTACAGGTATTCACTGGGCTGCCACATGGAAAAGGGAATAGATTTGCTCTTTTTCCCCAGAAGGCAGAACTAAGATGAATGGATACAGTGTACAGGAAGAAACCTCCTAACAATGAGAGGTGACCAAAAGTGGAATGGGCTCCTTGGAAGGTGCCTGGGTCTCCCGCCTTAGAGGTCTTCACAAAGAAGCTAGATGACCACTCATGAGGCATGGTGTAATGAGGAATTTTTTCCAGGCACAGGTGGGATTAGATGGCTGCTGAGGTCCTTTCTAACTCTAAACCCCTGTAAATTCAGTCTTTCTCACCCAGTTTCCCTATTTTAAGGAAAGTCACTGGACCTAAATTGGAACTCTATGTACAGAACTCTAGGTAAGGAAATTGCTTCTATAAAAGCAACTTGGAACCTTCTCCATGGTTAGAGAATTAGAGCCTTAGAGTGTTGCCTAGACACACTGAGAGGTTTAGGGACTAGTCTAAGGTCACACAGGCAATATATATCAGAGGTGGAATTTGAATTCCTGTTTCCCTAGCTTTAAGGCCAGCTTTCTTTTTCTTATTTAAAATTTATTTTTAGTTTACATTCTTACATTCAGTTCTTTTGAGTTTTTAATTTTGCTAGTTTACATTTTGCTAATTATTGGTGATTTTGAGCTTTTGAGTTTTAAATTTTCTGCTCCTCCCTCCCTTCCTCCCTCCCCAAGACAGTGTGCAATCTAATATAGGCTCTATATATACATTCATATTAAACATATTTTCACATTAGTTATGTTGTAAAGAAGAATTATAACTAATGGAATGAACCACAAGAAAGAAGAAACAAAACAAAAAAAGAGAGAGAGCAAATAGTATGCTTCAATCTGCATTCAGACTCCATAGTTCTTTCTCTGGATGTGTATGGCATTTTCCATCATGAGCCTTTTGGCGTTGTCTTAGATCCTTGCGTTGCTGAGAAGAGCTAAATATCAGTTAGTCATTGCACAATGTGGCTATTACTGTGTACAGTATTCTCCTGGTTCTTCTTCCCTCACTCAGCATCAGTTCATATAAGTCTTTCCAGGTTTTTCTGAAGTCCTTCTGCTCATCATTTCTTATAGCACAATAGTTTTCCATTGCATTTATATACCACAACTTGTTCAGCCATTCCCCAATTGATGATTCCCCAATTTCCAATTCTTTGCCACTACAAAGAGAACTACTAGAAATATTTTTGTACATGTGGGTCCTTTTCCCATTTGCATGATCTCTTTGGGATGCAGCCCTAGAAGTGGCATTGCTGGGTCAAAGGGAATGCACATTTTTATAGCCCTTTGGGCATAGTTCCAAATCATTCTCCAGAATGGTTAGATCAGTTCATAACTCCATCAATAATGCATTAGTATTCCGATTTTTCCACATCAAGGCCAGCTTTCTATCTACTATTCTACTACCTACCTCAAATTACTGAATGGGCTCCTATAAAAGCCCACCCAATCACAGCAATAATTTATATGGTGCTTACTATAAGTCAGGTACTGCTCTAAGTGCTCTACATTTATCTCATTTGATCCTCACAACAACTCTGAAAGGTAAGTACTATTTTTATCCCCAGTTTTCACATGAGAGAACTGGAGCAGACAGAGGTTAAGTGACTTGCTCTAGGTCAAATAGCTAGTAAGTGTCTGAGGCTGAATTTGAACTCAGGTCTCCCTGACTCTCTATCTGCAATGCAGAGGTGATTATCCATGTACCATGATTTAGGGTTTAGAAAATGGTCACTGTAGGTAACAAAGCCCAATGTTTCCTAGAGTCTCTGCCAGCCTCCTTATTTTTACTGAGAAACCTTATGTTGTAATGGAAAGAGCACTAGACATATTCAGATCTAGGATCTAATCCTAGGATCTAGTCCTGGCCCTGCCATTTCCTAGCTGTATATCTTTGGGGCAGATTTTTCCAGTTTTCTTGACTTGGATGGACCCATCTGTAAAATGAAGTTAATAACATTTGGCACTATATACCACACAAAGTTGTCTAGGGAAAAGTACTGTCAGGTTCTATGTAAATGGATTGTTACTGGAATGAACAGTTCCTAAAAGGAAGAAGCTTTCAGTATCTTGATTTTTACCATTCTGGAGTTAGGAGTTTGCAGTATCCTATACCCTGAAGATACATCCTCCACTCCTCTCTCCACACTCACTCCACAAAGCCAATCTGTAGCCAGATCTTTTTTTCCTCTCCCTTTACAACATTTATCTTAGGCACCCTTCTTTCCTCTAACACTGGTGCAGGCCTCCACACCCTGGTGCAGGCCCTCATCCCCTCATGCCTCAATTCTTATAGTGGCTTGCTGGGGACACTGCCTGCTGCAAGTCTGTCTCCCTTCTACTTAAACTCCAGTGACCTCCTATTATCTCTAGGATAAACTATTTTCTTTGGCTTTTAAAGCTCTTCTCAACATAAACCCTTCCCACCTTTCCAGTGTTCTTATACCTTATTCTTTCCTATTTATACACAATACACACCTCTTGTATATATACTTGTTTGTATGTTTTCTTTCTCATGAAAATGTCAGTTCCTCAAGGGGAGGCTGGCCAAATGGGGAAGAAAATAGAGTCAGGTAGACCTGAGTTCGAATTTGACCTCAGATGCTTATTAGCTGTGGGACCCTGGGCAAGTTTCTTAGCCTCTGCCTCAGTTTCCTCATCTATAAAATGGGGATAACAATTGCCCCTATCTCTCAGGTCATTGTGAGTATCTAACGAGAGTGTTTGTAAAAGTGCTTAGCATGGTGCAGGATACTTAGTAGGTGCCATCAAAAATGCTTCTTGTTTTCCCCCTGCCTTCCCTTTGTATCCCCAGCCAGCACTTAGCACAGCCCCCGGCATAGTAGCTCTTAATAAATGCTTGTTGACGGACTACTGACTAATGTTAGACTCTTTGCAGTTTTAATAAATGTTTGGTGATTGATTGATTGCTGGTTTACTGAGTGCCCCTATCAGCCCGCCTCCTCACCAGCTGCCCGGCCGGGGGGGGCTGCTGATAGGATTTAACCCTTTCGTGCCTGCCTAGCCTCCCTCCCAGGGGCTGGAGGGCAGCTCTTCCCATTGGCCAGCGGCCCAGTTCCTCTCTCCCATCCTTGGCCATGGCTGTACCAGCCATCTTGCAAGGCCTGCACGCTTCGACCCCCCCTCTTCCACCCCCGCCTTTCCACTTCTGGAACCATAATCAGATCATTACTTCCAGGAAGGGGTGTCCTTTCATTCCCCTCTGGCTTCATACACCCTCGCTGGACATTTCCAGGCCAAAGTATTTCTCCTGGCTTATATAAATAAGTGTCATCCCCTTCAGTGAGAAAGTAAGCTCCTTGAGGTCTGGTAGCCCCAGTGCTTAGTGAGGCGTTTAGCACATCAACATTTACCACCTAGTTTTCATTCAGCTATTCTTTCACCTTACAGATAAGGAAACTGAGTCTGGGAAAGGTCAGTTTGCTTTTGGCAAAGTCATAGGACTGAATGAGAAGAAGCAGGTATTCCATGAAAGCTGACTGATTTTGGAGTCCTGTGCCTGCTACTCATTCCCTTCCCTGTTCCATGATCTTGAGGGAGTTAGGGAAGTTCCCTGGGCCTCAGTTTCTTCTATTCTAAAAGGAGGGAGATTTTGAAAAAAAAAAAATAATGAAACCGGAAGGTTGTTTTAGAACGGCTTCTACGGACCCCTTTTCACCTGGGATCTTCAGTCCTCAGTCTGTTTCCTCCCAAGGATGATGATCTGTATTTTTCTTAACCAGACGCCCCAATCTCAGTTTAGGGGGAATTGGCTTCACTGCATGAGGCCACTTTTGTTCCATCAGAGTGCTCCCAGGCTTGGCTCAAAGGCTCCCTCTACTGGTTTTTTTTATCACCCCCCCCCCCCCCCCCAGGTTCAGATTTCTAACTCTTGGGCCCTTCTCTTGAAAATAAGCAACTAACTGACCCCCACCCCCTTTTCCTTCCTTCTCTTCCTTCCTTCCTCTGCTCTGCACTTTCTACCTTCTTCACTGACTGATTCCTGCTGGGCTGGGAAATAACTAACATTGCCAAGTTTCTCCGTTGTTGTTCAGTCATATTTCAGTTTTGTCTGACTCTGCATAACCCCGTTTGGGTTTGTTTGGTTTTTTAAAAGATACTGGAGTACTTTGCCATTTCTTTCTCCAGCTCATTTGACAGATGAGGAAACAGAGGCAAACAGGGTCATGTTACTTGCCCAGGGTCACACAGCCAGTAAATGTCTGAGGCGGGATATGAAGTTGGGTCCCGTTGGCACTCTATCCACTGTGTCACCTATCTGCCACATATTAGTAATAACTGGCATTTATTAAGCCCCTACTATGTTCCAGGCACTGTGCTAAGCACTTACCAATATCTCATTTGACCTCACAACAACCCAGGGAAGTAGGTGCTATTATGACCCCTATTTTACAGATGGGGAAACTGAGGCAAACAGGGGTTAAATAACTTGACCAGGGTCACACAACTATTTGGTGTCTGAGGCCACATTTGAATTTATGAAGATAAGCCTCCACTGCACAACCTAGCTATTCATGAGCTTGCTTGTCATTCAGTTGTGTCTGACTCTTTGCAACCCCATTTGGGGTTTTCTTGGCAAAGATATACTGGACTGGTTTACCATTTCCTTCTCCAGGTCATTTTACAAATGAGGAAACTGAGGCAAACAGGGTAAAGTGACTTGTCCTGGATCCCTCATAGTAAAGTATCTGAGGATTTGAACTTAGGTCTTCCTGACTCTAGGCTAGGTGTCTATCCACTGTACCACCTAGCTGTCCCATGAGCTTACTTAGCTTCCTCAATTTCTGGAAGGAATCCCTTCATCCACATTCCCATGCAAGGCTTCTCATCGCTCCAGTAATTTCCCCTCCTTGCTTTTACAAAAGAGGAGGGCTCAATTTAGGTCCCAGTTCTGCCCTGGTCCCACCTCCCTGTGGGGGGGGGGGAGGGGGGCGGGGCAGGGGAGGACCTGGGCTTACATGTAGCTCTTGAGCTTCCAAAAAAAATTTTCATTTAAATCTTTGAGACCTGCGTTTGTAAAGGAATGAAACCTTTTCAAAGTGTCCTTTTCATTCAAATCAAGTAAAAGACCATAACTCAGCCTTTTTCTGGTTCTGGTCTCAGAGATTAAGGGTATAGGCTCCTTGCTGTCCCTCCAAACCTTTTCACCATATGTCCTCCTCTTTGTCTGAATGTTCTCCTTCCTCACACCCACTTCCTGTCTTCCTGGGCTCTAAGCTTCTCCCTGAGATTATCTCTAATGTACCTGATTTCTGAAATTAGAATGTAAACTGCTTGAGAGCAGGGAGCTGTTTACTGTTTTTGCCTTTCTTTGTATCTTCTGACTAAGTGTATTGGCTTGACTTTTCTTCACTTCCAGGGAAGCAAAAGTAATTTACTGTTGTAACAAACTCTTCTTGACTTGACTTGGGATTTTCTTGGCAAAGATACTGGAGTGGCTAGCCATTTGCTTCTCCAGCTTATTTTACAGATGAGGAAACTAAAGCAAACAGAGTTAAGTGACTTGCCCTTGGTCACACAGCTAGTAAGTGCCTTAGGTCAGATTTGAACTCAGAAAGATGAATCTTCTTGACTTCAAGCCCTCCACTCTATCTATTGTAGTGCCAAGTAGCTGCCTCTAATTTCCTTTAAGAGGAGTCCTTTCCAATGTGTTTTCATAGTTGAGTTAGAAGTAAGAAGGACATTATCTAAATCCACTCCTATTTTGCCTTATATAGGATTATAAGAATAAGAGCTGGAAAGGGATCTTCTAAGTCCAAGGTGTCAAAGTTGTGATTCTCAAAACTCCAGATCAAAATGTCATTGGGAAATGTTTAACAAAATAAAATAAAAATATTATTCAACATAGATAATGCTAATTTGTAGTTTTCTAACTCAATATGTAGCCTACAGGGCTCTTTCCAATTTGAGTATGCCCCACTGGCAGTCCAGCTTCTTCATTTACATTTAGGAAATTTGAAACCCTGAGAGGCCCAAGTGAATTGCTGAAGGCCACACTTAAGTAATAAGTCATAGACCTGGGATTCTGAATTACACACATACTTAGAGCTGGAGGGCTCCTTGGAGTCCATTCCTCACAACTAGTGTTGAGGGCTTCTTCCCACGAGAGAAATGAGACTTCTGAGGCAATCTGCTTTGCTTTGATAGAGTTCTAATTGTGAAGAAGTCTTTTCTTTCATCTGGAATAATTTCATCTCTTTATAATTTCTGTCCTGGGGGATGGGGGTGGGGTGGAGATACAGGCCAAATGGGTGGCCTTTAGAATACCGTAAAAGAGTTTCTCAGCCCCTCCTAACCCCCCCGCCCCGCCCCAATAGATCCTCATGTTGTGGTTCACTTGGATCCGTAAGGTCTAACTGGGGAGGCCCTAGACCTGATTATATGGTTGAGTCTTCACTTTTTATTAGTCCTTTTATGAAGGGGATTTATTCTGTGAAGTTTGGATTCAGTCAAAGGGCCACACTTGAGGACCTCAAGGGCCACATTTGGTCTCAAGGCCACAGGTTCTCCACCCCTGAGTTAAGACCTTGGGAGTGAGGAAGCTGTTGGTCTGTTATTTCAGTCTTGTCCTGCCTGTTATGTCACCCCATTTGTGACCCCATGTAGGATTTTCTTAGCAGAAATAGTGGAATGATTTGCCATTTGCTTCTCCAGCTCATTTTACAGACAAGGAAACTGAGGCAAACTTGGGTCTAAGAAATAGTGAGTATCTGAGGCCTTATTTGACTGGGGTCACAGCTAATAAGTGTCTGAGGCCAGAGTTGAACTCAGAGATAAATCTTCCTGACTCCAGGTCCAGTGCTCTATCCTCTGCATGGCCCTCTAACTGAAGACCAGAATTCAAATCTTGCCTCAGCTAAGACAATTCAAATCTTATTAGCTGAGTGACCCTGAGCAAGTCACTTAATCTCTCAGCCACAGTTTCCTCATCTGCAAAACTGGTCTACTCATAGCACCTACCTCACAGGGTTGTGAGGCTTAAGATAATATGCCTACAAGGGCTTTGCAAACTGTAAAGCATTATATAAAATTGAGTATCATGATCATACTCTTTTTTAGATATCACATTCCAACCTGCAGCCACAGCACCTCCCAGAGAGCCTGGTCAGGAGGAGATTCAGAACTGAAACCCTGGGCCCCCTTTGGACACTGCCTTGGTTTCCAGAAGGGGTGTGTCAGCATCCCACTGACTTTCTATGCCTTGAGATTCTGGGCTGAGTTGTCTCCCCCTTTTAGACTATAAATTCCTTGAGGCCAAGGCTGGTTTGGCTTTTGTACTTGTATCCCTAGGGCCTAGAACAGTGCTTGGAGCAAAGTAAGTGCTTAATAAATGATTTTCTTCATTTATTCATAGTTATTTCTGCTTCATAAACCCTTTGGAGAATGTGCTTTTATAAGTATATCTGATATGGCAGCAAGGCAGCTAAATGGTTCAGGGAATAGAGCACTGGACCTGGAATCAGGAGGAGCTGAGTTCGAATAAAGCCTCAGATACTGATTGATTGACCCTAGACAAGTCACTTTACCAGTTTGCCTCAGTTTACTCATCTGTAAAATGAGGATAATAATAGTACCTACCTTCCAGTGTTGTTGTAAGGATCAGATGAGATAATAATTGTAAATATATCATTGTTATGCCATGAAAAAAAATCTAAAAAAGGGTCATCTTAAGCATGAATTTCTTGTACTTTATTAAAAATAATTTGACATTAATAGTCATTTCTCTTTTCATAAGAAATGTGTCTTTGCTATATATTATATATTATATTACATATATATTCATGTGTGTATACATACATACGTATATCTACATATATATATAATAGATGGGAGACTAGTTGACTCAGTGGATACAGCTGAATTTGGTTAGAGCAGGGATTCTTTTTTTTTTAGTTAATTTATTAGTTTAGTTTCAGTTAACAAGATTCAATTCCATAGTTCCTTGATTTTCAAATTTCCTTTACTTCCCTTCCCCCTCCCCCCACGACAGCATATAGTCCAGTATAGGATCTGCAGATACATTCATATTAGACGTTATTCCAATTACAAAGGCATATTGTACTAGGTGGGATAAAAGATGGTAAAGAAGAAATAAAACCAAACAATGAAAAGAAAAAGATCATTTAGTTTGCTTCCATCAGGATTCAGGATCAGTTCTTTCTAGTTATATCTCTGGATGGCGCATTTCTCTCTTTCTTGAGTCTTTTGGGGTTGAATTATATCACTGCATTGCTGAAAAGGGTCCAGTCTGTCATAGTTGGTCATCACAGATATGGTATGTCTGTGATTGTATACAAATTTCTTCTGATTCTACTCTTCTCGCTCAGCATCAGTTTGTATAAGTCTCTCCAGGTAATTATGAAATCTGTCACCTCCTCGTTTCTTATAGCACAATAATATTCCATTACATTCATATACCCCAACTTGTTTAGCCATTCCCCAATTGATGGGTACCCTTTTAGTTTACAGTTCTTTGCAACCACAAAGAGGGCTACTATAAATATTTTTGTACATATGGGTCTTCCTCCCACTTCTATGATCTCTTTGGGATATAACCTTAGAAGTGGTATTGTTGGGTCAAAGGATATGAAATTATTTATAATCCTTTGGGCATAATTCCAGATTACTCTCCAGAATGGTTGGATAAGTTCACAACTCCACCAGCAATGTATTAGTGTTCCAATTTGTCCACATCCTCTCCAGCATTTGTCACTTTCTTGTGTTGTCATCCTAGCCAATCTGACTGGAGAGATGTGGTATCTCAGAGTTGTTTTGATTTGCATTTCAGAGCAGGGATTCTTAACCAAGAAGGGCTCCAGAGAGGGCCCCCCCCTCCAAGGTGTGCATGGATAGATTCTGGAGATCCATGAATTTGCATGGGAAAAAAATCTTTATTTTCAAAAACATCTAACAGAAATTTAGCATTTCCTTCAAATATTTAAAAACATTCTGAGAAGGGGTCTGTGACATAAAATATTAAGAATGCCTGACTGGTAGAAGCAGGAAAACTCTGTATGCCCCCTCCATAACCACCTCAAATACCAATAAAAAATGACTCTAAACAAACTTTAGGGCTGCAGAACCCACAAAGTGACAGAGAGACACAAACCTCCCACTAAAGACAGCCCGACAGGCTGGCAGGAAGGGTACATCACAGCACACTAGGAGCTGAGCCATGTGGCTGCTTCAGAGCTCCTGGCCTGCAGATTGTAGGGGGGCCAAGCAACTAGTCTGAGGGGTAGTTGCTCTTGCTATAACCTGCTTGGATATGGATCACTGTCTAGGGTGGAGGTCCTGGGGTGTGTGACCAGTGTGCCAGAGCCAGTGGAGGCTTCTGAGAGGGCACTCAACTAATAGTTTCAGAAGGTGAGAAAACCCCAGTGATTTGAGACAAAGCTCTTCTCTCTGCAAGCAGAATTCTACTGTGGCAAAAAGCTCAAAAGTCAAATAATTGAGTGGCAACATGAGCAAGCAAAGAAGCAAAGCAAGCACAGCAATCCGACTTTGGACTCCTTTTTTGGGGACAAAAAAGGATCAAAGCATGGAACAAGAGGGAGACAATGAAGTCAGAACTCCTGCACCAGTAGCTTCCAAGAAAAATATGAACTGGTTACAGGCTATAGAGAAGCTTAAGAAGGATTTTGAAAACCAAATAAGAGAAATGAAGGAAAAATTGGGAAGAGAAATGAGAATGACGCAAGAAAATGATGAAATGAGAGTCAACAATCTGACTAAAGAAAATACCTTAAAAATCGACTAACTTGGGGCGGTTAGGTGGCGCAGTGAGTAGAGCACTGGCCCTGGAGTCAGAAGGACCTGAGTTCGGATCCGGCCTCAGACACTTAACACACACAAACAAAAACCTAGCCGTGTGACCTTGGGCAAGTTACTTAACCCCAATTGCCCTCCAAAAAGAAAAAAAACCCCAAAACCAAACAAAACAAAAAATAGACTAACTCAAATGGCAAAAAAGGCTCAAAAAGCCACTGAGGAGAATGCATTAAAAAGTCAAATTTGCCAGATGGAAAAAGAATCTCAAAAGCTCCCTGAAGAGAATCATTCCTTCAGGATTATATTGGAGCAAATGGAAGCTAGTGACTTTATGAGAAATCAAGATACTATTAAACAGATTCAAACCAATGAAAAAATACAAAACAATGTGAAATATCTCATTGGAAAAACCACTGACATGGAAAATAGATCCAGGAGAGATCATTTAAAAATTATTGGACCACCTGAAAGCCATGATTAAAGAAAGAACCTAGAAATCATCCTTCAATAAATTCTCAAGGAAGATTGCCCTGATGTTTTAGACCCAGAGGGCAAAACAGAGGTTGAAAGAATCTACCAATCACCTTCTGAAAAAGATCCCCAAAAGAAAACTCCTAGGAATATTATAGCCAGGTTCCATAATTCCCAGATCAAGGAGAAAACATTATAAGCAGTCAGGAAGAAACAATTTCAATGTTGTGGAAACACAATCAGGATAACACAGGATCTGGCAGCTTCTACACTAAGGGATCAAAGGGCTTGGAATATGATATTCCAGAGATCAAAGGAGCTGGGATTAAAACCAAGAATCACCTACCCAGCAAAACTGAGTATCATGTTTCAGGGGAAAATATAATCATTCAATGAAATAGAGAACTTTCAAGCATTCTTGATGAAAAAACCAGAGCTGAATAGAAAATTTGACATTCAGATACAAGAAGTAATAGAAGCATGAGAAGGTAAACAGGGAAAAGAAATCATAAGGAACCTATCAAAGTCAAACTATTTGCATTCCTACATGGAAAAACGATAATTGTATCTTATGAAACTTTTCTCAGTATGAGAATAGTTGAAGGGAATATAAATGTGTATGTGTGTGTGTATATATATACATGTCTATATAGGAGGGAATATGGGCATATGAATATGTATGTGAGTGTTTGTATATATGTGTACAGGTATACATAGACAGAGGGCACAAGACCAATTGAACAGGAAGGGATGATACTTAAAAAGTGAAATTGAGAGGTGAGAGAGGAATATAATAAGAGGAGATGGGGCAAGACAGAATGGGGTAAATTATCTCATATAAAAGAGGCAAGGGAAAACTGTTACCATGGAGGAGAAGAACAGGAAGGCAAAAGGGAATGAGTCAACGTTACTCTCCTCATAATTTCATCCCTTGAGTATTCTCCCTTCCCAACAAATTCAACCTATGCCCTCTATCCATATAACTGTAACCATATACACACACATTCACATATGTATTCATATGACCACACCCCTTCTTCCATTATTTTCATAGTGAGAAAGATATCATCAGTCACAGTTATTGCTTTTCCATATAGGAATGTAAATAGTTCAACTTTGATAAGTTCCTTTGATTTCTTTTCCCTGATTACCTTCTCAGGCATCTCTTCCTTCTTGTGTCTGGATGTCAAATTTTCTATTCAATTCTGGTTTTTTCTCAAGAATGCTTGAAAGTCCTCTATTCCACTGAATGACCATATTTTCCCCTGAAACAAAATACTCAGTTTTGCTGGGTAGGTGACCCTTGGGTTCATTCCCAGTTCTTTTGCCCTCTGGAATATCATATTCCATGCCCTTTCGATCCCTCAGTGTAGAAGCTGCCAGGTCCTGGGCTATTCTGATTGTGTTTCCACAATATTGAAATTGTTTCTTCCTGGCTGCTTGTAGTATTTTCTCCTTGATCTGGGGATTCTGGAACCTGGCTATAATATTCCTGGGAGTTTTCTTTTGGGATCTTTTTCAGGAGGTGATCTGTGGATTCTTTCAACCTCTATTTTGCCCTCTGGATCTAAAACATCAGGCAGTTTTCCTTGAGAATTTCTTGAAGGGTGATTTCTAGGTTCTTTCCTTGATCATGGCTTTCAGGTAGTCCAATAATTTTTAAATTGTCTCTCCTGGATCTATTTTCCAGGTCAGTGGTTTTTCCATGAGATATTTCACATTGCCTTCTAATCTTTCATTTGTTTAGATCTGCTTAACAGCATCTTGATTTCTCATAAAGTCATTAGCTTCCATTTGCTCCAGTCTAACTCTGAAGGAATGAATCTCCTCAGTGAGCTTTTGAGATTCTTTTTCCATCTGGTAAATTCGACTTTTTAAGGCATTCTTCTCCTCATTGCCCTTTGGGCCTCCTTTGCCATTTGAGTTAGTCTATTTTTTAAGGTGTTGTTTTCCTCAGTCAGGTTGTTGACCCTCATTTCATACTTTTCCTGCATCCTTCTCATTTCTCTTTCCAATTTTTCCTCCACTTCTCTTATTTGATTTTTAAAGTCCTTCTTAAGGTCCTCTATGGCCTGCAACCCGCTCATGTTTTCCCCTGGGGCTTTTGGAGCAGGCCTTCTGACCTCACAGTCCTTTTCCCGCTCTATGCCCCCAAAATAGGAGTCTAGGTTGCATTTTTCTGTTTCCTTTGCCTTGGCATGTTGCCACTTAATTGCTTAACTTTTGGGCTTGTTGCCACACTATGGCTTTAAGGCCAGCTAGAGGAATTTTCGTCCCGAACGTGTGGGGGGCAACTTCTGTTTCTGGCAAGTTGTAAACCCACCCACAGCTTCCACCCTAGATCACAATCCAGATCCAGGGAGGTTAAAGCAAGAGCGATTACCCCCCAAGACTGATCGCTGGATCTCCCCACAATTTGTAGGCTGGGAGCCAGAGCTGCCTCTGAAAACTACAAAATGGAGTGTCTCCTCAGTGGCTTCTAGCCCCCAGGGGAGGGAGCTGATGCATTCCCCAAATACAGGTCCCAAAGTCCATAGGACACTAACCTCTTACTTTGTCCTAGGCATGTCTATGTTGATAATTCTGGAGTCGCCACAGCTCCTGGTGTTCTGGGGTTCCTCCAGCCGGCTGCTGGCCCTGCCGCCCTGGGGCTAAAACCTCGGCTCACGTGGACCTGGGCTCGGCTCGGCTCCTGCGCTCTGCACGCTGCCGGCTCCCAGACCGCTGCGCTGGTCCTTCCTGCAGGGTGCTGGGCTGTCCTCAGCGGGAGGTTAGCTTCTCTGTGTCGTTCTGTGGGTGCTGGGGCTCCAGAAGTTGTTCACAGTCCTTTTTTACATAGTTTGTGGGGAATCTGGGGGCAGAGAGGCTTGGAAGAGCTGTTTCTACTCCGCCATCTTGGCTCCGCCCCTCGTCAACGTTACTCTCACTGAATTTGGCTTAGGGAGGAAATGACATACACACTAACTAGGGTATCTCACCCTACAGGAGAGTAGGGAGGAAGGGGATGAGAGGGGGGATGATGAAGGGGAGGGCAGGCTGGGCAGGGGGAGGGAAGTTAGAAGCACACACTTTTGAAAAGGGACAGGCTCAAAGTAGGGAATGGTACAAGTTGGAGGCGGGATAGGATGGAAGGAAATATAGTCAGTCTTTCACAATATATCCACTATGGAAATGTTTTGTGTAGTTACCTATATTGAATTACTTATCTTCCCAGTAAGGGTGGGTGATGAGGGAAGAAGGGAAAGAATTTGGAATTTAAAGTTTTAAAATCAAATGTTTAAAAAATATATTATTATTATTATTTTACATGCAACTGGGAAATAAGATATACAGGCACTGGGGTGTAGAGATCCATCTTGCCCTACTGGAAAGTTGGAGGGGGGATGAGGGAAGATATAGGAGAGAGCAGATTAGGGGAAGGGGTATACAGTGAGATTACTGTTTTGGGGTGGTGGGTAGGGGAAAGACAGGGAGAAAATTCATAACTCAAAATCTTATGGAAATGAATGTAAACTAAAAATAAACATAAAATTTAATTTAAAAAAAAGCATGCCTGAATTAAGAGCAAGGAAGATTTGTGTGCCTATAAATAGGTCATTCAACCTCTCAGCCTCAGTTTCTTAACCTGTAAAAAGGGGATGATAACAGCACCTCACAGAGAGGTGAGCATCAAATGAAAGAACATATATAAGGTATAATGGAAACCCTAAAGCTGTATATTGACACTAATCATCAAATGTATATTTTAGAGATCTCTGTTGCAGGTTTTATCATCCAATTTTAAAATAGTCATGGCAGAGTTTCACATCATTCAGTAAGCATTTATTAAGCACCTACTGTATGCCAGGCACTGTGCTAAGTGCTGGGGATATAAAAAGAGGTGAGAGACATTCCCTGCACTCAAGGAGCTTACAGTCTAATGGGGTGGGGGGAGAGCCAACGGGGATGGGGACTGGTCAGCATGCAAGCAAATATGTACAAAGCAGCCATAGGCAGGATAAATAGGAAATAATCAACAGGGAAATCACAGGGATTGAGAGGGACCTGGAAAGGCTTCATCAGGGGATCATCAGACATAATGTGTCTGGAAGACGTGAAGGAATGAATAAAAAGCATTTATTATGCACTTACTGTGCACTAAGTAGAAGGCAGTCCCAGGCCTCAAGGACTTTGCATTTAATTTTAATTTGTTATATTTTTGCATTTATTTATTTGCATTTATTTTTCGTTTTCAACATTCATTTCGACAAGATTTTGAGTTCTGAATTTTCTCCCCATCTCTCGCCTTCTCCAAGATGACAAGCATACTGATTACCCCTTCTGCCAGTCTGCCCTTTCTTCTATCCCCTTCCCATCCCCCCTTACTTTCTTATAGGGCAGGATGGATTTCTATACCCCGTTGCCTGTATATCTTATTTCCCAGTTGCATCTAGTTTTTAACATGTGTTTTTAAAACTTTGAGTTCCAGATTCTCTCCCTTCTTCCCTTCTCACCCACCACCATTGAGAAGACAAGCAATTCAATGTAGGTTATACATGTGTAATTATGCAAAATGTTTCCATAGTATTGTTAAATACTAACTGTGTTTCCCTCCATCCTATCCCCCCCCCCCACTTATTCTGTTTTCTACTTTGACCCTGTCCCTTTTCAAAAGTGTGTGCTTCTAATTACCCTCTCCCCCAATCTGCCCTCCTTTCTATCATCCCCTCTCCTATGCCCTACCCCCTATTTTCCTGTAGGGTAAGATACCCAGTTGAGTGTGTATGTTATTCCCTCCTTCAGCCAAATTTAATGAGAGTAAGGTTGACCCATTCCCTTTCACATTCTTGCTCTTCCCCTCCATTGTAACAGTTTTCTCTTGCCTCTTTCATATGGGATAATTTACCTTAATCTATCTCTCCCTTTCTCCTTCTTCCAATATATTCCTCTTTCACCTCTTAAATTTTATTTTTTAGATATCATCCCTTCATATTCAACTCACTCTGTGCTATGTGTACATAGACAGAGGAGCTTACATTTTAAAAGGAGATTGGCTGTGTTGTGACCCTGGACAAATCTCTTAGCTTCTGTCTGCCTGTCCCTTTACCTGTTTACCTCAGTTTCCTTAACTGTAAAATGGGGATCATAATAGCACCTACCTCCTAAATTATTGTGGGGATTGAGATAATATTTGTAAAGGCATATAGCAAGTGCCTGGCACATAGTAGGCACTTAATCAGTGATCATTCCCTTTCCCTTCCCTGCATGTCTGGAAAAGTACTGCCTAAATATTATTTATCATTATCATAAGGCCCCAAACTCAGGTCTTCAGGCCTCCTAATCTCTAGACGTTCCCACTACACCAGGATGCTTTTGTTGTTTAGAGGTAAGAAAATCTGACCCCCTCATTTATAGAAAAGGAACTTGAGAGGCCCAGCACTAAGAAGTGATTTAGCCATTGGCATGGAGAGCTGGTGACAAGTCAGTCCTTGCCACCTTTTTCCAAAGATCACAGTCGAGTCGATTGCATTCCATAATTTGGAGATTAAGTTAAGTGGAGCGCTTGGCAAAATAAGGGGAATGACAGACGGAAGGAGACCAACTTCAAGTGGCTAAGTGGAAGGCCCAAGAGGAAAGCCAGTGGTTTCTGCCTTCTCTAGTGCCCCCTTCCTCCCCACAAGGAAGCCCTGGGGAGCTCTTCATTTTTCAGAAAGTTGTAAATTGCCAGGGCGTATTTTACAAAAAAAATGGAGTTTTCATTCTTAAGTCCCTCATTTGCTGAACAAGATCCTTTTTTTCCCGTTACAGAATGAGTGCAGGTGCAGGTGCCATCAGGATCTTCCTAGAACAAGGAAAACTTGGCTATGAAATGGTTACCAGTGAATTCCTCTTTCATTGCCAACAATACTTAATGTCAACTCACCCTCTCTAACAGTAGTAGGAAAAATAGCTGACACCTTGTGTCCTTTAATGTTTGCCTTAAATGCAGAGGCCCTAGGTTCAAATCCTACCTTAGATATGACTACATGTACAAGCTAGGACAAGTGACTTCATCAATCTTGGCTTCCATTCTCTCCCCTATAAATGAGGGGATTGATCTTCAGCACTTCTTAAATGATCCCATGGGGTCGAGACCCACACTTTAAAAAGTGCTGAAGGGGTTGCCAGTGGAAAAAGTTTAAGAAGCCCTGGATGGCTTCTGAAGTCTCTTCCCAGCCCTTATATCCTTCTGAAGGGGCTAAGATTCTGTTTCATTGTGTAAGGCCCCATCAACTTGCTAAGGGAGGGCCAGCTACTTCTTGGAGAATCATGATATGTGAGGAAAATGAATGATTGGACATTCTGTAACTGTTGGCCTGGTTGCTCCTAACCCCATTGTAGGCTTACCTGGTCTGTAGTGTGAAAGGAAGCTTTTTTTTATTGGGCTAGAACTGTCAGCATTTTAAGAAGGTCCCAAGTTAGCTCTTACAGACTCTTTTTGCTTATATGCATCTGGAAGAATGAGGTGATTCCTTTCCTCATGGCTTCTGGTGAAAGAACCATATCATAAGGGGAAGGGTCATGGGACTGTCTCTTCTTGAAGCTACATGACTCTTAAGAAACAATGCAAGAGAATGAGCCGTTAATATCCAGGAGTCCAAATCTAGGTCAGATTTTGCAGCTAGCACACAGCATTGATGTTCCTGGTTGCCAGGAGCAATAAAAAGATATTCAGGTATGACCTCCTAGACTCCAGCTAAAGGGCACCAATGCTGCCTTTGGACATCAACTTGGTGGGACCAGTGCTATGTAGGAACGGAGCTAAATTTCTGAGTCAAAATCTACCTTACTCCCAGATTCAGGTGGTATAGGAGAATTATGGCTCCCTTTAGGTGTTGGGGAAAATATTTGTGTTTGTTTTTGCTAGAGTTTTGAAGCAAATATTCCTTTGTGAAAGTTACCAGGTCTTAAGTGATTCAGTGGAACTCAGGTACTAATTATTACCCCTAAAACAAAGAGAGCACAGTCATTGGGAGCTCAAGCTAATGGCAGTAAAGAAATGTCGGCCGAATCCCTCTGGATGCCCTAGAACCCAGAGGGGTAGATGTGACAAGTCTGATCCAGAGCAAATTAGGCCAAAACACATGTTACAATCAAATCATTGCAGACAAACTATAGTGACGAGAGCCCTGGACTTGGACTTGAGAGGCTGGAGACCTGAATTCAAATCTCAGTGTCCAGTTTGTGACACTTACTAGCTGTGTCTCTTGGTAAGTCCCTTAATCTTGCTAAGCCTCAGTCTCTTTCTTCTTTGATGTAGGTAGCCTAAATATTACCATCTTTGTTCTATAGAGGCTGGAGCCCCCCTTGTCAGGTATGATGTAAAGAGAATCCTTGCTTGGGTGTAGTCTGAACTAGTTGATTTCTGAAGCCCATTGGTTGTGATGATGGAATGTCAGAGCTGAAGGGACCTTAGAGATAGTAAGTGTAAAGCGCTTTGTAAACTTTAAAGCACCATATAAATGTCAGCTGTTGTTATTATTGCGATGATAATGATGTCTCCTCCCTCATTGTACAGAGAAGGGAACTGATGCAACGATGCTTAGGCAGTCTCAGAAATCCTTTGAAGCCCTAAAATCTAAGGCCTCGTGACCTTCTGAGGGGGTACACCCTAGGTCATGAGCAACCTGTCATCTGGTTAGTGGCCAAGTCGGGCCAGAAGTCAGTCCTATGCTCTTTGGTGGTGCTGTGGTGCTAGTCAGCAGGGAGAGTCACAGGCTCTGCAGAGCTGTGCTTTTGTAAAATGTACATTTTCCATCTAGAACATCCCTATCAGAGAGCTTTTACTGCAAGAGCCAGAACTTCTGGTCAGCGTAATGTCCATTTCACTAGTATGTTAAGGTGGGAAAAACGCTCTTCTCACGCCAGTCCCACTGACTTCTAGAGGAGAAGCAGCTTTCATCACTAGCCCACGATCACACAGCTTATAAAATAGCTGAGATGAGCTTGGAATGCAGGTTACCTAACCCAGAGACTGGACACTGACCACAGTACCACCCTGCCCCTCACTTTTACCTGTGTCTCTATAGACTCCTGAACCAAGAAAATGCAAAACTTTGACCACATTAATAAATGAGCCTTTTTCAAAGAACTTAAATACCCATTTTTTTGCCTGACTAAGGAAGGGAAGAACTTTGTAGCCAGACTTTTGCAGCAGAAATAAGCAGTAGAGACCCTGAGACATGTTGGTTTCCTTGTTTGTTGGGACTGACTTTTGAGCCCATAATCTTTGAGGGTTTGGACAGTCCTCTCTTGATTGTGGAATGCTAGACTTTGCTTCCAGGTTGTTATTTACACAATGCTGCAAAGTCGGGGTTCATTGTAGACTTTCTCCCTTCCTTTGCTTAGTTTGTCTGCTTATTCAGCCTGCAGCTCAGTAGGTGACCTTTCAGACCCAAATACCTGCTGTTACTTTCCTCTTGGAAGGTTCAATAAACAAATAAGAAAACTTTCAGCAGCTCAATTTAGTTTCTTCCAAATGACCAAAGAAGTGACATTTTGCTCCCATCTTGGAGTGGGGAGAGGATGGGAAGCCCTGAAGACATTGGAACCACATTTCCATTTTGTCTTCCTTGTTCTGTGTGTGCTGTAAATCCCCAAAGCAACAGACAGACATTTGTCCCGATGGAAGTAGAATAGCTCATCAGAAAATGATGCACCACCAACCTCGTGGTGCAGAAGGGCGTCTGTTACAACCTGTGAACAAATAAAAATGGACAAAAATGTTTTAGGTCATTACCCCATCATACTCCAAAACTGACCTCCCGTTCCAAGAGTGGAGTTTAATGAAAGGAGCATCGAGTTTGGCTTGGACAAATCTGATTTCCATTCTCACTGTCTAATACTAGTTACTAACCCTGGGCAAATCATTTGCCCTCTCTCTGGGCTCCCTTGGTCTACTCTGTAAAAAATGAATGGGTTTGGAGTAGATGTCTTCTAAAGTCTCTTCCTGCCCTAATGCCTAGGAAATCATTGGAAGATGACTAGAATCATATGTCTGAGTTTAGGTTTGCGATCTCTCTTATTAGAAAATTTGTTCTTAACTAATTCAAACAGTTTCCAAATATAATCCCAACACTGAAAGGGTTCTCAAAGGTCAGCAGATCTATTTCCCTGTCTTATTATCCAAACTTTGATGATAACTCTCTGCTTCTGAATTATCAGTATGGTTGTGGGAGGCTCGAAGAAAATTCCAGTAGTTGTCTCAAAATCATGGAAATGGAGATTAAAGCATGCTGAAAGCCCTGATCAGGTAGTTTAGTGAGAAAATAACTTAACTACTGATTTTGTATGTAGCCCCATGATCAAGGAAGGTTTTGTGTATGCTTTCAAATGCATCTGGTTATGTGTTGATGGAAAATTTGTGTATGTAAATTTATGGTACCAAAGGGGTCTCTCAAACACCCAGAGCACCAGAGCTGGGGAGCACAGATGTTCTATTCCATCAATGTACCCCCATGGAGTGCACTGAGAGACTTTGGGGAGAGAGCAAACATTCCATTGGCACTACAGAAGGTAAGTCTTGTTTCTTTGATTTTGAGAGGGAATGGAAAACATTTGCAGAGCAGAAAATTTAAAAATTCCCGAATGGATGTTTTTTAAATGTTTGATTGATTTTTTAAAAGCACTGTCACTTCCCGGTGTCTTCCTGCTGCTTCCACCTCCTCACCCAATAGAATCCTACCTTGTAACAAATAGGTCCAATTAACCAAACAAATCAACACATTGGTGGTCTATGCAAATGAATACTTTCTGCACACACCTGTAATCAACCACCTCCCAGCTTACAGGCAGGACACTTCCCAGTCAACTCCCACTTGGCCACCAAATTGATCAGAGTTCTGTAGTCTTTCAGTGTTGTTTGCCTTTATGTTATCATGCTTTTCATGTCAATTATTCCTTTAGTTCTATTGACTGGGTCATGAGACTTCCCAAATTTCTTTGAATTCTTCATATTCTTTTGTTATGGCACAATGTATGCATATATAATCTGTACCACTGTTTATTCAGTCACTTTTTAGTAAATGGGTGGCTCACTTTTCTTCTACCAGTTCATTGCTGCTACAAAAAATGATGCTATAAATATTCTTATATGTATGAGACCTTTCCCTCTGTCTTTGACCTTCTTGGGTCATATGCCTAATAGTGGTATCACTGACTACAAGGTATCGATCAAGATACTTTCCCCCCACTTAAAGCAAATGATAACTACTTGGGTACCTTAGTTGAACAAGTTGAAATCAGTTAATCAAATACTTTAGATTAGCTGGGAAATTTGTCCTGGAAGAACTAGAATGTTACTGATAGGAAGAATGTTTAGATTGATTGCGGAAGCTTTAGTTGTACCCTAAGAGTTCTATAAAATAGAAGTGAAATTCCATGAGCCGTGAATTAGGAGATAGTGTTCCCAATCACCTTGCATTGAAAAGGAGAGGAGATCTTTGACTTCAGCCTTAGTGTCTTCCCCCAACTCCCCTTGACCAGAGGAGGACCCAGGAGCTTAGACATTTGGACTTCTCATCTGAGCATCTGAGTACCATCTCCAGGGATGGCAGCTACTGGTAGCAGTATCTGCTTTGGGAGCCAAGGACAGACTGGACAGAAATTCTCAGCTCTAAAGAGAGCCCAGCAAAGTATTTGCATCATGCCTAAGAGGAACTTCCTGAGCACCTCACAAAAGAGAGAGAAGGACTTTTAACAGTCAGGAACTGTGATTCACCCCTTTGCCACATGTGCTTACTAAGCTTGGGCCCAATTTCCCCCTAAATACTCTAATGTACTTCTGGGAAACAGTATCCCATTAAAAAAAAAAAGACTGTGTTTGTACCAACTGTTCTTACTGTAGCATTTTAGTAAACACTTCTTCATAACATTTACTTCAGACTAGCCAGTTCCATGATTTTCAACTGATAGTCATGATGGAAAATACACAGGTGGGGAGCTCAGGAGCTATATGTAGTTTTTAAACGATACCGATACCTACAGTCCCTAAGGGCTAGAGATAGAGATAGATAAGCCTAGCACTAGAGACCTGACTCATCCATGTGATGTGAAAGTGAATGGGAGTTGGGATGGTCAATTCTGAGTATGTTACATGCTCCAGTTTAATGACTGAATGAATGTTTTGATGATCAGATGACATAATATATGTTCAGCATGTTGCAGTTGTAAACCATTATCTAGATGGTAGTTTTCATCAATATTATTATTTGTGTATGTGTGTATCCATGCTTCATGAACTATAAACTTTCTCTTTTCTCCTTAATCCTCCCTCATCTCTTTTTTTAAAATAAGAGACTAATTAAGCTGAAGACTTTGTCTCTTACCTGAGAAAATTGAGGCCATTGGATAGCAGATCCTTTTCCCATTGTGTTCCTTTCATAACCCCTTGATACCATTTTCCATTCTCTCCTCCTTTCCCACAGTCTCTGTCTCATGCTCATCTGCTTACTGAAATTCACCTGACCCAGTGTCACCAGTGCCATTTTAGTTGCCAAATCTCAATTTTCACATTCTTTGACCTATTTGCAGCCTTTGGTACTATTGACCACCCCTTTCTTCTGGCTATTCTCTCTTGCCTTTGTTTCTATGATACTCTTCTTTTTCTGGTTCTCCTTAAACAAAAGACTCCTCCTCCTCTGTACCTTTTACTTATTCACCTCCACACTTCTGCCTTCTAAATATGGTTGTCCCCCATAGTTCTGTTCTCATCCCTCTTCTCTGTTTATGCTTTCCCCCTTGGTGATCTTATCTAATCTGCTGGTTTCAGTGATCAGCTCTCTACAGATGGCTTTCAAACCCATGTGTCCAACTTTACTTTCTCTTATGAGCTATGCACTCCCCTAGCCCTGGCCACCATTTCCAGCTGCCTTCTAGATGTGGCCACTCAGATGTCCTTCTTCCCCCAAAACTAGTGCTCTTGAAGGAAATACCAATCATATGGTTACTCAGGCCTCCAACTATGTGATTCATCATTAAATCTCTCCTCTCTCTCCCCTTCCCTCTGAATAGTTGCCCAAGTCCTGTTACTTCTTCTACCTGTATTTTATCTGTTACATCTCTTTTCCCTTCTCTATTCTGGCTCCCATCCTAGTTTAGTCTCTCATTCTCCCTCACCAGGACTATTGTGGTGACTTCCTAAATGGTCTCCCTACCTCCAATCTCTCCCTTCTGTAATCCATCCTTCAAATAGCTACCAAAATAACCATTCTAATCCTTAGGTCTGAATACATAATTCCTTTGTTCAAATATATTTGGTGGCTCCCAGTAACATATAGCATAAAATATAAACTCATTTTCTTGGCATTTAAGGACCTTTCCTTTAAAGGCCACCTTTCTAACCCATTTCCCATGACCTTCCATACCCCCCACCCACATCTCCCTTTCACACAGTTTCAGTTAAACTTGACTTCACAGTGTTCTTTAATCTGGATTTACTTACCCTCCCTTGTAAATACCTGTAGGACCTGAATTCAGATCCAGACTCTTACTGCCTGTGTTACCTTGGGCAATTCACTTAACTTTTTTCATCCTTGGTTTTCATCCCTGGTCCCCATCTATCAAGTGAGATGACTTTTGAATTAGATTGAGTTTGCAGTAGATGTCTTTTGAACCTCATGCCTACAATACACTCCTTCAGTTACCCCACCTGTTGAAATTCTTCTTGAGGGCCTAGCTCAGATGTCATGTCTTCCATGTATCTTCTTTCTTCCCTAATCCCTTTAGCTGAAAGTGATGTCTCAGAAAATCTACACAGATTATTTCTTTGACTTTGTCTCTTTTGCTCTTATTACGTTCTGCTTTTTAATATACTTATTTTAATCTATGCCATATCCTTTCCAGCCTATTTGAACTATGTCTGGAGGAAATTGCTTTGTAAGCCTCAGAACAAGAGGAGGAAGAGGAGGAGAAGATTTTAATCTCTTTGAAGGCAAGAGGTCATGAGGTTATGTCATCTTTACATCTTCAGAACCTAGCATAGTGCCATCTTTTAGTAAGCACTTAATAAATATTTGCTGAATTTAATTTAATTGAACAAGGACAAGAGCCCAAGGTCTTGACTCTTGGTTTTATGCTAAGCAGGCCATGATCTGGTTTGCAGGGCATTTGTCCATGCAGATTGTCAAACTATAATGTTGATTTCAGTTTCTGTCTTCCTATTTCATGTTCACTTCTGTGGTTCTAAAAATCTCATGTTAGATTTCCTTTGTACTTCAAACAACTTTCTTTCCATGGTGCCAGGCAGCTTTTAGAGGGGAGTTGTCGGGGTAAGGAAAGCTCCTTTTTACCTGGAAGAGTCAGAATTATCAGACTCAATTTATTAAGATTCTATACTTTAGGAGATGAAACAAATCATTCTCTTAATACCCCTACAGCAGATGTAGAATTATTTGCAAATATCAGAGATATTTGGCCACATATTATTGTTTCATCTGTGCTACAAAATTTTGCTTGTATTTATTTATATATAACATATATAATTTATCTAGAATATATATATTTATTATGTATATCTGTTTCAATACTCTGATCGCCCTCCTCCCCCTTTTTTGAACTTTCTGTTTTAAAACAAACTCTCTGTTTTAAATCTGTGCTATATTAATAAAGGAACAGGTGTGGTAATTAGTATGAAGACATACAACAGAGGTATATATGTTTGTATTTCATAGAATCAGAGCTAGAAGACACTTGAGATCTAATCTAGTTCCCTAATTCTACAGTTGATGAAACTGAAGCCTAAAGAAGGGAAATTTGTTTTCCAAAGTCAAACCATTTGGTCTTCTGACTTCAGGTGCAGGATCCTTTCCAACATACATCCAGGTGGTACTAGGTAGCCCTTGGTGGCACAGTGTCTAGTCAGGAAGACATGAGTTCAAATCTAGTTTCATATACTCACTAACTGTGTAACCCTAAGCAAATCACTTAACCTCTTTTTCAACCTCAGTTTACTCATCTGTAAGATGGGGATAATAATAGCATCTCCCTCCCATTTACTACTACTACTACTACTACTACTACTACTACTACTACTACTACTACTACTACTACTACTGCTGCTGCTGCTGCTGCTGCTGCTGCTGCTGCTGCTGCTACTGTTACACACTG
This sequence comes from Gymnobelideus leadbeateri, assembly GCA_011680675.1. NCBI lineage: Eukaryota > Metazoa > Chordata > Mammalia > Diprotodontia > Petauridae > Gymnobelideus > Gymnobelideus leadbeateri. The sequence continues at coordinate 288,244 of WOXC01002755.1, forward strand.
TCTCTCAATCATAAAGTCTACTTTTAACATTCAAGGAATAACAGAATGTCAGAGTTAGAAAATCTTTCTGATCATTGTCCAATATCTTTTATTTTCTCTCCCTCCACCCAAGTCAGCATTTCCTTAATAAAATACTTTCCTACAGTCTTAAACCTAGTAAATGGAGGAATCAGGATTTTAAACCAGGTCTGGTGACTAGCAGTGCAGGAAGTGACCTTTTCATGTTATCATGTAGACAACCTCATGGCGGTGAGGTCAAACTTCATTAGAAACCAATCCCTGTGGCAGCATGTTGACTTAGAAAACCACAAATGAACATTATGTAGGTTGTATTTTGATGTATATTGTTCAAAATTTCCCAATTGAATTTTGATCTGGTTTGGGCTACACTCAAGAATTTTGAGGCCACTTGGTAGACTGAGAGTTGGACATCACTGATCTAGTCTGTTCCTCTTCTGTACTGGTTTACCCAAGAAATGATGGGATTAAATTAAAATAAATATATTTATGAGTAGGGTAGATTTTTATTTCTATCAGCATAGTTAACTAGTCCCAAAGATTTTAACTTTCCAATAAATAGGACCATGGGATTTAGGGCCAGAAGGGTCTTTTAAGATCATCTGTTCTAACCCCTTCATTTTAAAGAGGAAGCAATTGAGTCCCATAAAGGGGACTAGACTTTTGCCCAACAAAAGTACATACTTTTTGCCTTAACACACGTTCACATTAAAAAATAAGTGTGATAAGTAAAATTTCATTTTTAGAAAGACCGTGGTGTAATGATTGACCTGGCTCTTTGTTCTAGCAGCTGGACCTACTTAGGTTCAATCTGTACCCTGTTCCAAGGCCTGACTCTAGAGTGAGGCCTATTAGGAACTTCATGGCAGTCGATCACTGAGCACTGAGGTAGCCTTGCTCTGCTTGATTCTCCAGGCCCCAGTAATTGGATTTGGTTTTGGCAGCTAGGTCAAGCAGAGCAGTGACTAGAATCCTGGACCAGGAGTCAAGAAGACCTTGGTCTAAGTCCAGCCTTAGATGCTGACTGGCTGTGTGCCCCTGGGCAAGTCACAAAACTGCTTTCTGATATGGTTTTCTCATCTGTAAAATGGGAAAACAGAAGCACCTAAGTCCCAGGGTGGTTGTGAACATCAAATGGGATGATATTTGTAAAGCAGTTTGCGTGCCTTAAAGTACTATAAAAATGCTAGCCCTTCCTGTCCCCCCATGGCTCCCAGGGGCTCTATGCCTGCCTGTTCCCCAGTCTGTTCCTCAGGGGCTGGGTTTCTGACTTTTCCTCAGTTCCACAGTGTCTGGACTCCTGCTTTCTTTTCCAGTCCCTTGAGGCCTCCTATGACTAGACTAGTAACTACCAGGGTTTCCCTCTCTCCCCCTAACAGTGACTTCCTGGTTGGCTAAGGGCAGAAATATGGCTACCCCTGTGGAGTCCAGACCCCTCAGACTTGGTGGGTGACCCAAGATAACACTAATCACTGCACTCTGCTCTGGAAAGGGTGGGGCAAGTAGTTTACCTAAATTAAGTGCTGTCATAATCTTCCTACTATCCCTTCTGTGTTATAGCTAAGTCAGGCCCCTCTGAGTCCCTCATTTCATCCTACCACTGAACCTTAACTAACCAGCTTGCCCTTACCACCTCAGCTCCTTCTTTGTTCCCTAGGCTTCCAGGGTCTGGGTTTCCTGTATTGCCCTCCAGTCTTCAAGGGGCCAGGGCCCCGATGCCTTCTGTGGCCCTCGGTGATGTGGATTGCTGCCATGTCTGCCATCTGGGCCTCTGTTGTTCTTCATCATCCCCCCAGGAGAGACATTCCCAGGCACCTAGGAGTTATAGAGAAGTGGGTCTGGAATCAGGAGGACCTGACTTCCAATCTGGCCTCAGACACTAGCCATTTGGCTTGCCCAGGGCAAGTCATTCAATCTCTGCCTCATTGACCTCATCTGTAAAGTGGAGGTGATTATAGCACCTCCCTCCCAGGGTTGTGAGGATCAAATGAGACAATATTTATAAAGCACTTAGCACAGGACCTGGCATATAGGAGACACTTAATAATACTTGTTTCTGTCTGTCTCTAGGGGGAAGACTTGATTTAGATCCTTGAGGACTGTGTTCATGTACTTGCCATTCTCTTCTGCTTGGGTTGATCTTCCACTTTGGGGTCACCTTTCTTTGTATTCTAATGGATCAGGCTGTAATTTATCTACAAGCTTGCCATTTCTCCCCCTCTTCCAGGCTTAGGAAGGGTAGAAGCTGGGGAAGGGTTTTTAGAATTCTTGGTTTCTGTGCCCTGAAATTCAGTACGCTGTGGCTAGACTTGACATCTCTGTCAGTTTTCTTTTATGTGTTGTTTTTCCCTATTACATTGTAAGCTCCCTGAGGGCAAGGGCTGGCTTTCTTTTTTCCCTTTGTATCCCCATTAGCACTGTGCTTGGCACATAGTAGGTGCTTAATAAATGTTGACTAATTTATTGACATGGAGCAAACATGTGTAAATGCTTATGGGATGGTTGAAGTTGGAATCTTTCGAGATGTTCCAGTCATTCAAGTTGCCACTGTTCATGCTACAAGTATTTCCTCTACCACCAGTGGCATGGGCATCTTTAGGAAAGTATGTCCCTGTGGGGATGGAAGATTGTTTCTTTCAGATTTTTACTATATTATTCTGTTTAATTAAATGTCTTTGCTTTAAATAAATGCATCCTCTGGCTTGTAGTGGTAGAAGTAAAGCATCAGATAAGAGGTTGGAGAATTGTGGTTTTGAATACATGCCAAGGAGTGCATTGAGCCTGGGAATTGCTTTCGGGGGCCGTGGTGAGGGGGACCTGGGCTACATTTATGGGAATTTGGCCAGGATTTCTATTTTGGTCCACTCCAGAATTTGCAGAGCTCCACTAACGATTTTTTTTCCTTTTTAATATCTTTTTCTCCCTAGGCTGAGATTAGATAAGAAGGTTTACTTGATGTGATTTTACAGGGCGTACCAGTTGATTTTAAAATGAACTATTACGCATGTATCAACATGTCATTGAAGTTTTATCTTTTCCTGTTGAAATAACATTATGAAACTGTCATTATATATTGCATGTTTTGAGTTACCCCAGGTATTCATATCTTGGAGGGTTGATGCTCAGTGGCAGGGCTTTACCCTCACTGAGAACTGTTGCTTTGGGTGGGTACCTGCTGACTGTGATGATGACAGTGTTATTATAGGGGCTCTGGGTCACATTGTCCATTCTTGACTGGATGAGTTGAGGGTGTCCAACACAACATCAGCAAATGAACATACTACCATTGGAGTAGATCAGTGCCAAGAGGATGTGAAATAATAAATGGGCAATCAGCTGGAAGAGGTGAATTTTGAATTTACTTTTGAAAGTGATAACATATCAATACAGAGGAAGACAGAGGGCATTCTAGATAGAGGGAATTATACAAAAGGCATGGCAGACCGAAACAGGTTTTGTGTAGTATGCAAGCCATGTATGGGGAACAGCAAGAAGCTAAAAGGTTTTGCTTTTGTCTAGTAGGCCCTGTAGGTTTTGGAGCAGGAAATGTGGACTGGTGATCATAGCTGACAGTGTTACTCCTTTAACAACATGGAAAGGCAATGTGATGCCATGGCTAGAGTTCTAGATATAAAGCCAAGGAGACTTGTGTACAAATCTCATCTTTGGCATATATAACCTGTGTCAAGTCTACAAGTATTGATTAAACATGAATGTTCCAGGCACTGTGCTAAAGCACTAGACCATATGTGATCATGGGCAAATCACTTCATTTTCTTTATTTTTTTAAATAATATTTTATTTCTCCCCAATTGCATCCAAATGCAATTTCCCGCCCCCAAATGCTTTATTAACTTCTGGTTTACACCATTCATTTCTTCCAGATTTTGAGTTACAATTTTTTCCCCATTTTCCCCTACCCACCACCCCAGAATAGCAGTCCCACAGGGTATCCCCTCATCTAATCTGCTGTCTCACATATCTTCTCCCATACCTCCTTCGACTTTGCCATTAGGGCAAGGTGAATCTCTGTGCCCCATGCCTGCACATCTTATCTCTCAATTACATGCAAAATAGTATTAATAATAGTATTTATATATATACTTGAAACATTTAAAACTTCGAATTCCAGATCCATTCCCTTCCTCTCTTGTCACCCACTCCCACTGGGAAGATAAGCAATTCAGTATGTGTTATACATGTATAGCTATGCAAAACATTGCCATAGTAGATATATTATAAAAGACTGCTTATATTTCCCTCCCACCCATCCCACCCCCCACCTGGTCCATTCCCTACTTTGATCCTGTCCCTCTTCAAAATGGGTGCCTCCAACCTCCTCTCCCCCCAGCATACCCTCCCCCTATCGTACCCTCCCCTCCATCCTCCTCCCTCTCATCCCCCTCCCCCTACTCTCCTGCAGGGTGAGATATCCCATTTAGTATGTATGTGATTCTCTCCCTGAGCCAAATTCAATGAGAATATGGTTTTGCCTTTTTGCCTTCCTGTTCTTCCCCTCCCCTGCAACTACTTCCCCTTGCCTCTTCTACATGAGATAGTTTACTCCCGCCTCTGTCTCTCCCCATCTCCTCTTGCCACATTCCTCTCTCACCTCTTAACTTCACCCCTTAAGTATCATCCCTTCCCACCAAATTTGACCTGTGCCCTCTATCCATGTATACCTGTAAACATATATACACACATTCACATATGTATTCATATGCCCATATACCCTTCTTCAATTATTTTCATACTGAGAAAGATTTCATCAATCACAGTTATTGTTTTTCCATGTAGGAATGTAAATAGTTCAACTTTGATAAGTTCCTTTTGATTTCTTTTCCCTGTTTACCTTCTCAAGTATCTCTTGCTTCTTGTGTCTGAATGTCAAAAAATTTTCTATTCAACTCTGGTTTTTTCCTCAAGAATGCTTGAAAGTCCTCTATTCCACTGAATGACCATATTTTCCCCTGAAACAAGATACTCAGTTTTGCTGGGTAGGTAATTCTTGGTTTTAATCCCAGCTCCTTTGACCTCTGGAATATCATATTCTAAGCCCTTCGGTCCCTCAGTGTAGAAGCTGCCAGATCCTACACTATGCTGATTGCGTTTCTACAGTATTCAAATTGTTTCTTTCTGGCTGCTTGTAATATTTTCTTCTTGATCTGGGAATTCTGGAACCTGGCTATAATATTCCTAGGAGTTTTCTTTTGGGGATCTTTTTCAGAAGGTGATTGGTGGATTCTTTCAACCTCTGTTTTGCCCTCTGGGTCTAAAACATCAGGGCAATCTTCCTTGAGAATTTATTGAAGGATGATTTCTAGGTTCTTTCTTTAATCATGGCTTTCAGGTAGTCCAATAATTTTTAAATTATCTCTCCTGGATCTATTTTCCAGGCCAGTGGTTTTTCCCATGAGATATTTTGCATTGCCTTCTATTCTTTCATTTGTTTGGATCTGCTTAACAGCATCTTGATTTCTCATAAAGTCACTACCTTCCATTTGCTCCAGTCCAATTCTGAAGGAATGATTATCTTCAGTGAGCTTTTGAGACTCTTTTTCCATCTGGCAAATTTGGCTTTTTAAGGCATTTTTCACCTCATTGCCTTTTTGAGCCTCTTTTGCCACTTGAGTTAGTCTATTTTTTAAGATGTTCTTTTCCTCAGTCAGGCTGTTGACTCTCCTTTCATACTTCATCCTTCTCATTTCTCTTCCCAATTTTTCCTCCACTTCTCTTATTTGGTTTTTAAAATCCTTCTTAAGGTCCTCTATGGCCTGTAACCTGCTCATATTTTCTTTTTGTTTTGTTTTTTTTTTATGAAATAGTTAATTTAATTTTATTTTTTTAAACAAATGATTTATTAACTTCTGTTTTACATCATTCATTTCTGCCAGATTTTGAGTTACAATCATTTTTCCCCCATTATTCCCCTACCCAACCTCCCAGAATAGTAGTCCCACAAGATATCACTTCCTCCAATCTGCTCTCTCCCATACCTTCTCCCATACCCCCATCGACTTTTCCATTAGAGGAAGGTGAATCTTGTGTCCCAATGCCTGCACATCTTATCTCCCTATTACAAGCAAAAGAGTATTAATAATAGTATTTATATATATTTGGAACATTTAATGTTAAGACCTCGAATTTCAGATCCATTTCCTTCCTCCCTTGTCACCCATTCCCTCTTGGGAGATAAGTAATTCAGTATATGTTGTACATGTCTAGCTATGGGAAATATTATCATAGTAGATATATTGTACAAGGCTGCTTATAATTCCCTCCCACTCATCCCACCCCCCACCTGGTCCATTCCCTACAGGATCCTGTCCCTCTTCTATAGTGGGTACTTCCAACCTCCCCTCACCCCAAGGATGCCCTCCCATCCATCATCCCTCCTCTCATCCCCCTTTCCCCTATCCTGCTGCAGGTTGAGATATCCCATTTAGTATGTATGTCATTTTCTCCCTGAACCAAATTCAATGTGAATGTGGTTTTGCCTTTTTAGCCTTCCTTATTCTCCCCCTCCTCTGCAACCACTTCCCCTTGCTTCTTCTACATGGGATAGTTTACCCTACCCTGTCTCTCCCCATCTCCTCTTGCTACTTTCCTCTCTCACCTCATAATTTCATCCCTTGAGTATTCTCCCTTCCCAACAAATTCAACCTATGCCCTCTATCCATATATAACTGTAACCATATACACACACACATTCACATATGTATTCATATGACCACACCCCCTTTTTCATTATTTTCATAGCGAGAAAGATATCATCAGTCCCAGTTATTGCTTTTCCATATAGGAATGTAAATAGTTCAACTTTGATAAGTTCCTTTTGATTTCTTTTCCCTGATTACTTTCTCAGGCATCTCTTCCTTCTTGTGTCTGGATGTCAAATTTTCTATTCAACTCTGGTTTTTTCCTCAAGAATGCTTGAAAGTCCTCTATTCCACTGAATGACCATATTTTCCCCTGAAACAAAATACTCAGTTTCGCTGGGTAGGTGACCCTTGGGTTCATTCCCAGTTCTTTTGCCCTCTGGAATATCATATTCCATGCCTTCGATCCCTCAGTGTAGAAGCTGCCAGGTCCTGGGCTATTCTGATTGTGTTTCCACAATATTGAAATTGTTTCTTCCTGGCTGCTTGTAGTATTTTCTCCTTGATCTGGGGATTCTGGAACCTGGCTATAATATTCCTGGGAGTTTTCTTTTTGGGGTCTTTTTCAGGAGGTGATTGGTGCATTCTTTCAACCTCTATTTTGCCCTCTGGATCTAAAACATCAGGGCAGTTTTCCTGGAGAATTTCTTGAAGGGTGATTTCTAGGTTCTTTCCTTGATCATGGCTTTCAGGTAGTCCAATAATTTTTAAATTGTCTCTCCTGGATCTATTCTCCAGGTCAGTGGTTTTTCCCATGAGATATTTCACATTGCCTTCTAATCTTTCATTTGTCTGGATCTGCTTAACAGCATCTTGATTTCTCATAAAGTCATTAGCTTCCATTTGCTCCAGTCTAACTCTGAAGGCATGAATCTCCTCAGTGAACTTTTGAGATTCTTTTTCCATCTGGCAAATTCGACTTTTTAAGGCATTCTTCTCCTCATTGCCCTTTGGGCCTCCTTTGCCATTTGAGTTAGTCTATTTTTTTAAACAAATACTTTATTAACTTCTGTTTTACATCATTCATTTCCGCCAGATTTTGAGTTACAATCATTTCCCCCATTATTCCCCTACCCAACCTCCCAGAATAGCAGTCCCACAAGATATCGCTTCCTCCAATCTGCTCTCTCCCATACCTTCTCCCATACCCCCTTCGACTTTTCCATTAGAGGAAGATGAATCTTTGTGTCCCAATGCCTGCACATCTTATCTCCCAATTATAAGCAAAAGAGTATTAATAATAGTATTTATATATATTTGAAACATTTAATGTTAAGACCTCGAATTTCAGATCCATTTCCTTCCTCCCTTGTCACCCATTCCTTCTTGGGATATAAGTAATTCAGTATATGTTGTACATGTCTAGCTATGCAAAACATTATCATGGTAGATATATTGTACAAGGCTGCTTATAATTCCCTCCCACTCATCCCACCCCCCACCTGGTCCATTCCCTACATGATCCTGTCCCTCTTCTATAGTGGGTACTTCTGACCTCCCCTCACCCCAAGGATGCCCTCCCATCCCTCATCCCTCCTCTCATGCCCCTTCCCCCTATCCTGCTGCAGGTTGAGATATCCCATTTACTATGTATGTCATTTTCTCCCTGAACCAAATTCAATGTGAATGTGGTTTTGCCTTTTTAGCCTTCCTTATTCTCCCCCTCCTCTGCAACCACTTCCCCTTGCTTCTTCTACATGGGATAGTTTACCCTACCCTATCTCTCCCCATCTCCTCTTGCTACTTTCCTCTCTCACCTCATAATTTCATCCCTTGAGTATTCTCCCTTCCCAACAAATTCAACCTATGCCCTCTATCCATATATAACTGTAACCATATACACACACATTCACATATGTATTCATATGACCACACCCCCTTCTTCATTATTTTCATAGTGAGAAAGATATCATCAGTCCCAGTTATTGCTTTTCCATATAGGAATGTAAATAGTTCAACTTTGATAAGTTCCTTTTGATTTCTTTTCCCTGATTACTTTCTCAGGCATCTCTTCCTTCTTGTGTCTGGATGTCAAATTTTCTATTCAATTCTGGTTTTTTCCTCAAGAATGCTTGAAAGTCCTCTATTCCACTGAATGACCATATTTTCCCCTGAAACAAAATACTCAGTTTTGCTGGGTAGGTGACCCTTGGGTTCATTCCCAGTTCTTTTGCCCTCTGGAATATCATATTCCATGCCCTTCGATCCCTCAGTGTAGAAGCTGCCAGGTCCTGGGCTATTCTGATTGTGTTTCCACAATATTGAAATTGTTTCTTCCTGGCTGCTTGGAGTATTTTCTCCTTGATCTGGGGATTCTGGAACCTGGCTATAATATTCCTGGGAGTTTTCTTTTTGGGATCTTTTTCAGGAGGTGATCGGTGGATTCTTTCAACCTCTATTTTGCCCTCTGGATCTAAAACATCAGGGCAATTTTCCTTGAGAATTTCTTGAATCTTGATCATGGCTTTCAGGTAGTCCAATAATTTTTAAATTGTCTCTCCTGGATCTATTTTCCAGGTCAGTGGTTTTTCCCATGAGATATTTCACATTGCCTTCTAATCTTTCATTTGTCTGGATCTGCTTAACAGCATCTTGATTTCTCATAAAGTCATTAGCTTCCATTTGCTCCAGTCTAACTCTGAAGGAATGAATCTCCTCAGTGAACTTTTGAGATTCTTTTTCCATCTGGCAAATTCGACTTTTTAAGGCATTCTTCTCCTCATTGCCCTTTTGGGCCTCCTTTGCCATTTGAGTTAGTCTATTTTTTTATAAACAAATGCTTTATTAACTTCTGTTTACATCATTCATTTCCGCCAGATTTTGAGTTACAATCATTTTCCCCCCATTATTCCCCTACCCAACCTCCCAGAATAGTAATAGTAGTCCCACAAGATATCGCTTCCTCCAATCTGCTCTCTCCCATACCTTCTCCCTTACCCCCTTCGACTTTTCCATTAGAGGAAGGTGAATCTTTGTGTCCCAATGCCTGCACATCTTATCTCCCAATTATAAGCAAAGAGTATTAATAGTAGTATTTATATATATATTTGAAACATTTAATGTTACGACCTCGAATTTCAGATCCATTTCCTTCCTCCTTGTCACCCATTCCCTCTGGGGAGATCAGTAATTCAGTATATGTTGTACATGTCTAGCTATGCAAAACATTATCATAGTAGATATATTGTACAAGGCTGCTTATAATTCCCTCCCACTCATCCCACCCCCCACCTGGTCCATTCCCTACATGATCCTGTCCCTCTTCTATAGTGGGTACTTCTGACCTCCCCTCACCCCAAGGATGCCCTCCCATCCCTCATCCCTCCTCTCATGCCCCTTCCCCCTATCCTGCTGCAGGTTGAGATATCCCATTTACTATGTATGTCATTTTCTCCCTGAACCAAATTCAATGTGAATGTGGTTTTGCCTTTTTAGCCTTCCTTATTCTCCCCCTCCTCTGCAACCACTTCCCCTTGCTTCTTCTACATGGGATAGTTTACCCTACCCTATCTCTCCCCATCTCCTCTTGCTACTTTCCTCTCTCACCTCATAATTTCATCCCTTGAGTATTCTCCCTTCCCAACAAATTCAACCTATGCCCTCTATCCATATATAACTGTAACCATATACACACACACATTCACATATGTATTCATATGACCACACCCCCTTTTTCATTATTTTCATAGCGAGAAAGATATCATCAGTCCCAGTTATTGCTTTTCCATATAGGAATGTAAATAGTTCAACTTTGATAAGTTCCTTTTGATTTCTTTTCCCTGATTACTTTCTCAGGCATCTCTTCCTTCTTGTGTCTGGATGTCAAATTTTCTATTCAATTCTGGTTTTTTCCCCAAGAATGCTTGAAAGTCCTCT
>WOXC01002756.1:0-134780 GCA_011680675.1 Gymnobelideus leadbeateri
CTTTCAGAGTCATTTGCTTAGAAATTGTATCTTGAAAGAGAATGTAATCTCAAAGGTAAGAGGGTAGAGCAAAGTGAAACAAAGAGTGACTTTTGAGTAATGGTCATATTTAGGGGGAATAAGGAGGAATGGGAATTTATGAATGAGACAGAAGGATTTTATCAAGAAAAAGGTATGCAACCAGGAGAGTGGAGTATTATTAATGCAAGGGAGGTGAGATTTTCAAAGAGGAATCAAAGATGATAGAGAGGAGATACTGCTTAGTGAATAAGGTATAGAAGGTGTTAAAAGAGCTGTTAAAGGTATTAGTTTTTTTAAGAGGAAGAAGAGTACTTCTTAGAGGAGGGAAGGCATTTTTAGCATATTTATCCATGGTAATATGGACACTTTCATCTACTAAACCTTTGTGTTCAATGACATGTGAACCATCTTATCACATGTAGGGTGAATAAATTGCATGAGAGTGCATTACATGTCTCAGGGTATCTGAAACCCAGCTTTTATTGTCATCTCACATTATTTTAAGAGCCCAGGCTGGCAGAAATGTCTTCTTTCCCAAGCTGCAACCTGATTTTCTCAAGCAAAGCGATATCCATTTAAAAATAATAGCTGTCAACTTGTTAATAAATAAGAAGTATTAACCAAAACCACAGAGTGATAGAACTGTGAGGGGGTGACAAGGTATCCAGAGCCAGTCAAGCATCCATCCGGCTTACTTTGGAGGGAGCTACTATATAAACAAAAGCATTGATGGGCTTCCTGGGGAGTCCAGGTGCTTTTCAATTCCCACATGTCATATGCAAGTGCGGACGGATATTAATAGGAATAGTGTTTCATATCACTATCGGAGTTAAGCAAAACTAGTCAATTATCATTATAGTGGAAATTTCATGATTTCTATGTTTGGATTCCCCTCTGTTCAATGCCAGAGCTGACTTTTTTTGTTTTTGTTTGTTTTGTTTTAGTTTTTGTGAATGAGGCTGTGCAGGCCTGTTTAAGAACATCTCTAAATCCTGTCAGACACACAAGCTTAAAGCCTGGGACAAAGAAGAGGAAATGTTTGCATCAATTAAAACTATTCCTTTAGTCCAGCCCAAGTGTCTTCTACAGTATAGCCTAAATTATGGAAATAGTGCATTCTCTTAGTCCATGTAGTTATCTCCTTGCCTGTGGGCTGCTGTAGCTAAACCATTCCAGATGGATAGTGGCATGAAAGTTGACACTTAACTTCCTATCTTTCCACAGCTGTGTTACCCTCCAAGCAGAGTTATTAGGTAGCTAAATTACCTGGTTGGTATTTAAGTCCCCCTCCCACTCCCTCTGCCTTTTAGAATAGAGTTTTATAACCTCCCATTTAAATTTTTACTCAAAGCACTTCTACTGTTTCCACAGTAACTTGAAAAGTTGCCTCCCTCCTCAAAATGAGACCTTTGGCTATTTGGACCAGCTTTAAATGAGGCATAATCACTTTAAACCTGTGTTTATTTCTTGTAGCAGCAGTTTCAGTGTTTAACTCATCTAGTTTCAAAAACAAAATGCTCCTTCAGTTTGTCATTCAGTTAAGTCCAATATTTTTTGCTTCTTGGAAGAGTCCACTTCTGAATTTGTGTGGGGAATTATGCATTTTGCAAAAAGAACAGACTTTTTCCATCTTCAATCACTTTTCCTGAGAAGGAAGATTAGGGATTTGGAGGAATAGGAAATGTGGTATCCACTGGCTTGTTTTTTTTGGAGAACTATGCTTATTCTGATAGTTGCATTTTTAAAAAGTTGTTCATTAAAACATCAACTAGGCCTACAATATTCTTCATAAAAGCAAAGAAAATGTAGTGGGATATAATTATGCAGAGAGAAATGACAAATATGAGGAAATCAGAGAAGCATGGGAAGATCTGTGTGAATTGATACAGAATAAAATAAGCAGAGCCAGAAGAACAAAGTAAATGAAATGACATGGAGGCAGCGTGGTGCAGTGGGTAGGGAAATGCTGCTGCTATTTGTGCTTTCTTCTTGAAGAGGACCATGACATCAGGGAGGTGATGCCATGACAGATAAGTGAAATGCATTTAAGTGAGGGAGGGCTGTGCAAAGTCACCAGCCTCACTTTCCCCTCCAGAGTCATCTGGGTCAAGTGAGCAGATATAGGTCAGGACAACTGGAGATGAAGGGGGATGCAGTGAGGTGTTTTCAAGCTAAAGTCTTTAACAGGTTTCAATTTGATCTATGCAATGAAAGGAGGCAGAGAATGGTCTCATTAAATAACAATAATAATAATAATACTCGATCTGGGAGGGGAAGACCCTCAGGGCTTCTGGCGAAAACCAAAACAATTGCTATTTACATTTGGGGCCTCATGAGATGACCAAGTAAGGCTTGGTCTGGGATCTACTATTGGCCAACCAATGACAGCCAGAGTGATTTGGGGTTAATGCTGGTCTTTGAACTAAGCATCAGGAAGGTCTGGGTTCAAATCACATCTTAGGTATTTTCCCTAGATACTTATCCCTAGACAAATCAGTGAAATTCTTTGTGCATCTGTTCTCTCATCTATAAAATGAGATGGTTGTCCTTGATAGTATATAAGGCCCTCTGTATGTAGAACTCTATGAACTATTACTAAAGAAGAGCTGAGCTGTGGGGAGTTTAAAAAAAAAATGATAATGGCTCCATGAAACAGATAATGAAATTTACCTCCATCTTTTTTGAAACGAGGTGACTGTGGGGGCTGCATATTTTTTTTTGTTAGGTGTCTGAGGCCGCATTTGAACTCAGGTCCTCCTGACTCCAGGGTCAGTGCTCTATGAGGGCTGAATGTTATATACATTGTTAGATGTGGTCATTAAAGCAGGTGGCCTTGTCCATTTCCAAGCTGCAGAACACTGTGCAAATCCCTTAATCTCTTTCATTTCAATTTGTCATCTTTAAAATGGGGACAATAATAGCACTACCTCACAGGTATGTAGTATGGATCAAATGAGATAGCATATGAAAAATGCCTTATAAGCTTTAAAGTATTATAATAGGAATGCTAGTTATTATTGTTTACAATAATGTTAGTAATTCTTTTTTCTACATAAGCTCTTCAACTCAAAAGGTAGTCAAGTATTTAGTTTTCTTTTTTCATATTCTCATTGTTTCATCTATTCTGACATATCTGAAAAAATATGGCTAATGCACACCTCGAACTTTCTGATTTTGGGAGAAAAGTCAATGAATAACCAAATGATTAATCATATTTTTTTCATGATTTGTAATTATTTTTTAAAAGGTCATTATCCAGAAATGACAGTTTAAAAGTATGCCAGATCTATGACTGAGAAAACAAAAAGAAAAACCCTTATCCCCCAAGTGGAGATGAGTGAAGATGCAACTAGAGGGTTAAAGCAGTTAAATAGAAAGATATATGTTTTAACGGAGTTGTGCTTTAAAATTACTTCTAATTTATCCACTTACCAGACATGTATTGAGGTAAAATGATCAGCAGTAATGTGCAGCAGAAAGATATATACTTTTTTAATTGTAGCCAAGAGGAATAAAGCAGCATGGAATAACTTAATCGTTGCTAATTATAATATCACTGAGGTAATTACAATAGATTTTGATTGTCTCATTTTCACACCAGAGGAGGGCACAATGCTGGCTTTTCTCTTAATACATATTTGTTTTTAGAGAAGAGCTGACAATTACACTAATTGTAGTCACAGCATGAAACTTTGTTTTTAAAGAAAAATTTGTCTACATGTCACATGGAATAAATGCACCCTTTTCTGTTTTGTTAGGTGCAAATTAAAGACGTATTAATTGCTGTGTTTATTGTGTTAGGAGATCTCTTCATTGTTACCAACATTACCAATTTTATAAGGAACATTTGAAAGTGTTCACTATCCCAAGTAAAGACACCACTGTTCAAATGGAAACTTCAGGTCACTTTCATTAGAGTCTTAGAATTAGCTCCATTTTCCATCACCTGAAAGTCTAAGTCATTCTCAGATTCCCAAGTTCCATTTAGGAAAATTTTTTAAAAAACTAATAAGACTGTCAATTACATTTAAATTTGTATTGCTTCTTCTACTGCTGCAAAACCAATGAGTGCCAAATGTTTGTGCATGCATGTTATGCTCTATGTAGAAGTGCATCTTGCAAATACTTGCTCATAAAACAAACAAATAAAAACCCCATCACTAACATGAGTGGAGGAGAGGATCTTAAAGATTTCAGGCTGACAAGCATAATGAGAACAAGACTTGGGTTTCAGCTTTTGTTTTGCTGTTGTTGGCAGTGTTTTTTATTTTGCATTCAGGGTTCCATATTTCAGTGCTGACTACTTTCCTTGTCATTGTACTCCTCGGTAATAAGGAAGAAAGAAGCCACAAAATTGAGCTTCTTCCTATGCTTTATGAAATACCTTAGTGTACTGTCCTGCTTTGACCTTTCCAATATTCTGTAATTGGACTGCTGGCCATTTCAGTTCATTCCCTTTTATAACCATCTCACCAGAATGAAGGGAAGGGGAGGAACAGTCAGCCAGCTGAAACACAAACTGTGAAAAGGTCAAAACCCCAGTAGTGTAGCCTCCTGCTAGGGTTCTTAGAATACATTAGGCATTATGAGCTTGATAAATCTTGATTGTGACAAAAGTGCCAATGAATACACCACAGAAAGCATTCAGAGATTGACCAGAATGGTGGACAATCCAAATGTAATCTTGAAACAAAATCATTCTTAGTTCCTTCCCCTCTAAATGCTGGCTTATATACACTATGATTTAGCTCCAGTGACAGAAGCCCCCAAGCTTATGGTTACCTAAAAAAGTTGAATTTCTTCTGCTTGTTATAAATGTGGACTAATAAAATTAGGATTTAAAATATATATTAGAGCAAGGGTTCTTAACTTGGGTTACTCAGATAGATTTCATGATTTCTGTGAGAGTTTAGATGGGAAGAATATGTGTGTGTGTGTGTGTGTGTGTGTGTGTGTGTGTATGTATATATATGTATATATATATATATATATACACACATACATACACTAACCTCTGACTGAAATTTAGCATTTTAATTATGAAGATTATATACAGATATGCATGTACACACACAAACACATTTTTGTATAGTTGAAAAGGGTAAATATTCTTGAGTGTCTGTTGCTGTGAGACAAGAGTTAGGATAAAGGAACCATAATGGGTGCAAAGGGTAGGAGTGCATACTTAATCTCTAAACTTAAGGAGTTCCCAGTCAAAATGTAGATATAAGAAATACCTACACACACCCTCACAATAATGAGAGAGAATAAACACACACACAGATATATGACACATAATAAAAAATAATTCACACAAAAATGTTTAATATATGTTCACTCAGTGTTTTGTGCTTTGGTAGCTCTTTACAGAATACAAAGAGGCATCTTCCTTCCCTCAAGGTATTTATAATCTAGTTGGAATGAAATAAAGAAATACAAGTCAGTTTGTGCAAAATGAGTGATACAAAAAACGAACACCACAGAGGGTTGGTGAAAGGGGAAGTTAACTGTGAGTTCAGGTAAGAGGGGAAGGGTTTCATAGAATAGATAAAATTTGATTTAGGTTTTGAAAGATGGTGGGACAAAACTATATCTGTTTATATTTTGTTGTGTGATTTTATATTGAGTTAACAAACTCATTTTTAAAAAGTTTTGGTTATCTAATAAAGCATTGTTTTTCTAAGAAAAAAGGTTTTCGTCATCAAAAAGAAGGGGAGAAATTGGTAGAGAAGGAAATTGTGTGGAAACTTTCTCGTACTCAGAGAAGTAAAGGAATAAACAAAAGCAATAAAATTCCCAAGAGGCTAGAGAGACACTTGGATCCTTATAAAAGAAAAAATTCTCAAAGCACCAAATGAACAGGGAATCAAGGGAGCTGACAGTTGATATCTGTGAAGCCTAGGGTGAATTCCTGGACCTCTCTGATGCTCAGTTTCCACATCTGTAAAATGAGGAGATTATTATCTATGGTCACTCTATACTCTGACATTCTATGATTTTATGACCAAAACTTTTAGATGAATAACAGGAAAGAAAGAAACAACTACCTTCTACAAGCAATTAAGGAGCGATTTCCATGGAGTTTCCCTTCTCAGATTAAATGAGAGTAATCTAACTTAAAAAACAATTACTAATTATTTAATGAACAGCTCCTAAAAGCCTGAGCATTTGGGCAAGCCAAGTTAAGAGGGGATGAGAGGAGGAGAAGGACGTTATGTTAAAGCTACCAGGCAGATGCTTACAACATTCAGAGGCAGATTGGAAGAAACACAAAAAAGAAACTTTTGATGTATTTTTATCTGCACAACATCTTATACCAGTATCCTGTATTTCATCAAAAATATGAAAGAACCTACAGTATCCAGAGGACCAGAGACTAGATGGAAAACTCCTGTCAGAGTAGTTTTGATTATTTTTTTCTATTGGCTTAAAATGGAGTTTCTAGTTTCCTTCTTTGAGAGCTAGTTATAAAGCTATTTGTAAATAAAGCTTGATTTTTATAAGATTTTGTTTTTGGTTTTGGTTTTGGCCTTTGAAAATTTTAGTTCTTATAAGACATCCTTTTCACCTCCCCCACTCCCAATTCCAAGGGGGGGGGGGGGGAGTTTGTTCAGTTAACTAACCAAGATGCAAATGATTGTCATCTAGTGGCACAATAATTAACTGCAGCTGTTCTAGTTAATATATCTGCTTTAAATATGTTATGCAGAAATCTAAAATAAGGTAGCATGCAATCCATTAGAGATAGGTAGGATTTGGTTAAGTGTTGGACTGGCACTATTGTGTGGCAAGTCTTGAATGACAGGCAAAAGAATCTGTGCTTTATCCTATAGCCAGTGGGGAGCCATTTAAAATTTGGGGACAGGAAAGTGATATAATAACAACAAAAGCACTTTATGATGATTCAGATAGTTATGCTCTGCATTCCGGTTTTGGAGGGAGGGATGGCAGAGCCCCTGAAATCAGAGGTCCTTGACATATATTTTAATTACTTTGCTCTCATCTTTTCACTTATCATTGAAAACATGGGTTTTAAAGTGTTTTCATGTAGTCATTTTTTTTTCCTGAGAAAAGATGAGAAATGAATCTCCTTTATTCTTTTTTTTTTTATATATTTGAAACATTTAATGTTATGACCTTGAATTTCAGATCCATTTCCTTCCTCCCTTGTCACCCATTCCTTCTTGGGATATAAGTAATTCAGTATATGTTGTACATGTCTAGCTATGCAAAACATTATCATAGTAGATATATTGTACAAGGCTGCTTATAATTCCCTCCCACTCATCCCACCCCCCACCTGGTCCATTCCCTACATGATCCTGTCCCTCTTCTATAGTGGGTACTTCCAACCTCCCCTCCCCCCAAGGATGCCCTCCCATCCTTCATCCCTCCTCTCATCCCCATTCCCCCTATCCTGCTGTAGGCTGAGATATCCCATTTAGTATGTATGTCATTTTCTCCCTGAACCAAATTCAATGTGAATGTGGTTTTGCCTTTTTAGCCTTCCTTATTCTCCCCCTCCTTTGCACCCACTTCCCCTTTACATGAGATAGTTTACCCTACCATGTCTCTCCCCATCTCCTCTTGCCACTTTCCTCTCTCACCTCATAATTTCATCCCTTGAGTATTCTCCCTTCCCAACAAATTCAACCTATGCCCTCTATCCATATATAACTGTAACCATATATACACACATTCACATATGTATTCATATGACCACACCCCCTTCTTCCATTATTTTCATAGTGAGAAAGATATCATCAGTCACAGTTATTGCTTTTCCATATAGGAATGTAAATAGTTCAACTTTGATAAGTTCCTTTTGATTTCTTTTCCCTGATTACCTTCTCAGGCATCTCTTGCTTCTTGTGTCTGGATGTCAAATTTTCTATTCAATTCTGGTTTTTTCCTCAAGAATGCTTGAAAGTCCTCTATTCCACTGAATGACCATATTTTCCCCTGAAACAAAATACTCAGTTTTGCTGGGTAGGTGACCCTTGGGTTCATTCCCAGTTCTTTTGCCCTCTGGAATATCATATTCCATGCCCTTCGATCCCTCAGTGTAGAAGCTGCCAGGTCCTGGGCTATTCTGATTGTGTTTCCACAATATTGAAATTGTTTCTTCCTGGCTGCTTGTAGTATTTTCTCCTTGATCTGGGGATTCTGGAACCTGGCTATAATATTCCTGGGAGTTTTCTTTTTGGGATCTTTTTCAGGAGGTGATCGGTGGATTCTTTCAACCTCTATTTTGCCCTCTGGATCTAAAACATCAGGGCAGTTTTCCTTGAGAATTTCTTGAAGGGTGATTTCTAGGTTCTTTCCTTGATCATGGCTTTCAGGTAGTCCAATAATTTTTAAATTGTCTCTCCTGGATCTATTCTCCAGGTCAGTGGTTTTTCCCATGAGATATTTCACATTGCCTTCTAATCTTTCATTTGTTTGGATCTGCTTAACAGCATCTTGATTTCTCATAAAGTCACTAGCTTCCATTTGCTCCAGTCTAACTCTGAAGGAATGAATCTCCTCAGTGAACTTTTGAGATTCTTTTTCCATCTGGCAAATTCGACTTTTTAAGGCATTCTTCTCCTCATTGCCCTTTTGGGCCTCCTTTGCCATTTGAGTTAGTCTATTTTTTAAGGTGTTGTTTTCCTCAGTCAGGCTGTTGACCCTCATTTCATACTTTTCCTGCATCCTTCTCATTTCTCTTTCCAATTTTTCCTCCACTTCTCTTATTTGATTTTTAAAGTCCTTCTTAAGGTCCTCTATGGCCTGCAACCCGCTCATGTTTTCCCCTGGGGCTTTTGGAGCAGGACTTCTGACCTCACAGTCCTTTTCCCGCTCTATGCCCCCAAAATAGGAGTCTAGGGTTGCATTTTTCTGTTTCCTTTGCCTTGGCATGTTGCCACTTAATTGCTTGACTTTTGGGCTTGTTGCCACACTATGGCTTTAAGGCCAGATAGAGGAATTTTC
Source organism: Gymnobelideus leadbeateri (assembly GCA_011680675.1). Lineage (NCBI taxonomy): Eukaryota > Metazoa > Chordata > Mammalia > Diprotodontia > Petauridae > Gymnobelideus > Gymnobelideus leadbeateri. The sequence continues at coordinate 8,995 of WOXC01002756.1, forward strand.
GTCCCGAACGTGTGGGGGGCAACTTCCGTTTCTGGCAAGCTGTAAACCCACCCACAACTTCCACCCTAGATCACAATCCAGATCCAGGGAGGTTAAAGCAAGAGCGATTACCCCCAAGACTGATCGCTGGATCTCCCCACGATTTGTAGGCTGGGAGCCGGAAATGCCTATGAAAACTACAAAATGGCGTGTCTCCTCAGCAGCTTCTAGCCCCCAGGGGAGGGAGCTGACGCATTCCCCAAATACAGGTCCCAAAGTCCATAGGACACTAACCTCTTACTTTGTCCTAGGCAAGTCTATGTTGATAATTCTGGCGTCTCCACAGTTCCTGGTGTTCTGGGGTTCCTCCAGCCGGCTGCTGGCCCTGCCACCCTGGGGCTAAAACATCGGCTCACGTGGACCTGGGCTCGGCTCGGCTCCTGCGCTCTGCGAGCTGCCGGCTCCCAGACCACTGAGCTGGTCCTTCCTGCAGGGTGCTGGGCTGTCCTCAGCGGGAGGTTAGCTTCTCTGTGTCGTTCTGTGGGTGCTGGGGCTCCAGAAGATTTTCAGAGTCCTTTTTTACATAGTTTGTGGAGAATCTGGGGGCAGAGAGGCTTGGAGGAGCTGTTTCTACTCCCCCATCTTGGCTCCGCCCCCCATGTAGTCATTTTTTAACAGATTCTCATTCACATTAATATTAAATTTAGAAATGGAACTACATGTGTTTGTATAGATATTTATGTGTATATGTGTGCGCATGCATGTGTGCATATGTGTGTGTGTGTGTTTTAGAGTGTTAGGGAATAGAAGATAGACTTCTGAGTAAATTTGCTAGTGAAAAGGAAATAATTAAATCAGTTGCAGTACAGGGTAATAATGCTGTAATACTTCAAGGAATTTTGATTTCATCAATGTAAGTGCTTCCTTCACTGATGCAGAATGTACCTCTTCTCTGCCTAAGCAGACAGTTTTATGAGATTGTGTGGGTGAAAATGGCATCAACTGTGGACATCCTTTTGGGAAGAGTTAGGCATGCATAGGTAGGCTAGATTTCAAAAAAACAGACTGACAATATTACTATGATTTTTCTCCTTATTTACATCTTTCTTTTATCAGATATCTTAAGACGCCCACCCTTGATGACTAGGTGCCACAATAGGTTGAGAACTTGGTCTGGAGATGGAAGACAAGTTCAAATACTACTCTACACAAACTAAGTGTGTGACTATGGGCAGGTCACTTAAGCACTGTCTGCCTTGGTTTTCTCAATTATGTAATAGAGATAATAATAACACCTACCTCCCAAGGTTGTGGTGAGGATCAAATGAGATATTTGTGAAGGTTGTAGCATGTTACCTGCACACAGTAGGGGCCAAATAAATGCTTGTTGACCTTCCCTTCAAATAATTCCCATGTAAGAAGTGGAGTAAAATATACCAATCAGAAGGAGAATGATCAGAAAAGGAAACAGAATATCAATTCATCAAGAACTAGAGATACAGATGCACAGTCTGAATGCTGGCCATGGTGCCCATGCAATATCTGAAGGCCTCTAGAATGTTGGGTGGACCCTTTGTGGAGAATTTACAGTAACTCATGGATTGGAATGTCTCCAGTATGAAAAGTCACTGATGGATTATCTGTACTGTCTTTAAGGAACATCATAATATAAGAATATTTTATTTCTTGATAGATAATAGGTAGAGAGATACATGATAGAAGGAAGATAAATAGATAGGTTGGCAGTTATGTTTTTAAGGTATCATACTTAAAAAAACCCCTGTGATTTAGGTAATGTATATTTTATTTCTACCTTATAGATGAGGAAACTGAGGCTCTAAGAAAGAAAATGGCTTGTGCTTCCTTCAACTTGCAGCTGAGGTCTCACCTTCTATGGGAAACCTTTCCTAAACCCTCTTAATTCTAGTGCCCTCACTCTGTTAATAATTTCCTATTTATCATATATGAAGAGGGAGAGGGAGAGGGGAAGAGAGAGAGTAAAAGAGAGAGAAGAGGAGTGAGGGAGGGGAAAGGAAAGGAGGGAGTGCTTGTTTGAGCATATTTCTCTATCTCCCCCATTAAATTGTGAGTTACTTGAGGATTGGGACTGTCTTTTTTTTTTTTTTTTTGCTTTTTGGAGGGCACTTGGGGGTAAGTAACTTGCCCAAGGTCAGGACTGTCTTTTTTCTTTCCCCTGTTTCCCCAGCATTGAGTATAGTTTCTGGCACAGGAAGTGCTTAATAAATGCCTTCTGATTGATTATACAAGGTCACCTATCAAGTACATACTGGAGCTAAGACTTGAATCTTAGTCTCTGACTTCACTAAACTACTTTGTTCCAGTGGACCATGCTGCCTGATCATAGTTCAGAGAATTATAGATTTAGAGTTGTAAGGGACCTTTGAGGCCAACCCCAATCTAGTTCAGCATCTTCTATTGGATGATTGAGAAACCTAGGCACACAGAGGTGAGAACCGAACCCCAGGGAACCTGGCTACAACTTCAAGATTCATTCCACTGACACCATTCGGCCTCTAAATAAAACTCACCAAATGTTCCTAATTATAAAACTGTCATAGTATCGTTCATTTTAATTCATTTTGGAAAAGACTTTGGTGCATTCCTACACTCTTGGCAGGCCAGAAATAAGGACTGTATGACACTTTAGAAGCAATTCATTTCTTTCTAGTCAAACCAAAGTGTGAAGAAAAATTTAAATGAGAAAGAAAAACTATAGATAAATAACTTTTTTCAAAAGTTTCCAAATTTCACAAATTTGTATTAGTATGCTGTCCAGGTTTTATCCAAAAGGTAACGTTATGCTTATTTTGCCCAAATTAACCTACTTCGAACTTGAAAATGATTGGTTCGGATCAGGCATTGGAACAAAAATTAATTAGAAATTTTCTAATACCCTACTTAACCCCAAATGCCTTAACTACAATTCTGTTTCTTTACAAGTATGAGTTTAAAAGTGTGGGAATATGAGAAATAAGCAAATTAGATTTTTTCGATAACCCTTAAGATGTTTCAGTTGAGGAATAATAGATTATTTAGGCTTGTTTGGTTTTTATATTGTGTGCTATTTGTTACCTTTTCATTTTCCAATCCATCACATTGATTTTTCTCCTCTTTTATGATTATGTAGCTTGAAAATTAGACCTCCTTATGATGATCTGTGAAATCCTTTACGAAAAAAATAATCATGTTCTATCAACTGAATCACTCTTGTCTCTTTCTGAAAGACATTCAGAATAAATTGTGGCCAGCTAAATATGACCTTTTAAAAACCACAATAACTCCTTAAGACTTGAGCTTTCTGCTTTTCTACTGCCAAAACAAATGCTTTTGCTAGAAAGGCTTGGCCAAATAGCCAATGCCATATTTAATATTCATACATAATAATCCTTTTAGGTGATTAATAAAGCATTTAGAAGTGCTAAATGAACATCAAAAAAGTATTTAAAAGTTCAAAACATTTTACTGTTCACTAAGTGATGAATTACCCAAATGCTTGATTAGGCTTTTTGACCAAGGAAACATAAGGCAATCGGGTTTTCAAGCCAGCTCATTTGTGCTCATCTTCTAGAGACTCCTAGATACATTTGGAACAATCTAGGTGGTCTAGAATCCTGGGCTTGGAGTCAATAAGACTTGAATTCAAATCCGACTGTAGACACTACCTCTGTGATTCTTGGCAAATCACTTAATCTCTGCCTCCATGTTTCTTCAACTTAAACAATGAGGATCATCATAGTACCTATGTCCCAGGGTAGTTATGAAGATCAAATGAGATAATATTTGTAAATCACCTATCACAATGTCTAGTCCATAGACTCTTGATAAATCCACGTTTCCTTCCTTGTTTCTTTCTTTTAAGCCTTGCATTGGTTGCAATAAAACTATGTTGATAAGTCAGAGCAGAATGTATCAGGAAAATGGATAAAGCAATTTCACATTTTACTCAGCTCATTGGCCTAGAAGAAAACCTAACTGGTGATAAAACAGAAAATTGATAAAACAAATTTATGAACACATTTCTTGATTTCACTGCTGTGGGAAATTCCTTTTACCAAAACATATCTCAACTTATCTATGATTAGTAAATAAGCTTCTAAGTAATTGTTTGAGGCTCATAGAGGTTGTGACCAGTATCTCATAGTTAATCAGTGTCAGAAGACACAAGGATTTGAATTCAGGTCTTCCTGATTCCAAATTTAACACTCTATTCCCTCTGGAATGCTATTTCTAGAATGTTAATAAATCTTTAAAACAAGAACTGCATGATTGTTACATTGAAATGGTGTTTCACTTGACTTAATGTTTAGTACTATAAAGACCACAAATATTCTTAAGTGCTACAGGTATTTATTGGTGATGTAGATTACTGTGAGTCATCACTTGAGGAAGGCTTTTCAGAGGTGCTAATAGGCTTCAAAAAATAGGGAAATTTCAGATAGAAAAGAAGGAAGAAGACATTCTAGGTGGGGAAGGAGAATGGTGTGAACAGAGGTGAGAATGTGCTAGGAGTGTTTGGGAAACTCATCTGGCTGGAGCTGAAGATTAATAAAGAAAAGTATTATGGAATAAAAATAGGATACATTGAAGTCAAATTGTGGAAGGTTTTGTATGTCTGGTTGAGAATTGTTTTCTAGATAATGGGGAGTGCCTAATAGTAATTATAAGAAAAATGGGGTTGAGGGGAAGGGCTTCTAAGAGGATTTTGTTCACATTTATATTTATTAGTATTCAACTTCTCTTTATGTAATCATACCATAATAGAAATAAGAAATGTTTATCTACTTTGTCCTGCACAAGAATGTCTTAGCCCTTCCAGACACCTGTACTCTTGCAGTGATATGGGAGAAACAAACCAAATTCAACTCACCACCCCACTCCCCCCCACCCCCCGCTAAAAAAAATCCAAACAGGACAATATTGTTAGGCTACCCTACAAAGTATCTAACAATCTTCACAATCCAAAAGTTCTTGTATCTAAACTAAATCTCTTTGCTGTAATTAAAATCTTTGGGCCTCAGCAACGGGCAGCAGCAAACTCTGCTTTTGCATTATATTAAGTAAAAATATCTTAAGCTGTAAATTCATTGAAAATAAGGAATATCTTTATTATTATTATTATTATTATTAGATAATTAACACATTAGGATAGTATAGTACCAAGGAAAAGAATGCTGATTTGAAAACTGAGGAATTCCTTGCTCTGTCACTTAATACATGTATGACCCCAGGAAAATCACTTAACTTTTTTTTTCTTCTTTGGAGGGGAAAAGGCAGAGCAATTGGGGTTAAGTAACGTGCCCAAGGTCACACATCTAGTAGGTGTTAAGTGTCTGAGGTCAAATTTGAACTCAGGTCCTCCTGACTCCAGGGCTGGTGCTCTATTCACTGCGCCACCTAGTTGCCCCAAATCACTTAACGTCTCTGGCCTCAGTTTCATTATTTGTAAAATGAGAATGAGGATATTGAAAAAATAATAATAAAGTATTTGTACTAGATGAGCCCTTCCCATTCTAAACCCATGAAACTATAAAAATACTACATTCATCAGATGCAATTTTAACAGCCACAATGAAAACTGAACAACCTTGAAACCCCCAAGCCTTCATGTTATTGAGAAGGAGATGCACAGAATGAATCTGGATAAAAGTAAAAGATCAGTTTATATGTGGCCATCCATCAGGTCCTTTAAATTAATTAGCTACCACCTCATTTTTTCTAATAAGAAATCCCATGTAATTGAAGACGTTTGCAGTTTCTGTGTATGATCTCTGAACTTCATCCTGCTGCTCTTAGATTGAAAGCAAGTGTAGTCAGTCAAAGGAAACCAGTTTTTTTCATGCTTTTGTGGGCATGAAAATTATCCTGTCCTAAAATAAGAAGATAATGATATTTGAAATACCCTTGTACTTCAGTTTTTCTTATTATATATTTGAAATATTCTGGGAGAGGAAGGGGAGTATTAATAATCACTGCAGGTCTGGGATGGGGGTGTGGGGCAGGATGCAGAGACTTTCCAGGCAATTAATTTGAAGATTGTTATTGATATTTCCTAAATTTAGTAAGTCACTCTTATTTGTTCAAAAACACGCAAAGACTTTTGAATCATAGATAAGATAAAATTTTGACTCTTTATATTCAAATCTCCCCACAGTATAACTTTTATCTATAATTTTAACTTTATCTCTCATGACTCCCTGATCCCAAGGCTGTATGCATAGAATTGCAAGAGCTCTTGGGCCTTTGAGTGAGGAGAAGCTTGAAGTTATATCCTGGCTCTGATACTTATTGGCTGTGTGGTCAATGGCCAGTGTCTTAATCTCTCTGGGCCTCATTTTCATCATCTGTAAAAATGGAGAAATACTCTCACTATCAGCCTTAAAAGATCATTGGGAGAAAAGTACTCTGTAAGCCATAAAATGCTATGTGATATTTTCAAAACAAAGGGCTTTCCAGTAGCCTTTCTTAACCTAGAAGGCCTCATTTCAGTGCTAAAATTATTTTTCCTGATTCATATTAAACATAATTTCCATACTATTCTGTAAAATGGGAAAAGGCAGCATATAATTCATAAATCATCAAATGGCTACATTTTCACTGATGCTGGCATTTTCTTCACTGGTTCAGATCATAGCCCATCCATACCTTTTGATGCTATTAATTTCTTGTCCACATCTTCCATAAATCCACCAAAGGCTCTGTTTAAAAGTGGAGAGGTTTTCCTTTTAAAATCTCTTAATACTTTACAGGTAACAGAAACAATACTTGGGCTGTCCATCTTTCATTTCTCATTCTTACTAAGTACCTGGCTTACTTCCTTGACATATCTTTGACTATGTTGCATATGCTATTTCTTAAACATATACCATTCCTTGATATACCTTCCCAGCTAGATTTAGATGAAAGTGATATTTCTCTATTAGGAAATCACTGTTTTTATTTATACTTATGGCACTTGTCACATTGTAAAACCATGTACAAGCAGCTTTCCAGAGGATTGCTGCTGTGAATAGCTTTCAAGGTTCTGATTACATAGTATAGTGAGCTCTCTATTTATTCAATAACAAATCAGAACAAAACATTCCTAGAAAATAAAAACACAGCATTCACAATGTAACAACGTATCACAGAAAATCAAAATATAGCGTTCACCATGTCACAACTCAACAATTTACCACTAAAATGGCCACATAGTTTTCACCAAAGTGATCACATAATTTTCAACAAAGTACATTCATTTAGTCAATCACAGAATCCTTAATTTAAGCACAAAGTACGAAAGTCAAAGTTATCCACCCTTAGGTCACACTAAATCATAATCTTCTCAGTCAGTACACAGTATCCAAGTAGTCTTCTTTCAGCTTGAATCAAGGCTGGCTCTCAGCTTCCATGGTTCCTCTTCCATGCTCCTAGCTCCAATTGTCACCTGGGTTCAAAGGCAGGCAGCTCCCAGTTCCTTGTCTAGTTCCTTGTCCAGTTCTTCATCCAGTTCCCATTCCATATTGAAGTTCACAGTGTCTAGTCCACCTCAAGTTCTTCATAGTCCCTGTTTCTGGGAAGACAAAGCTTGACAGAGCCACAACAATATCCATACACATTGTTGGCACCATAATCAATTCACTACCTGCCTGTAAATCAACTCAGGGGGGTGGCTAGGTGGTACAGTGAGTAAAGTGCTGGGCCCTAGAGTCAGGAGAACCTGAGTTCAAATGCGGCCTCAGACACTTAACACAACAAAACTAGTCATGTAACCTTGGGTAAGTTACTTAATCCCAATTGCCCTCCAAAAGGCAAAAAAAATCAACTCAAACCCACTGACAAGGTCTGAGAACTCAACATAAACCATCAACATAGAAATCAACACAGACTCACAGATAAGGTCCAAGAGGTCAGCACAAATCATCAGTAAAATCCCAGGACCTCCACAACCCTCCCCCAGGACTTGTGTAAACATACAACCAGAAAATCCTCTTTCAGGCAGTAAGGTCCCAGGGCTTCCATACACAAACAAACATCAACACAGACAGAGCAGACAAACAGAGTACCAGGATACCACAAGTTTTTTCCTTCTTGAGTATGCCACCACAAGAGTCCTCTTCTTAGTTCTGCTGTCTCTAGCCTGGGACTCTCCTTATATATGGTCACTAGCTCCTCCCCTTCCTGTTGCAGGAATTCATGAGTTCTAGGGTTCACAAGTTGTAGGGTTCACACATTCTGTTTCTTAAGAGACTTGATACAAGACTCCAAAGAAACTTGAACTTAAACAAGGTGTTAATTCAATAGCTGAAACAAGGTGTGAACTACTTCTGTGCTTGCCATTATATACATATATCATAGTTATTTGTGTCTATGAACTCTCTCTTCAATTGTATTAGGTATATTCATTGAGAGAAAGAACTCTGTCTTATGTGTCTTTGTATCACAATTGTGTCAAACAGAGTCTTACACTTACTAACCATTCAATAAGTACCTTATTGCCTAAAGTAATAAATGGTTGGCATAACTCCAATGTTAATTCTTCATTATTGTGAGCAGAAAGTTTTCTTATAATGTCTCTTTTTTTCTGGTTCAACATAGCACAAGTGTGCTCCCTCATCTATTTGGCAGCCCTTCAAATGTTTGAAAACTGATGATAATATTTCCTTTATATCTCTCTATACACTAAATATCCCCACCTCTTTCACCCATTTTTCATGTGATCTTATCACTGTTGGTCAGTGAACCATCATGAGTCTCTTTGGTAGGCTCTTGTGTTAAACACCATCCTCTTAAAATGTGACAATCCAAAGTTAACACAATCCCATACTGTCTGTGTACTCTACTTTTAGTATTGTTTCTTAAATCAATGGTATCCCTTTTGGCAGCCATACTTATGACTTACAATGTTGGCTTATATCAAAGGTATGGCAAATATAGTCCCCAGATCTTTTACCAGGAACTACAACAACAATCAACATCTGACCTATATCAATGGAGAAAAGGCAGCTGAGGAGAGGAAAAAAAAGATATGTACTAGAAAATAAATGATATATTTTGTTTTATGGAAACAATTATATCCAATTCCACAAACATTTATTAAGAGCCCACTATTTTTCAGGCACTCCTAACCCATCAATAAAAAACAAACTTTGGGAAATGTTTTCCCAGGAGAGATGAATGACTTGAATTGAGAAATTCACTCTCTCCTATATAATCTTTATGATCAATAGCAAATATTTGTGAAATAGTTGCTAAGATTAAGGAGTTTGAGAAGTTGTCATAAAATAGGACGAAAACTAACTGGTCCTAGAATTTATAAGGTAAGGAAACTTTACACCATATTCCAATCAACCAAGGCAAATATTCATAAAAAGTGATACAAGAGACTGGGTGTGGCAAACCTAGAAATTCATTAAGGAACACTGAATTGGGAAAATACTTAATTTTCAGACATTTCCCCCAGCTGTCTGCTACTGGAAGTTTTATTAGTTTACATTTATATTTACTATATAATATATTAGATATTTATATTTTGTGTATAATATGTGCACATATATTTGTTATATATTCTTTAAAGATCTTTTTCTTTTACTCTCATTTGTTATTTTCACTTTCTGTTGTCTATTTCAAAGAGTGTCTTCTTTTATGATTGATTATATATGCTTATTATCTGTTACCTATGCCATATTAATGTTTTAAGGGTGAAAGAAATGAAATGAATTACACTTGTCCTTTCTGACATGTTGTTAATATCTGTAGGGATAGAGTAGTGTGCTTTAATAGGGGGCCAAATGATTTTATCTTGTGTTATTCAAAGACATACAATATGGTAACTTTAAGAAATAATTGGAAGGAAATGAAAAGAATAAAATCTTTTTTTAAAATATCAGTTTTGAACTTCTAAATATATACATTTTAAAAGTTCTAACTGTAAAACAGAAGTTAACATTTGACTTTCCTACCTGTATCATGCATGAGATTTCACCATAGGAGAAATGCTGAGGGCAATAAGTAGCTACAGGTTTTACATACTTAGTTAATTAGCAATTCTTACCAAACAGAGTGTATCATTTCTCTTTAGAGTCCTGCATGGCCCCTATTAGACATATTTACGGGAAAAGTCAATGGATAAGACATTAGAGGCCAACCTCAAAGTCAGAATAAAGCAACCATAGACCTTAGAGAAGTGCTTTATTAGCCAAGAATTGGTTGGTTATTGATCCTGGTCTGTGTCTCTGGTCACAATAGCACTTACCCTAATTTTTCTAGTGTAAATATAAGTAAATTTGAATGGGTGTTGCTGAAAACAATCTGTAAATCTACATTTTGTGGTTTATGTTGTAATTGTAGTTACGGGAAGGTTCAATATCTGGAGCATGGTAAGGAGACAAGACTGTGGCATGGCAACCTCAGCTCTGAAAATCCGTCCTGAAGCACTTTTTCTGGGGTTATTAAGATGGCTATGGCTCTTTCTCTGCTCAGAAACAGAGAAACCACATGGGTACTAATCAGAAAGGAAACTGGGGGAAGGGAAAAAATATGGTGAGGAGAAATGTTATGCATTTAACTTCAACTTTCCTTTTTTCCTGAGGTCAACCAGACAATTAAGCAAAATAGACATGCCTAGCTGCTTTGCCAAGCTGGAGGTAAACAACAATAAAATTAGCATTTGCTGCAACAGTACTATCTCTTTATTTATTATCCCCTTTTCCTTCCCCACCCCCACTCCCATTTTAGATTCGATTTGAAAGAATTTGCAACAAGCAGTGCATTCTCATCACACCCTGAGTTCTTCTCATCGTACTGGGAACTCCTCCCCCTAACAGAAGATTCTACAGGGTTAATGAGGGTTAATGGGTATTGTATTTCACCTGGATATTGCCAAGGAAATTTGAACTGGGGGGTGGGGGGAGCTTTGCAGATAATAGAACAGGCTACATTCTTGTTAGCATTGAATAAATCCCACTGTTGGAAAGCCATGTTTGAAGTATGAATTTCCAAAGTTCAAATATTTGACTGGAATTACCACTGATGAATGATCATTTTCAAAAAAGTCCTCATCTTTAACCTATACTATGAGATCACAGTAATATGAGGGGGGGAAGTATGTTTGACATAAAACCAGAGAAAAGCACGTGTATTGAAAGAACCTAAAATCAGTGAAAAGATGGAAAAGAAAAAATAGATAATGAAAAAATAAAACCATAACCAAGAGAGAACTAAGTCACCTCTGAATATAATATTTCTCATAGCTTATTTTCTTTTTAGAGACTCATTCACTTTTTAAAATGTTAAAAATATGGCAATTTATAATGTAATGTATCTTTTGGGGTCTTCATTTATTTTTCCCCTAGCAGTAGCTTAATTTTATACATAGATATAGATATAGATAGATATATGTATATAGATAGATACATAGATATATCTATGTAGATATCTATCTACATAGATATATCTATGTATCTATCTATATACATATATCTATCTATATCTATATCTATATCTATATATAATTTCCTGAGTCACTTCATTACCTTAACTGATCATTTTCTTAGGTGTGCAGGTATAAATCAAAGGGTGACTATTTGAATTCAGACCTAAGAAAAATGTTTTGGTTTAGAACTGTCCTATGTGTTTGGCCAGATCTCCTGCAGAGCCTAGGAGAAATCAAAAGTTCCAGAAGCATGGCATACACTTGTTTCTATCTTCACTTCTAAAGATAATTCATCAACTCATAATTGGAAAGAAACCATACAACTTATGAAAAAGTATGAGTCACTAAATGTATGGGAGATATGACTTTCTGATTTCTATGATTCATCTAACTTCCTAGGTTCACAAATTTAGCATTATTCTTGACTTCTAACTCTTCTTTACTTCATTACACCCCATCAGCTGCCAAATAATGTCATTCTTACTTGTTCAACATCTCTTGTATACACTCAAGTAAAGTCCTTATCACCTAGAACTTGGATAGGCAATAATCTCCTCATTGGTCTTAGTCTTTCTGCTTCAATTCTCAAGTTGCTCTAATCCATCCTATACAGAACTGCCAAAATTATTTTCCTTAAGTATAGATCTGATCATGCCATTTTCCTATTCAATAAACTTTAGTGGCTCCCTATTTCCCTCGAATGAAATAGAAATTCTTCTGTTTGTTTTTTTTTAAAGCTTTTTATGACCTACTTCAATCCATCTTCCCGAATTCCTTGCACATTTTTCTCCTTTCCACAATCTAGATTCTAATCCAACTTTTTTTTCTTCCTACTTAATTACATAGACATACATCAACTCCTGTCTCTGCTCCTTAGCATCAATTTCATGACTGAAATACTCTCCACCTCATCTATTTCATAGAATCCCTTATTTCCTTCAGTTCCTTTACTCCCACAATCAAATGTCACCACACTCCCACCTTAAATTACTTTGTAATTATTTTGTGGTTCCTGTCTGTATTATGTATATGTATGAACATATATATATACACACATACAGAATTACGTATGTATACATATGCATGCAATTATTTTGTTTTTGTATCTTCCTTTCCCAGCACAGTGCCTGACATAGTATATGTGTTTAATAAATATGTGTGTGTGTTTGTGATAAACTGATTACCTTATATGGCTTATTTTCAACATTCACAATTTTACTATCCATCTTTCCATGTCACAGCTCTCTCTTCTTGTATTTCTGCCTTTTCACTTTCTCCTTATTATTTATTTATTTTTAAGATTTAAAAATTTTTACCTATTTTATTCTGAACTTAAGAAATAAAACAAGCATTTCCACAACATAGTAGAATTTTTAAAAAAGATAATTGTACATGAAACTGCAAATCAATTGTGTACAGTTTGCTATTCCTTTTAAATACATAACAACGTTATCATATAACTTCTTTTCTTTCTCCTTTTTCTTCCCCCTCCTCCACCATACCAGAGATGGCTACCATTAGGCACAAATATGTTATCATGTGTGTGTGTGTGTGTGTGTGTGTATAAAACCATTACTTCTATTTTCAGTTCTTTCTCTGGATGCAGATAATTTCTTCCTTCATAGGTCCTGTGTAGTTAATTTTCGTATTTGTAATAGACAAAATGAGTTTTCACTCAAAGATACTGACTTTCCTCAAGTCACTTCACCACTTTAATTTCTCATCATTCTACTCCCATGAATCCTGCCTTATTGCCAAGCTAATATGTGCTCCTCTCTCAGACATAATTAATTGTACATTCCTGTTTCTAGGTCTATACCTGAAAAGCCTTAACCCTCTTCTTTGACAATCTATGTAGCAGGTCACTCATTCTCTTCACAACCAGTCAATATTTTACTTTGTCTAGGCCTGACCTTGGCTGACTCATCTTTTGTAGTTATCCTTTCATTAGTAGTTGATTATTCAATTTACACTATATTGGTTTGTATATAACAAGTGACTATATTAAGGGGATGATAAGAACCATGTTCTTAGCTACTGAGTAATGATCTGTCCTTTACACTTTCATTCACCTTAATGAGACACTGCCCTCCTCAAGCATGGAAATAACATAATATCCACACATATATATTTCACTTTTTTCTAGCAATACCTACAGTAACATCTTCCAGAGATGGTCAGTTTAAATGAAGGTGATATTTCCCATTTCTCCAATATGGTTTTTGTTTGATTTTCTCTATCCCCTGGGCCTAGTCAGTCACACAAGAATAGATAGCATGAAGTACCCTTTGACAAAGGCAGCATAGACTGGTTTGGTCTCTTTTCTTCATCTTTGGAAGAGTTGTTATCTAATTAAAACTCAATTAATTAGTTGATAGAAAAAGAAAACAGAGAAAATATACCCAGGAAAACATACAAGATAATACATCATGGAAGAGCTATCCTATTGGGATCAAGGAAACCCAGTTCAACTGAGAGATGATCCAAGAACTCACCCAAGGGTTAGATTACTAAAGTCTCCTTATAGTAAGCTGGATGGAGGCTTCCAAGTCCTCTTGTATCAGCTTTCCCTCAGAATCTTTTCCTTCAGCAACCTGAAGTAGAGTTACTGTAAAAAGAATATTCTGGTTCAGGTCTCACCCTGGTCAGTAGAAGGCAAACTCAGGAAATAAAGCAAAAGGAGTTTATTGGCACCCAAGGCATCAAGCATTTAGAGTGGGACTGGTCACTGAATTCCAACTGAGAGCTGCTTTTATAGACAGAAGTAAAACAGGAGTAACTAGTTAGTTTGCCAGAGTGTCCTTCATAATCAGAATTAACCAGACAAATCTCTCCACTAAGAATGACCATGTACCACCATCCACAGAATTGAGGAGCTATCAAGCTGTCAATCCTTCCCACGTTTAGTCTGGGTGAGGTTTCCCATGCTGAGTCAAAAAAGCCAAAGGCTCCACTCCTGGCGGTGCCCTTCCATCAGTTTTCTTTAGGTTTCAGTTTTGCAACCATACTTCATCCCAGAACCCAAAGACTTTGGTTTCCTGGAAGTTGATTGGCAGTTAATGGGAATGATGCCACCAGATCCCTAGTTGGCATTGTTTATGGTATCTGATTGTCTCTGAGTCTCTGACTTCCATTCTCAATTAATGAAAACATTCTTGAAAAATGCTTTCCCTCTGGTCTGTCTTGCACCAGTCTAAGAATTTTACCTGTAACAGAACAATAAAAATGCCCTCAGTTTTCCCTCTTAATCATGGCCCCAGATCTAAAAACTAATAAAATAGAACTGGGGTCTTATTCCAAGGTATTCCAAAGTCCTCTTTTCAGTTCCTCTTTTGTTTCAAGCCTTTAGGCACCATGACTAACCAGAAGGATGAAGATGCCAATCTTGCAGGCGATCCCATAGTGCACAAATATGTTTTGCCCCTGCATGGATTTTACAGGGTTTGTTAGCTTATACACACATATAAACCTACTGAATGAAATCTTATATAGCAATAATAGCTAACATTTATTTATTTTTGTTTGTTTCTCTTTATTTATTTATTCATTCATCCGTTCAGTTATTTGTCTATTTAACACTTACTATCTACCGGGCACTTTGCCAGGAGCTTTACAATTATCATGTCATTGGATCCTTACAACAACTTTTCAAGGTAGGTGCTATTATTATCCCCATTTTACAGATGAGGAAACTAAAGTAAACAGGTTAAGTGACTTGTCCAGGGTCACAGATAGCTAGTCAGTGACTGAGGATTAAGTTGAACTCAGGTCCTCTAAACCCTAAGTCTAGAGCCTAGAGCGCTGTATAGTAAGGACTTTTATAAAGTTCAAGAATGTGTTGAGCAGGCAAGGTAAGACAGAATATTTACTTAATGTTCAAACATTTCTTAATTTGCTTGAGATCTCCTATACATCTGAAAAGGTGTTACTGTCTGTGTTTATGGTGCAGATAGTTTGAAAAATTCTTTAGAGCAAGGAATTCTCCCCTCTCCCTCCAGCCGTGTATAACTATGTACTGCCTAGAAAAGTACTCCTCACAATATTTTTGACTGGATTGTTGGGGGGCAGCACAGATTTGAACTTAACCTTCTTGGTTTGATAAAAATTGGAACTCTATATAACTGACTCTTTGCTTCCTGGGGCCTATAGCCATATAGATAGCCTATATACAGAACCATAGGCCCATAGAGAGCCATGGCTGTCACAATTAGAAAGCTCATCTTTAGACAATAGTTGCATTCATAGATTGATGGCTGGTGTGTCCAAGAAAATAACATGTCCCAAAAAGAAGCAAGAAAATATCTCTTAGTCCTGAACCAGAAGTTTTTAGATCTTGACTTCTCACTTTGATTAACATTGCAATCTACCAGTTAATGTTAAGGCTAGCTATAATATTGGTAGAGTCTCACTTTTAAAAATTGCCAAATGTACCGAAAATTCTTACCTAGCCTTCAAAGTTTGTCTTCTTTCCTGCTTATAAAATCCTTTAAAAATGCATCAGTATTCTCAGTTCTAAATGATATTACTCTGAAGCACCTTAAAAGTCTACCATAGCTTCGCATAATATAAATTATTTATATATAAAAATAATTTGTATTTTTTACAAATCAATTCACAAAAATGTATAGTACAAATCTGAACTCTAAGTAATGTTCTGTATAATAACAATAGCTCAACATAGCTTTGCACACTCAAAGCAAAAAACAATTTGGAGTCTGGAGATTTGACCCCTCTGAGGGTCAGAGTCACCTTAGGAGTTAGCCTCATGGCCAATCCACTCTAGACCTCTCATTTCTCCTCTCTTTTAAAATAGAAAATGGTGGCAACATGGAAATATGAAGAACTTAGGGTAGAGTGGTCCAATAATGCAGCATGCTACCCACCTTCTGAAAGAGCTAATGGATTCAAGATGCACAATAAGACATACATATTTGAACATGGCCAATATGGGAATTTGTTCAATTATGCACAGTTTTACAAGCATTAAAAGAATAACATAAGGGCAATCTTATAACATAGAAAATAAGTGCCAAGAAAGGCCAAAACTTGTAACACATGAGATCCTTAGTCCTTCGTTGAAAATTATATGACATAGCAGAGTTTAAATATTAATCTTATAAGAAACTACTATGCTTGAAAGTAATGTGGTATGATAGAACTAGGATCAGGAACCCTTGTTTCTCATCTCTCCTTAGCCCCTTACTGACATGCATGGGCAAATGGTCTAACCCTTCTGGCTTCAATCTGAAATTAAGCATGGCAAACTAGATAATCTTCTATAAGCTTATCTCACAGTATTTCATCATTGTGTATTTCTAGGGAACAGCAAAGAGGAACAGTCTATCACATGATACAAAAATGAAACAAATAATCAAATTAAGGAGGGTGTGGGGGTGGTTTCAAATGATTCTCTTTTTATTCTTCCTCCATTTCAGTTAAACCAGACTGCTAACTGCAAAACATTCAATCTTTAGCCTCTGTGCTATGGCACAGGTAATGCCCCTTGTATGAAATATACTCTCTCCTCACATCTGACTCTGGACATGGACACAGTTCAGTTGTCAACCAGTACACAGATACTTTCCTGCTCCCCCCATCCCCTACGCATACACACACACACACACACACACACACACACACACACACACACACACACACACACACACCCTAAAGCAGTCATTAGTTCTCTTTTCAACTTGAAATTATCATGGATAAGTTTGGACTAGTTTGCATGTATTCTCCCACTAGGATATAAGCTTCTTGATTGTAGGAACTGTTTCTGTTCCTTCTTTCCTTCTTTCTTTTTTCCTTTCCTTTTTTCCTCTCCCTTCCTTCTCTTTCTTTCCTCCTTTCTTTCCTTCCTTCTTTCTTTTTTTCTTCTCTCTCTTTACCTTCCTTCCCTCCTTTCTCTTTCTTTCTTTCTTTCTTTCTTTCTTTCTTTCTTTCTTTCTTTCTTTCTTTCTTTCTTTCTTTCTTTCTTTCTTTCTTTCTTTCTTTCTTTCTTCCTTCCTCCTATGCCCAGTTGCTTTAACATGGTAGGTGCTAGTAACTTGTATGCTAAATTGAATTGAATATGTTTCCACTTTCCAATACCACTAGCCATATCTCCTCACCAATTTCTTTTCACAGCTGTGCCTGTCACTAGACTCACAGAACACAAGGCCCAGTTTATAGAAAACAGACTTGGATGTCCCAGAAAATCTAAACATTACAGGAAAATAGAGGGGAAAACATCAGAGAAGAATCACCATACCTGAAACCATATTTTCCATCAGCCCCTTTAGATTGGCTGGGTATCTTTCATCAGGCTTTACACACTAAAGGAAAATGAGTACATGGTTCAGTTGGAGGTCAAATTAGAGTTCATTATGTTGCTTGTTTGTTTGTTTCCTTTTTCTGGAACCAGGTCACCCAAAACCTACTGAAGTCTTGTTTAATTAGCAGCTATCACAGAACACTTGGGTGTACTACTCATGTTGATTCTATTATTTTTTTAAGGAAACAATGTAACTTTAAAGACTGCAGTCTAATATCCTTTGAGGTTTCTCTAATTAGGCACTGCCCCTCTTCTTAGATGAGTTTAGTACCCAAGTAAATGAACTAATTAGTAGTCTGTTGTCGAGTTGAGCTACAATATTTTAGAAAATCCCTGGTCATCACTGTGGGTTTGTGTCCAAAATTGCAATTAGCTACAAAAAATTAAGCTAGTCCTCTATTTACTCTATGACTACTGATTTATTACATGAATACTTTAATATATAGATGTGTGTATATGATATGTATAAATATATATGTACATAGGAGAGTCAGCACAAAATCAGAATGGGGGACAATAAAAATCAGTACCTAGAGTAGCCAAATGAAAAAACAAAGGCAATCCTCTAAAATGGAATGATCTCTTGAAGTCTGTGAAAGTCTTTGATTTTCACCTTGTCTCTGTAAATAACTGGATTAAGAGAAAGGCAAAAATTATTTCCACTGATTGGTAGAATTCAACAATAATAACAACCCAAGAAGCATAGGGTATGACCAAAACAAAAGAAAATCAAACTCAAATTCTATAGCTAGTTCACTAAAACACCTCCTGCTCTCAAATTCTCATAGCAGGACTCATATACTAAACATGAGATTTTTTAGAAGTGTCATGTAAAAAGATGTTTAGTGATTTTAAAAAAATGACCCAATAAACAAGTATTTAAGATTTGGGCATTGTGCTAAATGTTTTACAAATATTATCTCACTTGTTAATAATAACTATCCCCATCTAACAGACAACATAACTGAGGCTGAGAATCCTTAAGTGACTTTCTCAGCATCACATAGCTAAGAAGTATCTAAGGCCATGCTTGAACTGGACTCTGTACATAATATCTGTCATTTCTACCAGTATAAGGGGAGTTCTAGTGAGGAACTTCTCCTTTTTTAAATTAAATTTCATGTTTATTTTTAGTTTACATCATTCATTTCCACAAGATATTGAGTTAAAAATTTTTTCCCTATCTTTCCCCTACCCACCACAACAAAATAGTGATCCCACTGTATATCCCCTAACCCAATCTGCTCTCTCCTATATCCTCCCCCATGCCCCCTCTGAATTTCCAGTAGAATTAAACATTTGATTTTAAAACTGAATTCCAAATTCTTTCCCTTCCTCCTGCATCACCCACCATTACTGGGAAGATAGGCAATTCGATATAGGTTGTACATGTGTAGCTACACAAAACATTTCCATAGTGGATATATTGTGAAAGACTGACTATATTTCCCTCCATCCTATCCCACCCCCACTTGTACTATTCTCTAATTTGACCTTGTCCCTTTTCAAAAGTGTGTACTTCTAACTTCCCTCCCCCCACAACGTGCCATCCCCTCTACCATCCTCCCTCTCATCCCCTTCCTTGCTATTCTCCTGTAGGGTAAAATACCCTATTTAGTGTGTATGTCATTCCCTCACTAAGCCAAATTCAATGAGATTCCTCTCTCACCTCTCAATTTCACCTTTTAAGTATCATCCCTTCCTATTCAATTGGTCCTATGCCCTCTGTCTATGTATACCTGTACACATATATACACACCCTCACATATGTATTGATAAGCCCATATACCCTCCTATATAGACATATATGTGTGTGTATGTATATTCCATTCAACTATTCTTATACTGAGAAAAGTTTCATAAGTTAAAATTATCATTTTTTCATGTAGGAATATAAATAGTTCAACTTTGATAAGTTTCTTATGATTTCTTTTCCATGTTTACCTTCTCATGCTTCTCTTGCTTCTTGTATCTGAATATCAAATTTTCTATTCAACTCTGCTTTTTTTCATCAAGAATGCTTGAAAGTCCTCTATTTCAGTGAATAACCTTATTTTCCCCTGAAACATGATACTCAGTTTTGCTGGGTAGGTGATTGTTGGCTTTAGCCCCAGCTACTTTGACCTCCAGAATATCATATTTCAAGTCCTTAGATCCCTCAGTGTAGAAGCTGCTAGATCCTGTCTTATCCTGATTGTGTTTCCACAATATTCAAATTGGTTCTTCCTGGCTGCTTGTAATATTTTCTCCTTGATCTGGGACCTCTGGAACCTGGTGATAAGATTCCTAGGAGTTGTCTTTTAGGGATCTTTTTCAGGAGGTGATCTCTGGATTCTTTCAACCTCTATTTTGCCCTCCAGTTCAAAACATCAAGGCAATTTTCCTTGAGAATTTCTTGAAGGATGATTTCTAGTTTCTTTTTTTGATCATGGCTTTCAGGTAGTCCAATAATTTTTAAATTTTCTCTCCTGGATCTATTTTCCAGGTCAGTGGTTTTCCCAATGAGATCTTTCACATTGCCTTCTATTTTTTATTTGTTTGGATCTGTTTAATAGTATGTTGATTTCTCATAAAGTCACTAGCTTCCATTTGCTCCAATATAATTCTGAAGGAATGATTCTCTTCAGTGAGCTTTTGAGATTCTTTTTCCATCTGGCAAATTCGGCTTTTTAAGGCATTCTTCTCCTCATTGGCTTTTTGAGACTCTTTTGACATTTGAGTTAGTCTATTGTTAAGGTATTATTTTCTTCATTCTGGTTGTTGATCCTCTTTACATGATTTTCTGGCATCGTTCTCTTTTCTCTTCCCAATTTTTCCTCCACTTCTCTTATTTGGTTTTTAAGCTCCTCTATGGCCTGTAACCAGTTCATATTTTACTTGGAAGCTTTTGCTACAAGAGTTCTGACTTCATTGTCTTCCTCCTGTTCCATACTTTATTCCTTTTTGTCCCCAAAATAGGAATCTAAAATCAGATTGCTGTGCTTGCTTTGTTTCCTTTGCTTGCCCATGTTGCCACTCAGCTACTTGACTTTTGAGCTTTTTGCCACAGTAGGACTCTTCTTCCAGAGAGGAGACCTTTGTCCAAAATCACTGGGGTTTTCTCAGCTGCTGGAGCTACTAGTTGGGTGCCCTTTCTAAAGCCTCTACCAGCTATGACACCTGGTTACACACCCCAGGACCTTGACCCTAGACAGTGATCCAGATCCAAGCAGGTTGAAGCAAGAGCAATTACCCCTCAGAATCGTCACTTGTTTCCCCTACAATTTGTAGGCCAGTAGCTCTACAGCAGCTACATGGTGGCGGCTGCTTCTTCCTCTGGGGGCAGAGGCCTGACCATACTCCTGGACCCCCTTTTCCCAAAGTCCACACTGACCTCTGACTTTGTGTTTGGCATTTATGGGTTGATAATTCTGGAAACTGCCATAGCTGCTGTTGATCCACTCTCCTGGAAATCCCTCCAGCTGCTGCCCCAAGACTAAAACTACAGGCTTACATGGGGCTAGTCTCTGCTCTTAGCGTGCTGCAATGGACCCTTCCTGTCTACCTGCCAGGCTGCCTTCAGAGGGAGATTTGTTTCTCTCTGTCACTTTGTGGGTTCTGTAGCCCTAAAGTTTGTTTAGAGTCATTTTTATAGGTATTCGAGGTGGTTATGGGGGAAGCACATGGAGTTTTTCTCCTTCTACACCATCATCTTGGCTACCTGGAGTTACCTGATGAATTTATTTTACCAGTGCAACTTTGTCTGAAAAATTCCCTGAAACTTTCAGTCTTAGAGAGTTGCCTGATGCCATTACTTTTTCCAGGTCTCACAAACAGTATGAGACTAAAGTAGAACATGAACTCAGGTTCCTGATTTGAAGGCCATTTCTATATTCACTCTACATTATGCTACCTTGGTTTCAAGGGTCAAATATATTCAAAATAAGTTTCAATATATTTGACCCTTTCTAAAATCATTAATAATATAGTAAAATATTTTGCTAAATTTTCTTATACGCTACCTTCAAGTTAATCTCTCAAATCTTAATTATCTAACAATTCTGTCTGGTTAGCAAGTATTTATTGAACATTGGTAGAAAGCAAAGCAGTAATCTAGTTACTTACCATTCATTCTCTGTTACTATAATGTTAATGAGATTTAAGATCTTCCCCACCCATTAATAAGGCCTCATGTGGAGCCCATTAAAGGAAGCTTACTTAGGGGAGGCTTGCTTGTAAGAAGGCTTTCATACCTTTTGCTAATTTGTGATTAGGCTCTGACTCCTGAGAGTTGTGATGCCTTCTGACTCTGAGAAATGTACAAATACTCTAAGCTGGCGTTTTGCTTTAGGGGCTCTCTTATGAGAAGGATCTTGTGATTCCCAGGTTGAGATTCTGAGTGGATGTATATTTAGAGCTCCCTGACTGCTCAGATTTAAAGACTCTATGGATCTAGGGATATATGTAAAGTGTAAAGTTGATTCAGAAAGACAGAGCCCATCTGCTGGTCTTTATTTCTCTGCTTGCATTTTCTCTTAATAAGTGAAGTTATTTGCCCACAGTCACACAGCTAGTAAGTGTCTGAGGCCAGATTTGAACTAAGGAAGACTCATCTTCCTGACCCCGGGCATGGCACTCGACTCACGATGCCACCTAGCTGCCTAAATCTCTCTCTCTCTATCCATATACATGCATACACAATCATACATGCACACTATACATATACACATTTATTGTTTAAAAAGCACTTTCTTTACAACAGCCCAATGATGTAGGAATTGGAAATATTATTCCCTTTTTATTGATGATGCAGAGAAGTAACTAGGAATTATTTCACTTGGGGGAAAAAAAGAAGTTGAGATATGAATAGAGGTGGGGTGTAGAATTGTGGTGCAACTGAGGGCACCACCTTAGGTGGTAGGGAAAGCCTATCCCCTCTTTCTCCTTCCTGGATATTGATTGATCCACTACTCTGCTCTCTCACCCTTTCCTAGGGGCTGCCTCCCCACCCCATTCCCACAGGGAGTTAAGTCAGTGCACAAATGTGATCTTCTATAGAAAAAGCAAGCTATTCTTATCCTGATGTTGGCACCTTAGAACAGCTTTAGTTACCCTACCTTAAATTTGATATTTGAAGGGCCATGTTTGAGAAGAGGGGTACTTGTTTCCAGATTGTATAGCATCTCTCTGTGTTGAGTTTTCATGTAGAAATGGGCCTTTCATTGATCCTGGCTTTGGAGGCTTCTGGGAGAACAAACCTGAGAAGGAGAGTTTGCCCTCCATTTTGTGATACAAGGGATGAAGTATTACTTCCATGGTTGAGTCATAGGACCAGGAGGAATAGAGCTTAGCTCTACACTATACATAAGCATATAGCAAGAAACATCAGGGGAAATGAGTTTGGGTGGGGAAGTCATAAGAAAGGATACAGGATCATGCATTCAATTGATCAGAGCAGGGAATTAGAATCAGTGGTAATAGTGGCTGAGGGAGTCCTATGATCTGTCATTCCTCTCCATCACAATCCCAGTAAATTTCACCTCTCTAGCAGCCATAGTTAGCCACTTCTAGGTGTAATCCCACACAGAACCATGTTTATTTGCCCTTGGATAACACCTACTATGCTACAAAAATGTCCATATTCAGGATTCTTTAAGAGCATTAATAAATGAAATAATTTATAAATAAAGGCAATCCTAAGGCCTTTAATTTATGAATGAAAATAAGATAGATCATCAAGAAGAAGGTTCTCTCTCAACAAAGTTTGGTGACCATTATCCCACAAATAGACTATTTTCTTATTCATGTAACATGTTCTTTAACATATAATGGATACAACGAGAGGGGCATCTCACATGAGCTTAGCATTAAGACAAACCCTCTTTGTTCTGGTTGTCAGACAGGATCTTGGTCTATATAGTTATGTTTTCATTAATGTAATTTTATTTGCACAATGAGCTGCTACAGCCAAATGATTTCTGTCCTCTTGGTCAGACTTCTGATACTTAGTTTAGTTAGTCCTAGGATAGGAGACACAATCTTACAGGTCATCCAAATAGCAATAAAGAGATGAATGCATGCATGGTGTTTAGATACATCGCAGTATATTATAAGTGACAAATTACAGACAAGTCATTTAGCCTCTGTCTGCTTCAGTTTCATCATCTGTAAAGTGGGAATAGTAATAGCACCTACCTCCCAGCATTCTAAAGAGAATAAAAATGAGATAATATTTGCGAAGTACTTTGCAAACTTTAAAATGCTATATAACTGTTGGATAATAATAATAGTAATAGTCTATAGAATTAGTAGCAGTAATATGAGAAAAGAAAATGGACTAGTCAAGTATCAAGTGAAAATATACAAGTAGATATGTTTGACTGGAACTTATAGACCTAGAATGTGGTCCCAAAACATCTTATGGATTCCCTTTGGAATGTGGACATAGGCAAAAGTTGAACAGGTTGCTTTTGGCTGTAGGAGCAACTGGCTTCGTGTTGAAATGGGCAAGTTCATGAAACCCGGGAAGGTGGTGCTGGTCCTGGCCGGGCGGTACTCCGGCCGCAAAGCCGTCATCGTCAAGAACATTGACGATGGGACCTCTGACAGGCCCTACAGCCATGCCTTGGTGGCAGGTATCGACCGCTACCCAAGAAAAGTTACTGCAGCAATGGGCAAAAAGAAGATTGCCAAATGATCAAAAATCAAGTCCTTTGTGAAAGTTTATAACTACAACCACCTCATGCCCACCAGATACTCTGTGGATATCCCATTGGACAAAACAGTTGTCAACAAGGATGTGTTCCGTGACCCTGCACTAAAATGTAAGGCAAGGAGGGAGGCCAAGGTCAAGTTTGAGGAAAGGTATAAGACAGGCAAAAACAAGTGGTTCTTCCAGAAGCTACGGTTTTAGAACTACTATGTTGGTCAGTAAATAAAATGTGTACTAAAAATGAAAAAAAAAAAGTTGAACAGGTTAAGTAATCCTGGATAGATTGTGATCAGAACCATTTGGTAAACACAATGTTGAAATCACATATTTCCAAAATATTAAAACAATATGACTTATGCAATATACAAATAACTATATATATACTACACACATACATACTACATACAAAAACATTTTAACTCGATGTTTGTTTATGCCATTCATTCTACCTGGACACTTCCATTATTTTAAGATACAGATCAGAGTCCACCTCTTCTTTCAAACCTTTCCTAATCAGACTAATCCAACCCCAAGTGATCTCTCCTTCTTCTGGTTTCCTGGGTTACTTAAGATTATGTGTCACACTCACTAATCTTTTTGCCCATACTGATATTTATAGCTATCTTTTCATTTCCATGAGCCATATTTCCTCACTACTATACATTGAAAGTTATTTGATAGTAGGAACCATGGCATACCTCCTTATAATTTACATAGTCTATTACACACAATAAGGGCTGATGTATAGATTTCATCAATTATATTGTGCTCCTGCATACTGGAACCTGAGACTTGAGTTTAAGAGATAATTAATTTAATGTTCTAGTGATGGGTTAAACATTCATGACTAAGCCAGTTGTAGTTGTGAAAAATTATAGCCAAAGAAATGGAATTAGCCTTACAACATACTTTAGAATTGTCCCTTAAAACAGATGTTATCTGTCAATATTACCTTCTTTCTAAAAATACGCCTTTCATGTAAACAACATCTGCACGTTTGCATGATAAACCTGAAATAAAAGAAGCATGTCTGAATAGCTGTTTGCAATGCTTGTTTTTATACTTGAGTGAATGTTACAAAAAATAAACTTCACGACTCCATGTAGCTTAAGAGAGTGTTGGTTAATCAGAAGAATAGCAGCTGAGCTGTGAAGTACATTTAAAGGGAAATCTTGTATACGTAAGCACCTATTTTGCAAATGGGGCATGTAAAGCTGAATTGAGAAGGCCAAAACTCTTAAATGGTGTTCATTAAAAATCTCGTGGGCAAAACTTATAATGAGTTACCTTCTATTTTCCTTGGGCAGTTGTTACAACTTGCATTTTCAGTGAGAAACAAATGCAAGTGGAAAAATTGCAATTGGCAACTCAGAGGCTTAGTAAGGGCTGCTTTAAAACTGCCCCCTCAAGTGTAATATTAATTTCAACCAATAAACATGTATGTGTTATTCATTATATGCTTAATCATGCCTTACATTTGTATAATGCTTCCCAGTTTAGAAAGTGCTTTTTGTGTACATTATCTCATTTAACACAGTTTTTATGCAAGCTATTTTATTATGAATTCTCAAATGACAACAACTTTTGTATAACTTTAGTATAGCTGACTGTCCCTCATGCTTGGAAGACTTTCCTCTCCTTTGCTCTAACGAATGATCTTTCTGGCTTCCTTTAAGTCCCTTTTGCAGCGAGTCTTCCTCAACTCCTCTTCATTCCAGTGGTTTATTTTTCTGTTAACTATTTCCTATTTATCCTTTAAATAGCTTGCTTTATATATATATATATATATATATATATATATATATATATATATATATATAGGTTTATATATTATCTTCCCCATTAGACAGGGCCAGCACTATCTTTTGACTTTTTCTGTATCCTGGCACTTAGCACAGTGCCTGGCACATAGTAAATGCTTGATAAATGTTTATTGATCAAAGGATTGAGCATATAGTGCTCCAAGCTTTTGATATGTCAATCACATCTTACATGGATGTAGGCTGGCTTGTACCTAGAAATATACTCTATTTCAAGAAAAGTAGATGTGTCCATGTGGATAATAAGTATCAGAAATGGATAAAAGGAAGAGGGGAGTGATTTTTTTACAACAAAAAAAGTTCTGTACTTTGCAAAATGATAACTCATAGTCTGTAACATCTTCCTCAAAAAACTCAATCCTATAAGGAATATAATTCATTTATTATTATCCCCATCTTTATAGAGAAGGAAACTTAGAAGTTAAATAACTTGAATCTAAAGCCAGTAGATATTTTATGTGGAAATCAAACCCAAACATCCTTACTCCTGGATCAGCACACTCTAGATTAAACCATGCTGTCTCTTGATTCACCACAAGTGTTTCTTTAATATCTTGCTCTCTTAATATCTTTCTATGGTGTTTTAAGTTGCAAATTAAAAAAAATACACCAAACTTTTTAAAACCACCTTTTCTGTTGCAAAGAGAGATATATTTTACACTGATATAATTTGCATGCAAAATGACATTAAGAAAAGCATACAATAAATAATATCACTACAATATGGTAATGTAAATGACAGAAGACATAACCAGGGACTCTCTCTCTTTTCTAAGGATGTAGAGAGTCATTGTGCTATAGTAATTTATTAAAGGTACCTATTATAGAATCAATACTAAACAACTAGGGTCTAATTTTTGATTGATATACTTCCTCATTAAAATTAATGTCAATCTAAGGTTTGAAATTGCACCTATTAATAAAACTCTAATTGATACCATATGTAGCCGATGTCTTACTATGGATACAATCAATTCTATACAGATCCTGTACACTGACTTTTTTCTTCACAAGGGAGTTGTTTTTTTGCTTCACAGAAGGCCTGTCTCTGTTCTGATACCCCACGAAGACCTATGGCACAGTTTTTGGCCATTTAATTTAAACTTCCTCTGACATTCCTAACATATAGCTCCAATGTCAGAGGATGCTGTTAATGTACAAGCCCCGTGGGTATGTATCTATGAAACTCCAATTGGTGCACTTAAGGAAGATTATCAGAATGTATAGTATTCTAGACACCATGGCTCCAGTTCCATCTATAGAAAATTTTAAGTGCCACTTGCTAAAAGTATAGAATAACCATATCCTGTATTTATGTACACAGAATATTCCTATTAGTGGTATTTTAACATAAACTGGACAAAAAAGAATGATAGGGCTCAACCCAGCAGCTACTTTTTTACATTCAAACATATTAAGACTAAAAGGGAGATATGGGGGAAGGGTAGGGAGAGTAGAAGAAAAATATCAGTTCATCTACCCAGAGGAGTGCCTTAATACTAACTTAATTTGTACTAAAATTCAGCTTGTCAAATAATGCCTTTTAAAAAGTCATTGACAAGTTGAACCTTAACACATTTCTAAGTATGTGCATTAACTTAGTGAGTTTCACTTGCTATAGGGGAAAAAAAAGTGGAAAAGCCCACTAAGGAATTAAATATCCAGGAGAAAGAAGAAGAAAATCCAATATCTATTTTACCATTTGTTTTTCTTTTCAAACAAAAGCTGAAATGAAATTTGCTTAGCTAAAGAAATAAAATATAATCAAATAAATCTCCAGGAGCTAGTGGGAGCCCAAGAAGGATTTATGACCCATCAACAAGGGATGGGTGATCTGTCAAAGGTTTAGAGGTTACTAGTAGAGGTAAATATCTAAAAGTTTATATGTTTATCTGACCTATACAAACCATCTGAGTCTTCTGAGGTGTCTTGAATATGTCAAGGAAAAAAAAGGCTTTCTGGCAATATTTTTTTTTGCACTTGCAGTATTTCTGTTAATGTAGAAAACATAAAATTCTTTTGTCCTGTTTGATTCCCATTCTCGCTCTAAAATAGATATGGTAAGAAAATTTTTAGAGGAGTTGGTTCATTTTCCCCTTCTGCTCCATGCTAATTCTGTGAATGGGGTTTAGAGAATCACTATATAATGGAGAGGAGGATACTATGTCTTCCCTCATGATCTGAAATAGCAAATAGTGAAACCAGTGTCTTTGTGGTATTGGCACTTGCTCTCTAATGTCTCATAATTTTTTTTCAAAGAACATAGCCTACAAACAAGGTCAGAACTTAAATTGTAGAGCGAAAAAATGAGAAGGGTTCAAAATTTAAGGACAGCTTTTCGTTCTTTGCATAATATGAAGATCTCATCTTGAGTAAACTTTCTCTCCCTATAGGTGGTATATAAAAATAATTTTCAAAGAAGATTTTCAGTTCTGTATCACTAAGCTGACTCCTAAAGTAAGCCATGATCATTAATGGGTCACTATTCTGAAATCCAGAATTGATAATGTTTGTCTTTCTATTTGCTGTAGAATATTTAATAATTACACATGACCACATTTCCACAATATTTTCTTGTGATCCAATATTGGATCTTACTATTTTCCATTTTTTTCATATGAAAAGTAATAAAAGACTGAACATGGAGGTTCTATACTCATCTTAAAAGAAAACTAGAATAACAACACAGCTAAAGCTCATGCATATGTGTATGAACACATACAGGCTCATACAATGTGCATGCATACACATACACAGAGACAAACATGGAAAAGCCGATCTGGGTGGGAACTAAAAGGAAATATAAACAAAATCTATATAAAATATATAAAATCACTCTCCTCCAATCCTTACTCAGGCTTCTCAAAATTGACCACAACTAATCCAATCCCAGGATTTTTTTTTTCTATAACCTTTATTTGAGTGATAGATTTTAGTCAAAACTCCAACCTCAAGGAATTTGTGCTTTCTTTAGTAGAACTGGCAACCAGTAACATTCCATTACATAAGAGTCTGTGGGGAAAAGAGAATAAGCTTTTACAGAACTCTGCTAAGTGTAAGGCACTGCACTAGATGCCTTTAAAAATATTAATATCTTTTGATCCTCACAATAACAACAACCCTTGGAGGCAAGTGCTATATTATCCCTCATTTTATAGTTGACTAACCTAAGGCAGAGATTAAATGATTTGCCCAGGGTCACATAGCTCATAAATATCTGGGCCTGGAATTGAATTCAGATCTTCCTGACTGCAGGTCCAGTTCTTGATTTACTGAACCACCAGCTCCCTCCATATGGTTATGAAATTGGTTTTGCCTGCCTAACCAAATAGTCAAAGCATATCATATTGATCTTAAAACAGACACATTTCATCACTAGAGTTTGGTAATCAAGCTGAGAATTTGTTCAGCCATTTTTTTTCAGTCATGTCCAAATTTTTGTGATTGCATTTGGGTTTTTTTTTGGCAAAGATACTGGAGTAGTTTGCCATTTCCTTCTCCAGATCATTTTTTACAGATAAGGAAACTAAGGCAAACAGGGTCAAGTGATTTGCCCAGGATTCCACAGCTAGGAAGTGTCTGAAGTCAGATTTGAACTCATGAAGATGTTCCTGATTTCAGGCCCAGAATTATATCTACTATGCCACCTAACTGCTCCATTAAGCTAAGAATATGGAGGATTTGTTATTGTTGTTGTTTTTATAGATATGGAAGAGAATTTATCTTTTATCAACTTTAAAACACAGTTTTCAGAAAAGAGGAAATTAAAACTATCAATGGCCATCTAAAAATGTTCCAAATAATAAGACAAATTCAAATCAAATGAACTCTGAGGTTTAATTTCACATCTTCAAAATGATAAAGATGTAAAACTTAAAAATAATTAGTACTGGAGGATATGTGGGAAAACTGACACATGAATATATTACTAGTGGAACTATAAATTGGTCCAACCATTTAGCAAAATAATTTATTTAGAATAATGTGAAACAAGTTATAATACTTATCACAACTTTTGACTTACTTCTTGTTATATACTTCAAGGTGATCAAAGGCAAAATGAAAGCATTTTCATACATTAAAATATTTGTGTCAGGGGGTGGCTAGGTGGCACAGTGAGTAGAGCACCGGCCCTGGAGTCAGGAGGACCTGAGTTCAAATCCAGCCTCAGACACTTCACACAAAAACTAGCCATGTGACCTTGGGCAAGACACTTAACCCCAACGTCCCTCAAAAAAAATATTTGTGTCAGACCCCTTTCAGTGGCAAGAAACTGTAAGCAACATAAGTTGCCATCAGTTGATGAATGATCCAACAAGCTGTGGAATAGGAAAGTAATATAATTTTATTGCACCACAACTATTGGTTAATATGAGGAATTCAGTGAATTATGGGAAGATTTATATCAACTGATGTTGAGTGATGAAAGAAATACCAGGGGGCAGCTAGGTGGCACAGTAAGTACAGTTCCAGCCCTGGAGTCATGAGAACCTGAGTTCAAATTTGACCTCAGACATTAGACATTTTAGTAGCTGTGGGACTTTGGGCAAGTCACTTAAGCCCAATTCCCCCCTCCAAAAAAAAGTACCAGGAAAATAATATTACTTTATTGTTGTGAATGAAAACAGCATCAAAAGGTAGCTAATCTTAGATCATATGTAGTTACCAATCTTGGTTTTGAAATATATATGATGACTCAAACTGTTCTACTCTCAGTAGAGAGAACTATACATGCAGAAATTTATTTGTACTGTCAGACACAATTGAGGTGTCTGTCAGTTTTGAATAAATCTCATTTTTTGTTACATGGAATGGTTCTACTACTGGAGGAGTAGTGTATCAGGAAATGTTTATGGCGTTAGTAAAACAAAGGCATCAATAGAACTTTAAAAATATTCACAGGAGGGGGCACAAGTCCCCCCTCCCCTACAATTTTTTTAATTTTGGAAAAATTGCTATTGTTGGTAAACCATTCTTCACTGGAGTATAAAGAAAGAAAAACACCATTCATATGCACAGAAATAAAACCCCAACAGCAATTCTTGCTTACTTAGCAAGAAGTTAACAAACAAAAGCATTGTATAGAGTAAGGATTTCTAGCGTATACAAAGGTAGTAAAGAAAAATTCAGTCTACTATAAAAAAGAACACTTGCCTTAAAGTCACACTTCCACAATAAGTAAGCTCACCTATGCTTGGCTTATCAACAAAAACTAATTAGAACTTAAGTCAACACCTCAGGTTTACCTCATGTTAATCCTAAAACAGACACATTTTATTAGTGAGCTTTTGCTATCTAGCTAATAATATGCAGTGTTTGTTTTGTATGTTTTTTTTTAAATTTCAGACATGGAGAAACATGTATCTTTAAAAAACCTTAAGTAAAAGCTGAAGCTATTATTATGGGAAGGAATTAGATATAACATTTTATTGGTTTAGGAAACACCCAGGTAAGGAAACCCTCTCCAAATGCAGGCCAGTATCTTCTCTGCAACTTATAGTCAGAGAGTCATTTAGTTTACTGAGAGGTTGTCACTTATCTAGGGTCAGTAGTATGTGGTGGTCAGAGGTCATACTTGAACCCAGATCTTCCTGACTTCAAGACCAAATTTTTATTCACTATATTAAATGTTGCTTCTTATCATTATTTTAACAAATTTCTGTGGGATAACCTAGTTATTTAAGTTTGTTGCTGAGATTTAAGTTCTCCATATACAAAGTTGAAATTCCTCAAGTAACATTTCTGAGTCTAGGAACCAGCACATATTTCTTCATCTGATAAACGTGTTTATGAAGTTAGTGAAAGAGGATGAAGGACCTGGGAAGAACTGGGAAAATTATAACTATGTGGAACACCCTGAAACAAAATATCATATTTGTTCTTTGGTGTGATCTTTGATCGTTTTCTTTTTTAAATTTCTGTACCATGCTATTGGCTCTGGGATAAGACACGTCATATATTACTGCTTTAATATGACTAGTAACCTAGTTTGACTTCTGGTCTGATTTCATCAAATCCAATTCTGTGTTTTTATAAGGTTCTATTTTTAAAAACATAGAGACAAAGTACTCTAGTAACATTTGAGTAGGGAGAGAGCCACCTGTGGAAATTTCAATGAAGATTTAATGGAAGAAGTAACAATTGAGCTGTACCTTGAGGAAAGAAAAACATTTAAATAAGGGAAGATGAAGAGAGAGTTTATGTATACTTAGCATGATGTTAGTTCACAGGGACACAAGGAAGTGAGAGATAAGAGGACAGGATCAAGGAACTGGAAGATGGTATGTTAATGGAGTGGATGGGTAATTTGAAATAGTATATAGTCAGATAGAGTGCAACTAGATTGTGAAGGGACTTAAATATATGTTTCATTATTTCTTATCCCATAAGCAACAGAGAGACACTTGCAGTTTTTGATCTGGTTAGTAATATGGTATGATCTACATAATAAAAAGCCTATGACCAAGATGAGAATAAAGAGCCCTAGGTTTACCTTGAAGATAACCTGAGTTTGAATTATGACTCCAATTCACCCTAGATATTTGATCTTAGGAAAATAACTTAATGATTTTTCAAACAAATCTTCTCATTTCTGTTTTCTCCCTAGAAATCCTTTTCTGTACTGCAGTATTGCTTTCCCCACCCCACCTCTACTCCATATGATCTGTGTATTCTCTTGAATACATGCTAACATTTTGGGTTTTTATGCTCAAAAGTACTAGGCAATTTTCTTGTTTTATTGCTCACCTTATATTCAGATATTTTGATTTGTATCATTTTTCTAGGAGACCTATAATGCCTAAATTATACTCTGTTTTTGAGATTGATTTATTTTGCTTATTTAGATGTTTTCTATTTGTTGTAATTTCATAGTTTTATTCCATATTTATAACAATATAATAAACTATCTGATGGTACAGAAAATTTCTCCTATGATCATAAAATAGTTACTTAAAAATTCCTCTCTAGGAAAAATGACCCTTTACTTCTATATCATCCTTGAGCTTTATCTTGACCTTATTTTTTTAATACAAGAACAATTTGATGAATTAGTCATTTGGGTGTCCAATCTGTGTCCCTCACCTCCTTATTAAAACATAGAGAGAATATACCACTATGAAAATGTTTATTTTCCATTCTACCTATAACCTATTACAAAAGTGTTATTTTGTAAGGATTTAAGTAAGAAAAAAAGGTAAACTGCAAGACGCACAATTTTTCTTTAAAAAATCCAAGCTTGTAATAAGGGCATTCATCTGTCAGTCAGTAAGTAGTAAGTGAACAAGGATTCACAATGGCCACTTACTTTTTTCTTCTAATCAACAAATGCTTTTTAAAATTAGTAGCACAGGTAAATATGGAGTAAGTGGGTTTTTCAATCCCCTCAGGTTCTTGCAGTGAGCACTTTTGATGTTGTCATTAATTACTGAAGTCCTATGACACAAAATTCTAACCAGAAAATGCAATCCATCTTTATAGAAGGTTATTTTCTGTCCCTAATATTTGTGAGGAATTGAGATATTTTCACTATCCAATTCCTCTAGTGTATTAAAAAGTGGCAGCAGTTACTGTCAATCAATTTCAGGTCCTTTTAATGGTTTTTTCTTACAGGAGATTCTTGGGTATAGTTCTCAATCACAGAACCAGACCAATGACAGACATCTAAATACAAAATGTTCAAATTTTTTTCATCTGCTTTAAAAATATGATCAACATAGCATTTATTCATTATTATTGCAACAATAGTTTTGTGCTGAGAATTACAAACCATAAAATCTAGGTGTTGTACTTCACAAAGAGAGTCTAATAACGGTTGAAAAAATTAATACATTGCTTTAAAACAAACACAGCATTTTGTTACTAAACTCAAACTGCTAAAAAAAAAAAGGAATAATAAATTACTTGATAAAAATGCACTAAATTTAAAAAATTTAGCCGAGTAGTCAGAATTTCAGTTTACTAACTGATGTTTACAAATTTTGTCATATATGATGAAGCTACCACATACAAGAAATCAAAATAGAAATCACCTTGAAACCTAACTAAACTGAATATTCTAGGAATACAAACTTTATCATAAAAAAGTGTTTGTACACAGTTCATTCACCTGTTGGCTTATGAAAAAAACTCTTTCCAGGATAAACTCTAAATGATTCACAAAACGTTTAACTATTACGTGTAGCAAGTAATTTGCTTTCTCCTATTTCTTCCACCCTTGCTTGGATCATAAGGTTAGTGATATTTTTCTCCAGACCATCAATGCTACTATTCGTATCATCAATTTGGACAATTATCTGGTCTGACAGTGTCTGAAGCTTGTCCTGAATCTGATGGAGAACTGTCTGAACCATAGTGGTCAGGACCGGTATAGTTTTGGAGTCTGTCTCTACCATAGCACCACCTCCTGATTGCCCTCAGCTTCCCTAGATATTTCCTTTAAACATTATTGTGTTGTTGTTTAGCTTCTTCCAGATTATCCTTCATTTCTGTGTTATTGATCTCCTAATCAGTTATTTTTTCTTTTATCTCTTTGATGAGATTTGCCACTGTGTTTTCAAATTTTTCTATTCAGTTGATTATTTATAGTATGTAGGCCATAAATTCTATTTTTTTGAGTCATTCAGGAATATCTTGTTCTGTTTACATTCTCTCTTGGTAATCCACAGAATTCTCTTCCTGACTAGGTATTGATTCATTTTTGTCTTGATAAATTTATTCAGAAATATTTGTATTAATTTAGATAATCTGTAGGATATATCTTCTCTATTATTAATATATTTTCATTGATTTATCTGCTTGCATTTATGGTTATTAACTAAGTTGTTTTTCTCCCAAGATCTTTGGTAACTTCAGTATATATTTTCCCCTATTGTTCATTTTCTGACTCCTTTTCTTGGTAGTTCCCCTGAGGGCTGGTTCTCAAAAAAGTTTCTGCCTTCTCCCAGGTTAGGAAATTTATTTTTGACCAGTTTTGGTCTTTGCTCCAAGTGACATCTGTGTAGAAGGGGACAGAAGTAGTTTCATCTGGATGCTAGTCCCCTTTACTTCAGGCCTGGTATAACCCTCCACATACTGAGACCCTGTCCTGTTTCATCTCTTACTTCCAGATTGAGCACAGTTATAATAGGTATGCTGACACCCCAGGAAGAAAAAGCTTCCCACTTTTTTAGTTTTCTGCCACCATTATATGAGTTGTGTGTTTGGGTGTGGTGGTGGAAGAGAATTGAGTTTTGCTAGTCTTTGCTTCATAATGATAAATCAAGAAATGTGGTTGGGAGTGGGGTAGTGAGGGTGCTAGCAGAGACTATAGCAGTAATTACTGAATGGATCTTAAACACATTGGCCACATTTTGACTACATGGATTACAACAAAATGTGGCAAGTATTCAAAGAGATGGGAGTATAAGATCTTGCAAACTGTCTCCTAAATAAACTGTATGGTGGCCAAGAAGCAATACTTAGAACCAACATGGAACAATTGATTGGTTTAAGACAGGAAAAGGAGTACAATAAAGCTGTATATTGCCATCTTATTTATTTAATTTATATGCAGAGTACATCATGTGAAATGCCAGGCTGGATCAATCAAAAGCTGGAATTAAGGTTATGGGGAGAAATATCATCAATCTTAGATATGCAGACGATATTATTCTCATGGCAGAAAGTGAAGAAGAATTAAGAAGTCCCTTGATGAGGATGAAAAAGGACAGTACAAAAGCTAGTGTGGAGCTTAACATAAAAAAAACCAAGATCATAGCATATGGTCCCATCACTTTCTCACAGATAGAGGGAGAAGAAATGGAAGCAATGTGAACTTCGATATTCTTGACTTTTTTTTTTTAACAAACGCTTTATTAACTTCTGGTTTACATCATTCATTTCCGTCAGATTTTGAGTTACAATTTTTCCCCATTTTTCCCCTATCCACCACCCCAGAATAGCAGTCCCACAAGATATCCCCTCATCCAATCTGTTCTCTCCCATATCTTCTCCCATACCCCCTTCGACTTTACCATTAGGGCAAGGTGAATCTCTGTGCCCCAATGCCTGCACATCTTATCTCCCAATTACATGCAAAATAGTATTAATAATGGTATTTATATATATTTGAAACATTTAATTTTAAAACTTTGAATTTCAGATCCAATCCCTTTCTTCCTTGTCACCCACTCCCTCTGGGAAGATAAGCAATTCAGTATGTGTTGTACATGTATAGCTATGCAAAACATTACCATAGTAGATATATTGTAAAAGACTGCTTATATTTCCCTCCCACCCATCACACCCCCCACCTGGTCCATTCCCTACTTTGATCCTGTCCCTCTTCAAAAGTGGGTACTTCCAACCTCCCCTCCCTCCAGAATGCCCTCCCCTCCATCATCCCTCCCTCTCATCCCCCTTCCCCCTACTCTGCTGCAGGGTGAGATATCCCATTTAGTATGTATGTCATTCTCTCCCTGAGCCAAATTCAATGAGAATATGGTTTTGCCTTTTTGCCTTCCTGTTCTACCCCTCCCCTGCAGCAACTTCCACTTGCTTCTTCTTCATGAGATAGTTTACCCTACGCTGTCTCTCCCCATCTCCTCTTGCCACTTTCCTCTCTCACCTCTTAACTTCACCCCTTAAGTATTATCCCTTCCCACCAAATTTAAACTGTGCCCTCTATCCATGTATTATTGTAAACATATATACACACATTCACATATGTATTCATATGCCCATATATCCTTCTTCAATTATTTTCATACGGGGAAAGGTTTCATCAGTCACAGTTATTGTTTTTCCATGTAGGAATGTAAATAGTTCAACTTTGATAAGTTCCTTTTGATTTCTTTTCCCTGATTACCTTCTCAAGCATCTCTTGCTTCTTGTGTCTGAATGTCAAATTTTCCATTCAACTCCGTTTTTTTCCTCAAGAATGCTTGAAAGTCCTCTATTCCACTGAATGACCATATTTTCCCCTGAAACAAAATATTCAGTTTTGCTGGGTATGTGATTCTTGGTTTTAATCCCAGCTCCTTTGTTCTCTGGAATATCATATTCCATGCCCTTTGATCCCTCAGTGTAGAAGCTGCCAGGTCCTGTGCTATTCTTATTGTGTTTCCACAATATTGAAATTGTTTCTTCCTGGCTACTTGGAGTATTTTCTCCTTGATCTGGGAATTCTGGAACCTGGCTATTATATTTCTAGGAGTTATCTTTTTGGGATCTTTTTCAGGATGTGATCTGTGGATTCTTTCAACCTCTATTTTGCCCTCTGGATCTAAAACATCAGGGCAATTTTCCTTGAGAATTTCTTGAAGGATGATTTCTAGGTTCTTTCTTTGATCATGGTTTTCAGATAGTCCAATAATTTTTAAATTATCTCTTCTGGATCTATTTTCCAGGTCAGTGTTTTTTCCCATGGGATATTTCACATTGCCTTCTATTCTTTCAATTGCTTGAATCAGTTGAACAGCATCTTGATTTCTCATAAAGTCTGTTTGCTCCAGTCTAACTCTGAAGGAATGAATCTCCTCAGTGAGCTTTTGAGATTCTTTTTCCATCTGGCAAATTCGGGTTTTTAAGGCATTCTTCTCCTCATTGTCCTTTTGAGCCTCCTTTGCCATCTGAGTTAGTCTATTTTTAAGGTGTTATTTTCCTTAGTCAGGCTGTTGACTCTCATTTCATACTTTTCCTGCATCCTTCTCATTTCTCTTCCCAATTTTTCCTCCACTTCTCTTCTTTGGTTTTTAAAATCCTTCTTAAGGTCCTCAGTGGCCTGTAACCTGCTCATATTTTCATTTGGGGCTTTTGGTGCAGGATTTCTGACCTCCCAGTCCTCCTCCTGTTCCATGCTTTGATCCTCTTTCTCTCCAAAATAGGAGTCTAATGTTGCATTTTTCTGTTTATTTTGTTTCCTTTGCCTAGGCATGTTGGGTGCTACCAAATCAATACTTTTAAATTTTAGTGCTGGAAAAGACTTTTAAAAGTCTCTTGGGCAGCAATGATATCAAATCAATCAGTACTTAAAGAAATTTTTTTAAAGCAATTGGGGTTAAGTAACTTGCTCAAGGTTACACAGCTAGTCATTATTTATGTGTGGGTGCTCATTTTCTGAGGCCGGATTCGATCTCAGGTCATCCCAACTCTGAAGCCAGTGCTCTTACTTACTGTGCCACCTAGCCACCCCAGTACTTAAAGAAATTAATTCAGGCTATTCACTGGAAGATCAAAGACCTAAATTGAAGCTTAAATACTTTGGCCACATAATGTGAAGCAGGACTCATTGGAAAAGACCCTGATGTTTGTAAACATCAAAGATTAAAGGAAAAGGGGACAGCAGAGGATAAGGTGGATAGATAGTGTTATGAAAACAATGGACATGAAATTGGACAGACTTATGAAATAGTGGAGCAGAGAAGGTCCTGGCATTCTATGGTCCATGAGTTCACTTTACAAAGAGTCAGACACAACTGAATAAATGAACATCATCAACCACAACAATCTTAAAGTACAAATTGGATTGGGTTGTATCACTCTGCTGCAGCACTGGGGTTGAGGGTGGTAGAAAGTGCTAAATTAGCATCTTCTATTAGGGATTAAGGATTAGCCATCTCTTTTATTTGACTTTTTGATACCTTGGATCTTGTGATTGTTCCATTCTTTGATATCATTCCATCCAGAATGCATCTTCTAAAGTCACCCTTCAATGATTTCAGAAATGGCACCTATATCTTTTTTGTTTGTTTATTTACTTGGTCTGGGTCAGCCACTCTTCCTCCCTTTGTCTTACTAAGCGGCACTGGCTAATATAGCCCATTACAGAATGAATGCATAGAATCCAAATTTGGGGGTAACTGCTACTGATAACGAAAACAGATCATTACAGAAATGTTGACAAATGTATTCATTTGTTGTCCTCCTGCCAGTTTCATCAAAATCAATGCTTTTGGAATGTTCAGTTGGCTTTCAAGCTAAGTTTTCAATAGATTTATTTTCATTTCCACTGTATTTCAGTTTTATGAGACAAAGCTCTTCATAATCTTCAACCATCCTTCTCTAGAGTATTTAGCCAGTGGTTGTGTATTCTAAACCAGTCACACTAGCCTTCTAAGTCTCTTCATCTGTCAAGACTTCAACTCTTTTCTAACTAATCATTTCTACTCTTTGTTGTTAGAGCTATTTTAGATTAGTTATGATTTCACAAGATTTCACAACTTTGCTTGTTTCCTTTTCCAATTTTTCAGCATTAGAATAGGTCAGAAGAAAGCTCTTGCAATTATTTCACAATGTCTTCTCATTTTTATTTTTACTTTTATGTTGATTTTGACCATTGTCCTAGCTAGTCAATAGTCTGATTGCACATAACCAGCTGTCTGAAATGTCTCCCACATCAATAACCAGTCATTTCCCATCTGTTAAGTTATAGTCAGTTTCTTATCATGTTAGTTTGTTTATCACTGGCCATTTTTAGCAAATGACTTGTTGTATATGGTTTTCTAAATGCGCAAGTCAGTCACTCCTTTTATTTTCAAATGTCAGCCATCTTTTCAGATATAATTTTGCTATTCTCCCTTGTGATTACCTTCATATTAAGGTTCCCATGTTCAAAATATATGCTGACTTGACTAGGAAGAAGTGTGTAAGGTTCTTCTTTTAAAAGAATGCAATGAGTTTGAAAAGGAGGACTATTTTATTTATTGTCTTTTCTACCCAGGAATAAGCACTTAGCCTGACATGCAATAGATGACTGATATTCTAAATTTCTATATCTTTTTATTCTCTGTAATAGATGTTGGTACAAATGTGACATTTAATTTCAGTGAGCATATGTTTATCATGAGTATGGCAAAATGAGATAACCAATTGTCCTATGAAATACTTTTTGTTGCCTTTGGATCTGTTAAGATGCAAACCAAGTTGATTTTTTAAATTACCTTTATAAAATAACCTTTAAGTCTATCTTTCGTTTATCTTCAATTTCCTATTATAATCTGGTTTTATTTGTTTTAGTATTATAATCTCTTTCTCTTGAGGTCTCTACTATCCTTTAAGACTCAGCTCAAAGGAAGAAATCTAAACTATCAATATCTATATGAAAAAATATTCTAATTCTCAATCAGAGAAGTAGAAAATAAAGCAACTATGTGGTTCTACCACATACCCATCAGACTGGCAAAATTCACACACATAAAAATTTTTAATACTATAGGGGCTATAGAAAACAAGTATATTAGTAGACTGTTGGTGGAGGTATTAATATGTCTAGCCTAAGTCACATGTGACCATTTAGGTTCTCAAGTCCGGGCATTTCACTGAATCCAAACTTCACAGAAGAAATCCCTTTAATAAAAGTAATAAAAATTTGGACTCAGTCAAAAGGACCTAGAAAGCCACAAGTGACCTCAAGGCCATAGGTTCCCCATTGCTTGTCTAACTATTATGTAAAACAATTTGGAAGTATAACCTAAACGTTACTAAACTTTGCATTCTTTTTGACTACCACTAGACCTATAACACAAAGAGATCAAATAAATAGCAAAATGATAAACATTTATTAAAACTATTTATAGTATTTCTTCTTGAAGGGAAATAACTAGAAACTAACAGATTTAAATCAGAAACTAAACTAATCCACTAATTGGGAAATGGCATAACAAATTTTCATATAATAATTTAAATGAATACTATTGTTCTATAAAGAAGAAATGAAAGGAACGGTTTTAGAGAAATATAAGAAGACTTGCATGCAGTAATGTATAGTGAAGTGAGCAGAACCAGTTAAATAATTTATACAGTAACAACTTTGTAAAGACAAACAAATTGGATAGACATAACAATTATGATCAATGATCAATGAAATGACTAACCATTATTCCACAATACCCATGATAAAACCTGGTAACCACTAGTTGATAGAGAGTTGATATACTCTGAGTACAGGAAGACAGAGACTATTTTTGGACATGGATCATAAAGGAATTTACTTTGCTTGACTGTGCATGTTTGTTAAACAGGTTTTCTCTTTTTTTCAGCAAAGGGAGAAGGAAAGGAGAGAAAGATGGGAGGAAGAAAAAACATTTTTGTTGATTGAAAAGTATATTTTTAAAAAGGCAAGAACTACCTTATTTAGGAACCCTTTCTTAGTCTACCCAGATGCTTTCTATGTATTTTGTGTGTATTTTACATTTCTATTTATTTTACATGTCCTCTCTTCCATGTACATGAAAGGTTCTATATTAATTTCCTTGAGGGTAAATCCTGTTTTGACCCTTTCTTTTATCCCCATTGCTTAGCAGAATGTCCAGCACAAAATAAGTTTAAATAGATGTTAATTGTTTGATTTGTTTCTTCTATTAGTATATTAATTCATTAGTCATTGAACAAAAATCTTATCTTTAGCATATCTAAATTTTGAATCAATTTTTATTTGTAGTTCAGTCATTTTCAGTCATGGCTGACTCTTAGTGACCCCACTTGGAGTATTCTTGGCAAAGGTTATGCAGTGGTTTGCCATTTCCTTCTCCAGTCCATTTTATAGATGAGAAAACTGAAGCAAACTGGGTTAAATGATTTGCCCAGGGTCACACATTTAATAAGGATCAGAGACCAGATTTGAATTTGGGAAGATAAGTGTTCCTGAGTCCAGGCCCATCATGTTATCCATTGTGCCATCTAGCTGCCCCGATTTTTATAGATGGCCTTGAAACAATGTGATGTTTAGAAGAAGTGGGAGTGGTCTGTACAGAACTAAAAATCATTTTAATATTTTTGTTTGTTTGTTTCATGATATGCCATTGTTAAAGAGTTTATTAACCATTGGACAACTTACTGGTGATAAGTTTCCCCATACTTATAGTGAATCTCACAAAGTCTATTACTAGAACTATTCTTAAAGACTTTCCAACTTAGTAGAAGTTAACAGTTTAAACTTAACTAGCATCCATAGCTTTTGAGAATTAACTATTATTTCACAATGAAGCATCATAATATTTGGGGGAGGGTTAGTTATAATACTTTGATTAATATAGAT
The DNA here is from genome assembly GCA_011680675.1 of Gymnobelideus leadbeateri. Classification (NCBI taxonomy): domain Eukaryota; kingdom Metazoa; phylum Chordata; class Mammalia; order Diprotodontia; family Petauridae; genus Gymnobelideus; species Gymnobelideus leadbeateri. Next base: position 51,247 of record WOXC01002756.1, read on the forward strand.
GAGCCTTTTTTCATAAACCCTATTAAACCAACCTAAGAATTAGCAACTAACAAACAAATCTAAGAGTTGGCCTCAGCTCTTGGTGGTTTGTGTAGAATATGATCTCTTCTACCTCACCGCTTACTCAGCCCCAACAATTCTAGCTAGTTTGCTGATTTTATGCAGGTCCTAAAACGTTTGACAAAGTCCCTTAACCAATCTGGATATTGTTATACCTAATGGACATGATAGACGTATTCCCACCTTGGAAATGTATGAAAGCTCATTGCAGCATGGAGTGGGGATGGGTGGTGGGATGTGGGATGATGGGTGGGAGTGATTTTGACCCAACTCTTACACAAAGAAAGAGTAAGAACAGTCTCTGTCCTTAAGAAGCTTAAATTCTAATGAGAAAGACAATATGTACAATGTAGGACTATAGAATATATATAGAAAGTACCTGGAAGATAACAATCAAAGTGAAATATCTAACAGTTGAGGGTAGGGGACAATGTTCTGGAAGAGTCTTCCTACAGAAATTTTGGAAAATACTCATTATTAATATGAGGTTCTTATCTTTATTTTGTTAGAGTTCCTAATATGACTATTACAAGACATAGAAATCATTTCTCAGTTACCTAGAATTTCATAATCATTCATTAGTTAAATCCTCATAATATTTATCTCACATGTAAAGAAACTAATGTGCAAAGAAATTGAGTGACTATCTCTAATTCACTTTGCAAAAGAGAGAGTTCTAAGTGCCCATTTTCTGTCATAGTTTTCTTTCTGCTTGTAACTCCACATTCTCTAATTTTCACATGAGGAAAGGCTTAAGCAAGACAAAAAATAGTTTTACTAGTCATTTTATGCCTTATTTACCCTGAATTTATATCTTCTGATGTGTCATTTTGTCAGTTGCATCCCCCACTGGGAAGTTTACATGTCCATGAAGAAATAGCCTCCTAGGCATTGGATGAGACATGCAACATGCTAAGACATTATTCCCTTCAGGGTTTTTGAGGTTGAAGCTGCTGTCACAATAAGTCCAGGCATCCATATGTATCCAAATTTTATGTGGTTTAAAAACAGAAAATTAGATTCATCTTTCTCCTTTGAAATGGCTAGCTTCCCAAGAAGAATGAGGGAGAAAACAGAATAGAAAAACTGTAATGAATCAGGAGAAGAGCCAAATACAATGAGCTGCTAGCTGCCTATTGTGGATGAAAAGATCCCGCACACTCCCACTGCAAAGCCTCATTTTCTGCCAAATTCTCTTTATATACAAGCAGACCAACCGCAGAAGAGTGTAGGAAACATTGGCGCTAACGATGTGTCTACATTTACCTTCCTTCTGCTCTCAAAAGGGCAGCATTTTTTTTCCCTGAGCTTTGGGAACCAGGAAAACATGACATACTGAAATAAGAGGCAACTGGATAATCTGACATTTCTATCAACCAAAGTTTCCAAATTGCCTGGAAAGATAATAGTCTATAAAATGATATTCAGCTCCATAGAATTCTTTCTTATACTATGTGCTAAAGATAGAGGTCAATATAAGAGGCTTAGTATTTATTAGATGATATTCATCTAATCCAAAGGGAGGCAGAGGCTCTAGGTCACAATTCCCAAACTTCAAAATTCCAGAGGTTCAATTCTCTCTCATCATCTTAGTTCCCACATACCTTCTATGCTGAATTTCCTTTTTCTCCTCTTTCTCATTTCAATGACTAGCCATCCTTCAAGACCTTCCTCCATGAAATCATCACCTACTATTTCAATTCACGGGCATCTTTTCCTCCTATACTTAAAAAAATCCTTATTTAACATTTGACTGCAGTGACATGTAACATCTATTATACCATTCTCTTGTATTGCTATTTTTACTTTAATTTTGTGTTTGTCTTATTTCTCTAGTTAAAATGAAAGTTCCTTGTGGGTAGATATTAATTGTTATTTGATGTGCCTAGTTCAGGGCTTTACACATAGGAAATGCTCAATAAGTGTTTGCCCAGTAGACAAATGAATGGATGGCCATCGAAGAAGGTAGTTTCTGAGTAAGCTGACACTGTTTCTAGATTAACTCTTCCTCTCTGGTCCACTCCCTTTCCTATCACTTTCTATTTAAGGCACTCTAGGAATCACTAAGGTCTAACAATTAGACATATTGTAAAGCCTCCTGGGTAGACTCAATAATTCAATTCCTGGAAGGTCTTTTATTCTCTACTTCAGTTATAGGGTGAAAGAATTCAGAGTGAAGGGTTATGGGATGAAATAATAGCCTTCAATCCTAAACATCTTATGTATAGAATGTATAATTTACTCCAGAGAGGGGCAGTAGTGTAGTAAATAAAAGAATACTGCAGTGGAAATGAAAGACCTAAGGTCCAGTCCCCAATTTACTTGAAGCAAATTCATGAACTTCTCAAGTCCTTAGTTTCATCATTTATAAAATAAATTTATTGGATTCAATGCCCTTTCTACTTCTGATATTCAGTATCCAGAATTTCCTTTTGGGGGAAGAGCAGTGAGATGGAGAGGGAGAGCTAACATTCCAAATTAAAGTCAGGTTGCATGGCATTTATAAATCTTGTATTTATTCTTTGTTTTTTAAATAAAAAATTTCCTCTAATATTCTTAAATGACCACACTGGGCCATAGCATTCCATTTCCTACTCTAAGAAACTGAGGCACAAAAGAACAGCAATATCATGAAAATACACTCAAGCAAGAAGAATTTGCATATCAATAAGATATTCAAATTGGGAAGATTAAGAATTATCAAGGTAGGAAGTGAAATAAGGATTTTGTACTGTCTTCACAGCAAACCAGATATGTTACAACTCTTTACTGTATAAATTACTCAGGAATTCATGTGATAGTGTGAAATTACTAAGCTAAGATTTAAGAAAGAGAAATCTGAAATGGTAAGGAGGTGACAAAGAGATATGAATATAGGAGACCAAATTATATGCTAAATACAGGGCTTTAATGAAGAAAAATGATAGAAAAAGCTATTCAATCAAATGTTGACTAAATATTGAAACCTTATACTAGTAAAGCTAATGACATTATGGATGTAATATGCCAGTGTTTGACTTACACCTCAACCTTCATTTACTAGAATCATATTAGTAGAAAGATCAAAGCACATCATAAAGACTCTGATTCCATAAAGAATGTTCCTTGGGAAATTGCTGCAGTGGAAAATGGTGACATCTGACTTGGGCACTAAGACACAGCACAAAATCCCCTTTACTCATTTCCTATCTTGACAATCCATACAACCCTCCAACAAAGCAAAATAAAAAATACCTTTAGAAAATCTTCTTAAAAAGTGTGAATTATTTAATATCCTAGGCACATGGTCAATTAATATATTCTAGCATACATGAAGGAGTTTATGGAATATAGATATTACTAGTTAATAGTTACTTTTACTATTTCATATTTATGCAATTAATTATAAAATACTTGATATTTCTCCTAACTTTAAACTCTGCTTGATGGTATTTGATCATGTGGGAATATGAAATCATTAAGCCCAGATTTAAATGCAAGAGAAATATAAAATAGTGAGGTAAAAAAGAGATAGGAATATAGGAGGCCAGATTATATATTAAATTCAGGCCACTAATTGGGTAAAAAGGGTTGAGTTTGATCTCTTTCTCCAACATGCCAGAAAAAGGTTTATTTTTGCAATAGTGTACCAAGTCCATTGACACATTTGAGGAGGAGCAGAATCTCACATGCTGTTAGATTTCCTAATTCATATTCAGTTACATATACTATTGTCTATTCACTATCAAGTGCATGCCTGACTATAGCTATATCTTATAGGTACATAGAGATATATCATAATGTGTCACACAACATACATTTCAGGTAGAAACAATAAACCTAGAAGACAAAAAAAGACAGTTCTTAAAAATTCTCTCAAATATAAATTTTATTTAGGTAAAAAACAGGTTTTCATTAACAGTTAGTAAGGCCTATAATTGGTTAGGGCTCCCCATTCTGTGTAGTAGCTATTTATAACAGACATATCTAAACACTGCAGGCGGCCAATGAATATGGTTACACGCTGGAAATGCTGCATGACAATGTCTTTTCTCATTCTCAAAATCCAACCTGAAATTGACAGGACAATCCTTACAAATGCAAGTATTGATTCAAAAGGCCTCTGGCATTCTTCAAATGTTCACATATCTTTACAGAACAGAGCCTTAAAACAACAGGGTGGCCTACGCCTAAACTCACTTGATGTGGAGACATGCATATGCATATACACATACATATATACACACATACACATATATATCAATTGAACTTAGCATTTAAATATTAATTTCAGGGAAACCAATTCTATTTTCTTATGTATAGCTATAGAGAAATTTCTAATTATAGTTATTCGGGAAAAATACAAATAAAAACATGCTAGTAGTTCTGGTCTCCAGAAATATTTTTAGTTGCTATGATTATTAATGTCTCAAATTTTATTTTAAGAATCATATTTTAATGACATGTCTTAATGTTTCATTAAGATAAATATATGCATGCACGTTAAATAGTACTATACAATAGTGTGTGCATGTATATATCACATATATTTACATAAATGGTATATTTTTTTAATGCCTATAGATATAAATAGCAAACACTTTCATTCTATCTTTCTCCTCCCTTTCTCCTCCTCATGATCTCTTGGCAATCATTCACAGTCTATTATTTCCAACACTGATCTCCTTTCTCCTGTGTAAATGTCACCCAAAATGCATCAGTTGTGCAACAAACTCAGAATTCCCCCCCACACACCAAAAAAAAGTTTATGATCTTCTCCTCAAAGTCACCTCTTCCTTCAGAACTCCCTTTTTCTGTCAATGGTAATACCATCCTCCTAATCTTTCACATTATATTTGATTCTTCCCTTTACCTCGCTTCCCATAAATAACCAATCAGTTACAAATTTCTGGAAACTCAATAGTTTCTCCCCTCCTTTCAAATGATACTGAAATTACTTTAGTTTAAAGTCTTTATTATCATTCAGTTGAATACTATTCCTTCCTCTAATCATGTCTCTCTCTTCCAGCTCTTCTGTTATATACTTGTTGAAATAACCTTCCAGACATAGGTTAATTTGTTCTTTATGTACATATATATGCATATATATACACATACACACATACATGAATATATACATATACATGTATACATATATATGTGTGTACTTGTTGCCTCCTCCAATAGAATATGTGCTCCATGAAATAAGGATTGTTTCATTTTTTGTATTTTTATTCCTAAAACCTAGGATGAAGCCTATGAATCATTCACTCATTCAATTGATCAGTTTTAATACCCACAGTGTGCCAAGCACTGGGCTAGGAACTGGGACAACACAAGTCCAAAGAATGAAAAAATCCATACTCATGAGTTTATATTCTAATGGGAGAGGAGACAAGTACATATAATAACATAGACACCATAAATATCAGGCAAATAAGACATATATACACATATGTGTATACATGTACATGCATTATATGTGTACATATATGTTAAATACAAGGTCATTTGAGAGAGGCACTTGGAGTTGAGGAGAATCAAGAAACATTTCTTATAGAAGATTATGGCTGAGGTGTATATTAAAGGAAGAAAGGAGTGCCATGAGGCAGAGGTAAGGAGGCAATATTGCCCTTCCATATCCTGTAGTCCAGTAGCACTGGGCTCCTTTCTGTTCTTGGAAAAAGACAGTCCATCTTTGGACTCAGAGTGTTTTCACTGTCCAGGTCACAGGCCAGAAACACTGTCCTCTCCATCATAGGTTCCTGGATTCCTTGGCTTCCTTCAAGTCTTAAAGACTCACTTTCTACAAGAAGTCTTTCCCGTTCATTTTTATCTCAATGTCTTCTTACTGAGATTACTCTCCATTTATTATATATATATACATATACATATATACATATACATATATCTTATTTGTACATGGTTGTTTGCATGTTTTCTCCCCCATTAAGCTATGAGCTCTTTCAAAAAATGGATTTCTTTCTTTTGGGGTACAGGGGGAGTCTTTGCATCCCAAGCACTTCACATAGAGATCAGCACACTATGGGCACTTATTAAATGCTGTTTGATTACTTGCTGGTGCATTGCAGTTGCAGAAGATGGACAGTATAAAGACTTAGAGATGGGACATATAGGTTTTTTTGTGTTGTTGGTTTTTGTTTTTGTTTTTTAATGTGAGGAACAGAGAGAAGGTCAATTTTGACTTGATCTCAAAGTACAGAAAAAAGAACAAAGTCCAGTGAGGCTGGAAAGAGGTTTGGACCATGAAGTGTAGGACTTTAAAAGCTAAACAGAGGCTTAATAAATGCTTGTTGATTGCTTCTTTTGTCCAAAACATTGCAATAGCAACTTATTGCTTACTGAATAAAGGCCAGATTTCTTAGTCTGAATCAAAACCTTTCACAACATGATGCTTCCTCACCTATCCAGCAGCATTTTATGTTATTTTCCTCTACTACCACTACCATCTGGCCATAATGGACTATAAACCAAAAAACTTTCAGCATTTTTCCTTCTCATATGCTTCTGTTGTTGCCTGTTCCTGGAATGTCTTCCCATTTCTGTCCTCATCTTCACATACTAAAATGCTATATACCCAATTTAAAAAGTTCAGCTCAAATATAATTTCTTCTAGCAAGTCTACCCTGATACTCCAAAACTGTAATTATCTCCTCTTTATCAAAACTCACTATGCATTTTATATTTTTGGCTCACATTTACACATGTATACAAATATTTATTATAATTTCTTGGCTGTTAATTTTTATGTTCTATTTGCTAGGTTATAAACTTAATCAATACTTGGACCATAATTAATCATCTTTATATTTCCCACTGCACCTAGCATGCTATTGTGAAAGCAGTATATATTTAATAAATGGTTAATAAATATATGGATATCCATATATATAGTTATATGATTTATGGTTGATTTCATTTAGTGGATTATGTATGAATAATCATCAAAATAATCAATGAATAATCAAGATAGTTGAATAAAAATTATTTTAAAATGGAATCTGTTGTCTCTGTTGGATTCTATGAACATACTGAATAGACAATAATTTCCTAATTTTCATGAGACTTATTTTTTCAAAGATTATTTCTCTTTTCAGAGGTTGAATTTTGATGCTGACAAGAAATTCAGAAGCAACTTGATCTGTGCTTTCAGGAGGTGAGTAACCATAGTATATTGACAAAACCACCTCTGCAATGAGAAAAACAGCTTAGTGGTACACCACTGGAAATATGGCCCAGAGTGTTTTAAGTAAATTATAGGAAAAATTTCTTCTGAGGATAGGCAGAATTTAGATGTGGCTGCTGCTGTGTAAGAATCTTTGATCAATAACGACTTGGTGGAATAGTTTTTATTCTAACAAATTTTCCATTGAAGTCAGTGCCTCAGGGTTGAGTGTTAGCTTCAATGGGAATTGTACCCATTGCCTCTAAGAAGAATGTATTATGGAGCTAGAAGAGAATCAGTGAGGTCACAGGGAGAGAGAATCTCTGTATTTATACTGCTCTTTTCTAAATATGAGAAATCTTCATTAAGTAACTTTAAAATGCTGAAAAACCTAATGACTTATTTGTATATTATTCATGCATATGTATGCGGTTGTATGTTTATCTGTGTTTATGTGCATATAAGATTTATGTGCTACTAATATATACAGTTTCCTATCTTTAATAATACTTACAAATAGATAATAGGTAAAGGTAAACCACTGTCATTACTTGGATATTTACAAATAACAACCATTAAGTTTTCAGCAGTTAAAAGAATCATATTACACACACACACACACACACACACACACACACACACACACACACTACATATGTATATATAAAAGGTTAGGTTGAAAAGAATGTGTCTATTTACATTTACAATATTTTATGTATGTATGTATTATGTGCATATAAAGGATTAGCTGGAGAAGCATATACTTACACAAAGAAGATACACATACACACCACTTATACATATATGTGATTTTATATACACATAGACAGAAGATACATAGATGATAGATATAAACTCAAGGTAACTTATGTACATATATCTAAGAATACACATGTATAAATGTATGTGCATATATATGTTTATATATATAAGACACAGGATCTATAATAAATATATAATATATAAAATAGAAAATAAAGTATATAACACATACTGTGTTTTACTTTGATTTTGCCAGCTGAATCTAAATTTTGCATTTAGCTTACAATCATAGGTCTTTAAAAACAAATATACATGCACTTATAATTTGCCATTTGTGTTTTTATGGCCAATATAATATATTATTGGCATAGATGCTAAATAACTAAATTGTTTGTTAAATGCTGAAAAACATGATATATAAAAGAATAGTTTGAAATTATATCACAGAGTTTTAGTCCCATTATACTGCAAATATTTTTTGCCAATGCCTAATATGTGCCATTTAAAGGTGAGCTATGACAAGCTTCTACTTAGACCTTTTTAAAATGACTTTATTTATTAATGCTTGTATTTAATCTACTAATCTGCCTAATAGAAGGCCTCAACCATATCCTGTTTCTAGAAAGATAAATGTGGTCAATGATAGAAGTGGTGCCAAGCAGGCTGATGACTTTATATTCTGTGTCCATGGCTCAGTGACCCACAAATCTCCTTTGATATGCCAGGCAGCAAAGAGACCCTTGCTGAAAGGATCAGGAGGAAAGAGAAAATGCTTCAGTAAGGGGCCCCAATGAAGCCATCATGTGACAAGAATCCTAAGTCTCAGCTGCAAAATGAAAGGGGGGAAAAGGGGGAAGATAAAAGGGAGGGAGAGAGAGAGAGAGAGAGAGAGAGAGAGAGAGAGAGAGAGAGAGAGAGGGAGAGGGAGAGAGGGAGGGAAAGAGAAGGAGGGGGGATAAGGGAAAGAAAGGGAAAAGGGCATTGTGGTGGCGCAAGCTGATAGAGACGTCAGAGCCGCTTCAGTAATCTCACGACGCTTGGGCCCAGTGTGGGGGCACATGAGGCCCATATTCAGCATGGCGTGACGGGTAGGACCACCCCGAAAAAACTGTGAGGGGGCAGGCAGTTGGACAAATCAAAGCAGAAGAAAGTAATTTTCGATAAATTAAAGAAATCTCCATGGAAATTAGCATGAAACATTTTCTAATCTCCCGCTTTTCACTGTCGACAAGGGTCACTGGTTTAACTTCTCTCCCATTTTATTATTCCCCAGTCACATTCCTCTGCTTTTTTATATCCTTCCATTTTTACTATGTGTTTTCATCCAGTCTATCATTTTTTTTCCTTTGTGCAGCTTCTTAACCCTTTTTGACTTTGCTCTTGAAAATAAAGGGGAACATAAAGCGAAACAAAGCAAAAAAGAAAAATGCCTAGATGATAAACTTTGTTCCTTTAGTGCCAAAAGATATTTAGAAACCCATGGCAAACACTTTCTAATTCTTAGTAGACTACTAACAATATATTGCCATTGTTGACATTGAAAAGTCAAACCCGCGGGTATTTACAGTGTCAGTTTCCCTTTACTTTGACAATTACACGTAATATACACATATATGTGTGTACATATGCATGTATATATCTGCATGTTTATGTATAATAATGCATACACACTTGCTTAACAAATCTGTAGAATGGAAAGAGAAGAGAAAGAGAAAAAAAGGAGAGAGGAGAAAGAGGAGAGAAAGAGAAAAGAAGAAGGAGGAGGAGAAAGACATAGATGCAGACAGATAGAAGCAAAGGTATATTTTTCATATTGAAGTAATACCTTAACCATGGAGTCTGTTCCTAATGTGAAATTTATATAATTTAGTCTGTGTTGATAGGAGCAAAACTCAGGGAAAAGTCAATGTCAGATAAGCTGCTTTCATTAAAAAGTTTTGTAGTTTAATATCTAGATGTCCCATGTAAAAAACAAAACCACAAAATAATTTGCTTTTCTATAATTCATTTGGTCTCTTTAGATCTTTGAATGTTGGAGTTATATGGCGATCTTAGACAACACCCATAGGAAACCTCGTCATTTTTCAGATAAGGAAACTGAGTCCCAGTGAGCTCAAATGACAAGCTTGCCCAAGGTCATGAAACTGACTCAGCTTCAAACATCTTGATGCCCAATCCAAAATTAATTCTATTACATAATAACTTCATTAAGTCTTTGAAATGTCAAAGTAATTATTCTGATAGTCTGAGCCCCTAAAAATATAACAAGGAAAATATTCAGAATTATAACTATGAACATTGTCACAATCTTAAAAAACAGACTTTTCCAGACAATTGTTTCCATTCTCCACTTCACCTTTGTGGACACACAGTTTCATTCTTCTAATTCAACTTGACACAATTTTACAAATGTTCTTATTAAGTGCAAGGAAGTGTGCTGGATCTGAAGATAAAAGATAAAAATTAAATAGTGTTTGGCCTCAAGGGGCTAACATTCTACTTGTGGTGAAATGCATGGACAAAACATGTGTGCAAACAGGCAGAGAATGGGAAAATGAGGACAGAAAGAGAACTTGCAAGTGGGAGTTTTCAGGAACAGGTTTACGTAATATGTAGCACTCCTTCAAGAAAAATAAAGATTCTGAAGGAAAGAGATGAGGAAGGAGGACATTAAAGGCATAGGGAATGGCCCTGTATTCATTACATATAGACTGAATTTCTGTTTTTTTATGGATATCTTACTTTTGACAAAAAAAGCAAGATATATATGTTTCTTTCTGGATCTTTATGAATCACTCACGTTTATGGTTGTAATTCAAACAGGAACAAAATCAATCACCTAAACAAATCATGGTAGAAAAATATGTTTTCTCTCACTACATATTATAGCAAATTTGAAGAATTATTTTTCTTAAAATATCTGGATTTTTGAAGTCTGAACTTTTTTCTTGTAATGAAAGTTTGAAATATCTTGAAATATCTGGATAATTGTTTAAGGCTTCATAGTGAAGAAGTGACATAAATATGAATCTGTACTATTTGAAATTCATCAAGGAATACAGATGTTTAGCGCTAAATTGATTTTTTATAAATAAAACTATATTTTAAATGAACCAAGGAAACTAGTTATCTAAAGAAACCCTGTGATGAATCTATTTATTTAGTCAAAAATCCTTTTGTTATGTGAATGATCATACCCTAATTTATTTGTTTTGTAACTGATTTGGGCACATCTGATTTTTTTATGGAACAACACTTTGTTACTTGTCATTTGGCTAAGTATTTGTGAAGAATATCTTCCACTATTAACTGCAGCATCCCATTTGTGGAAACACAAAGATCCAAAGAATTAATGACAGACTGCTTGTTAATTAAAATAGGAAATGCAATATAGATTATTTTGATGCTTTTTATAATAATTACTATAATTAAAATAATTTACATTTTCATAAGGGCAGTTAGGTGGCACAGTGGCTAGAGCACTGGGCCTGGAGTCAGGAAAACTTCTACCTGAATTAAAATCTGGCCTCAGACACTTACTAGTTGTGTGACCCTGGAAAAGTCACTTAACCCTGTTTACCCCAGTGTTCTCATCTATAAAATGAGCTGGAAAAGAAAATGGCAAGCCACTCCAATATCCTTTGCCAAGAAAACCCCAAATGGGATCACAAAGAGTTGGACACAACTGCAATGACTGAACAGCAGCAACATTTTCATTGCACCTCATATTTTCCCAAATTCTTTCATATATTTTATCTCATTTCAGTTATATTTAAATCAAAATAGAAACATCCATTAAACACCTAGTGTATGCAGAACACTCCAAAAAGTATTTAAAATTCAAGGATTAAAAACAAGACACTGCCCATAGGAAACTTAAGACATCATTGGAATAGAGACAATTAAAAGATTCAAAACAAGACACTGCCCATAAGAAACTTCATCATTAAATAGAGATGATACATGGACACTATTAGCTATAAGGCAAGTTAGAAATTATTAAGTGAGTAGAAGGATTCAAAAAGAAAGGTCTGAGAAAATCCAGAATTTCAGGAAGCACATCTGTCCAGGGCATTAGAAAAGACTGAATGGATGATGTGGCACTTAATATGATTCTTGAAAGGAAAGATCTTTTTCCTGATTAAAGGCTTGATGAGGCCTGATCAAAGTGGGGAGGGCTCACCCTCAATCACCAGATTTCTAGGGACAGTTTCCATACCATGATATTCAATTTAAGAAATCTAATCAATACAAATTCAATATGACAAAAGTAAAAAACTTGATATATATCCAAACTAACTTTGAGAACATTATTTTGAGGGGGGGGAAAATACAGATTCTAAATTATAACTTAGTTTGAGAATGTTAGTGTGTGTAATTTTAAAAATGCATTATAACATATTTGAGTCAGATTAGATAACCTTTGAAGTCCCTTTGAATTCTAAGATTCAATAATCCTGTGAAAAGTAATTTTTTTTTTTTTGCTTTTTGGAGGGCAATTGGAGTTAAGTGACTTGCCCAAGGTCACATGGCTAGTTTTTGTGTTAACTGTCTGAGGCCGGATTTGAGCTCAGGTCCTCCTGACTCCAAAGCCAGTGCTCTATTCACTGTGCCACCTAGCCACCCAAATAGTAATATTTTTAAAACTATTCTTAAATGAACATATAAACAGAATTGAATGCACAACTCTGAAAAGGCAAAAGAGATAGTGGAACATAGAATATAAAAACAAAACAAAATTTTGAGATAAATATGAGAAGTAATTCTTGTTACAATTGATGCTCTAAATTTTAAATTTATTTGCTTGGGTTACATGGATGGTATATACATATTTTCTATAAAAGTATATTGGCGACTGATTAAAAATTGGGTCAAATGTGTCATCATATTGAAAATGACATACTGTATTTAGGGTGATAACTGGTATCACTTCTATCAGTTTTTCTACTTGCACAACTGGCATGCTCCTCATCTTTTTCTCAAAAAAGACAGATGCCCCTGGTGTGAAATATACAGATGTTACAGTACATGCCAGACAACGGTGGTTTATCAAAAATATACAACTGTCACTGACTGATGTCAGACATCATAATTCACTGATCAAGCAAGAGTGGGTGAATTACTGAGTCTGAGTCATGTGTGGTTTATGTTTAAAAAATAATACGTCATCTTATTCCATCTTTATTAGGGTAAAAAGTATTGAGCAGACAGCAATGCCTAGGGCTGGAAAAAAAAAAAAGGAAAACAGATGTGAACACAAAGTAGCAAGGCAAGTCCATTGACTAATCTCTATGACTTCCCAAAGGAAATTTCAATAGGAAATGTAATTTTGAGCAGAAAACACCCTCAAATTGGGATAAATTACATAAAGCAAATATCCTTAAACAAGAGAAGAATAAAATAATACACATGACTACACATTTTCATACACATTCTTTTATTTTTTTATTTTATTTTTTATTTTTTTGCCTTTTGGAGGGCAATTGGGGTTAAGTAACTTGCCCAAGGTCACACGGCTAGGTGTGACACACACCTTATGCGTGCATTAAGTGTCTGAGGTCAGATCTGAACTCAGGTCCTTCTGACTCCAGGGCTGACGCTCTACTCACTATGCCACCTAGCAGCCCCCATACACATTCTTATACACATTTCCTTTCATGTTATCAGAGTACTATACAACATGAGACAATATGTTTCTCACAAATAATGTTTAATTTATTTTAAATAAGCTACATAATGATGACATATAAAATAAGAAAAAAGGCAGTTTACGCCCAAGTAGGAATATTTAATTTGTTCTATTGGTAATTTTCCAAAACATGCCATGATTATCTTTTAATCCTGTCATTACTCCTGATGTTCTCCTAATTTGCCCAAATCCTACTCACCCACCAAAATTCTAGTCCAAATCTCACCTCCCCACTACAGTGTCAGGTGTCAGGACATAGCAATAGCATTTTTCAGGAGCAAGTCTGAGTAACAACTACAGCAGATACTGTTTGGTTTTAAATAATTTCTTAAGAACCTACTATGTGCCAGGCACTGTGCTAACCAGTTTACAAATATTATTTCATTTGACCCTCTCAACAACCCTGGGAGGTGGGTGCTATTATTATCATATATATGTATACATACATACATACATACATACACACACACACACACACACACACACACACACACACATATATGAGGAACCTGATGTGAAAAGAGGTTAAGTGACTTGCACAAGCTCACACAGCTATTAAGCATTCCAGGATAGATTTGAATCCAGGACTACTTGACTTGACAGGACCAGTTGTTTATCATTTAATCAATCAATAAACATTTATTAAGTGCCTATCATTTGCCAGGCACTGTGCTAAGTGCTGGAGATACAAAAAGAAGCATAAGATAGTCCCTACCCTCAAGAAGTTTGCAATCTAACCAGGAAGATAACATGCAAATAAATATATACAAAACAAACATATACAAGATAAATAGGAAATAATTTACAGAGAGAAGGCACCAGGATTAAGAGGACCTGGGAAAGACTTCCTGTTCTATTTTGTCACCTACCTGCCAGTTTGGCCAGAGTGCAGAGTATATGAAGGGAAATAATTATAATTCACAGAAAGAAATAGGCCCTAGGAAACACACAATTATGAGTCTTTGGTTTGCTTTAATTCAGCAAAACATCAAGGATACATGCCTATAGGGATAAGTCCTAAAATATGAATTCTCCCAACTATCTTCTTATAACTATTTGTGCTTTTCTCTAATATTTTCAGGCTAAAGATCAAAATAAAAAGTACCCTTGGGCAGAGCAATGTATTATGGGACACTTGCTATGCCTTTCTATTCTAGAAGTCTTATTTAGGAAGGGGGAGTTTTTCTCAAGGGCACTGTTTACTATGCTGCCTCTTTGAACTTTTTAGAGTTTTAATTCAGAAGGAAATAAAGTTCCATTGCTATCCTCATTTCAAAATCTATAACTTGTGATCATCCTTTCTGATTAACATTGGTTGAAGATACATGTGTGGATGTGCGAATAATGTGCTTATGTTATATGCCATATAATATAAAGTTTCACATATTAAGTCAAAATCTCTTATAAAGAAGTATATATGTGTGTATATATATGATACCATGTATACATATACCTGTATTAGTATATGTATATACATATATAAAAGAGGCATCATGCCCAAGGGGGTAGATAGCAATTCACAGAATCAAGAAGACAGGTTTAAATCCTGCCTCTGACATACTTTGTGTAATAGGGAATGAATGATTCCTTTAATTTCTCAGTGTTCCATTAAACTCTATGACTATAATTTGAAGATCAGATGCCAAATTGCATTGGTAGAGAAATTTTCTCATGAGAGTTCCCTAAATAATTGAAACCAGAGGTTCCTTTCCTGTAAAATCATTTGAGATAAATCTCATTTAATCAATCAATCAATCAATCAAGACAATAGACTAAGTGTGAAAAGTTTCAATAAGTTGAAGACCTTAAAAATCTTATTCTGGTCACTGTCTTTGATTTTTCCCCCCAAGATTTAATTTATTTATTTTTAGTTTTCAACATTCATTTCCACAAGATATTGAGTTCCAAATTTTCTTCCCATCTCTTCCCTACCCTTACCCCAAGACGGCAAGCATACCAATTACCCCTTCCCCCAGTCTGCCCCCTGTTCTATCCCTCCCAACCCTCCTTACTTCCTTCCCCCTTACTTCCTTGTAGGGCAAGATGGATTTCTATGCCTCGTTGCCTGTATATCTTATTTCCCAGTTGCATGTAAAAATAATTTTTAACATTTGTTTTTAAAACTTTGAGTTCAAGATTCTCTCTCTTCTTCCTTCCTCACCCCACCCCCATTGAGAATACAAGCAATTCAATATAGCTTATACATATGTAGTTTTGCTAAATGTTTCCATAGTAGTCATATCATGAAAACTAACTATATTTCCATCCATCCTCTCCTGCCCCCCACTTATTCTATTTTCTACTTTGACCCTGTCCCTTTTCAAAATGTTTGCTTCTGACTACCCCCTCCCCCAATCTGCCCTCCCTTCTATCATCCCCACCCTCATCCTGTTCCTATTCCTGTAGGGCAAGATAACCAGTTGGGTATGTATGTTATTCCCTTCTTAAGCCAAATCCAATGAGAGTAAGGTTGAGTCTTTTGCTTTGACCTCCCTGCTTTTCCCCTCCATTGTAACTGCTTTCTCTTGCTTCTTTTATGTGAGATAATTTACCCTATTCTATCTCTCCCTTTCTCCATTCCCCATTATATTCCTCTCTCACCCCTTAATTTTATTTTTTAGGTATCATTCCTTCATGTTCAACTCACCCTGTGCCCTCTGTCAATATATACATATAAACACACCCCACATATATACATATATACCTATACATACATATATACGTACATATACATATATATGTATACACACATGCAGACATACATACACACATATTCCCTTCAACTATCCTAATTACTGAGAAAAGTCTCATGAGTTCAAATATCATCTTTTCATGTAAGAATATAAACAGTTCAAATTTAATACGTTCCTTATGATTTCTCTTTTTGTTTGCCTTTTCATGCTTCTCTTGGTTCTTGTATTTGAAGTCAAAATTTCTGTTCAGTTCTGGTCTTTTTTATCAAGAATGCTTGAGATTCCTCTATTTCATTGGATATGCATATTTTCCCCTGAAGGATTTTACTCAGTTTTGTTGGGTAGGTGATTCTTGGTTTTAATCCTAGCTCCTTTGAGCTCAGGAATATCATATTCCAAGACTTAATGTTGATCCCTTAATGTAGAAGTTGATAGATCTTGTGTTGTCCTGATTGTGTTTCCACAATACTGAAATTCTTTCCAACTCCTTGTAATATTTTCTCCTTAACGTGGGAACTCTGGAATGTGACTATAATAATCTTAGGAGTTTTCTTTTGGGGATGTTTTTCAAGAGGTGATTGGCAGATGCTTTAAATTTCTCTTTTACCCTCTGGTTCTAGAATATCAGGGAAGTTTTCCTTGATAATTTCTTGAAAGATGATATTGAGGCTCTTTTTTTGATCATGACTTTCAGGTAGTCCAATAATCTTTACAATTATCTCTCCTGGATCTATTTTCCAGGTCAGTTTTTCTGATATTTCACAGTCTTCTATTTTTTCATTCTTTTGAATCTTTTGAATATTATTTTTATAATATCTTGATTTCTCATAAAGTTATTAGCTTCCATTTGCTCCATTCTAATTTTTAAGGAATTATTTTCTTCAGTGAGCTTTTGGACTTCCTTTTCCATTTGGCCAATTCTAATTTTGAAGACATTCTTATCCTTATTGACTTTTTAGACCTTTTTTGCCATTGTCTACTTTTTAAGGTTTTATTATCTTCAGTATTTTGGGGGGTCTCCTTTAGCAAGCTGTTGACTCATTTTGCATGACTTTCTTGTGTCACTCTCATTTCTCTTCCCAATTTTTCCTCTGCTTCTCTTACTTGATTTCCAAAATCCTTTTTGAGCTCCTCCATGTCTTGCAACCAATTCATATTTTTCTTGGAGATTTTGATGCAGGAGTTTTGACTTTGTTGTCTTCTTCTGGTTGTGTGATTTGTTCTTCTTTGTTACCAAAGAAAGATTCTATAGTCTGATTTCTTCCCTCCATTTGCCCATTTTCCTAGTCAATTACTTGATTTTGAGCTCTTTTCCAAAGTAGTACTCTGCTTCCAGAGTAGAGAGTGCTCTGTCATAAATTTCTAGAGTTTTGCACAGCTGTTATCAGAGCTACTTCTAGGCATCTTTGAATTTTCAGTTTTTCTAAAGTCATATGATAAAAGGAGAAGTGTTTACTCCTCCCACTGTCTGTTCTCTGGTCTGTGAGTGACCACAGGCACTCTTTGCTGTCTCAGAACTGTGAGGAAGATTCCCTCTCCACAGATGCCACAAGTTTTGCCATGCCAGTCAGTGCTTCTCCTCACCCCCGGACAGCCACCCAAGACAATGACTCAGATACCAGCAGGCCAAAGAAAGATCAATTGCCCTCTGATCAATTGCTTCATCCCCCTGCCATCTGCGGGCCTGGAGATCTGGAAGCAGCAGCTACGGCTGCTGCTACCTTCACTGAAGCTGGGGACAAATGGTGCTCTTCTCTCACCCAGGTCCAACAGAGTTTCCCCACTGCCTTTTTACTTTGTCTTTGGTGTTTTGGGTTCGGAAGTCTGGAAACCACTACAGTTGCCAGTGATTCAGTCCCCTGAGGCCTGCTCTGACCTGGTATGGCCCAGTGCAGCCCACTCTGGACTGTGCTATGCTCCCAGCCTGGTGCTATAGACCCTTCTTGTTAGCCTTCCAGGATGTCGTCAGCTGAAGATGTGTTTCACTGTCATTTTGTGGGTTCTGTAATTCTAAAATTTGTTTAGAGTCATTTTTCATAGGTGTTTGGAGGGGTTTGGGAGTAAGAGCTCAAGCAAGTTCCTTATTTTACCCCACCATCTTACTCCACCACCCTGATTGCTTTTTTAAGAAATTTACTTCTAAGGGCACCTTAACTGAAAACACTCTATTCTTCAATCCTTGAATGATCTATGATTGCATTCATATGAGTACTCTCTCCACGATCACAGATCAAACTCTCCCTAGCTAGTATTCTTGAAAATTTTGTGGCTGAAGGAAATCACCCCTTCATGGTAAGCTTTCTAATGCTAGCCTCTCTAAATTTAGTGACACTAGTCCTTGAATATCCTTGTCATCATCACAATCATCAGCACCACCACCAGCACCATCTTTCTGTACATAGTACTTTAAAGTTTGAAAAGCACTTCACACATATCTGAGCCTCAGAAAAACTCTTTCAGGTATACCCTACAGGTATTATTATCCCCACCTTATAGATGAGGAAACTGAGGTTTCTGAGAGGTTAAGTAAGTGACAGCTATTAAATAGCAGAGGCAGAATTTGAAACGAAGTCTTCCTGACTCCAAGTGCAGTATTTTCTTTTCTGGGTGCTTATATAAAGGTGTCTGTGTTCAGTAAGCCCTGAAAGAGTGCCTTCTGCCAGCATAGTCTTTGAGAAGATAGGCTTTCAGACATTCCACAATGCAGGGTAGGCTTTTGGTGTGGGAGGATTAATTGAGTCACTCCTTTCAGTGACTGGATATCACAAATTTTCTTTAAAATAAGTGATTTGATAAAACTTCAAAACTATGGAAGATTCTTAGACATCTAGTTTCATAGAATTTAGTTATACAAGGGATCTTAAACATTATCAAATCAAACTCTTCATTTTATGGTAAGGAGTACAAGTCCTAAAAAGGTGATATGGGACCCACCTAAATTCATATATCAAATTAGTGCCTGAACTAGGACTCAAACCCAATTCCCTTAAATTTGATTCCAGTATACTTTCTACTAGATGCAACTGTTTCGGGTTGAAACCCTCTAAAGCTATGTTGGGGTAGATAGGTGGCGTAGTGGATAGAGTGCTAGAATCCGAAGTCCAGAAAATTCATCTTCCCAAGGTCAAATCTTACCTCAGATATTTCCTACATGTGTGACCCTAGGCAAGTCAATTAACCCTACTTGCCTCAGTTTCCTTATCTGTGAAAAAATGAGATGGGGAAGAAAATAGAAAACCATTCTAGTATCTTTCCCAAGAAAACCTTAAGTGGGGTCACAAAGAGTTGGACACAACTGAAGTAACTGGCCAAATCTATCTTAAAGTCTTTACTCTTTTTACGACACTTATTTTTAGTATTTGAGGAGAGGAATCACCTTTTCCTGCAAGTTTTATTTTCAGAGTTAATGAAAGTCACTCCTTATCTTTTGTCAACATTTAGAAAATTCTTTAACAATAGCAATGCTCTTCCCTCTGAGGGAATTTAATTTCGACAATATGTAAAAATAATGCATCTCATTGCTAAATACTTTCCAAGATGAACCAACAATATTTGATCAGCCAGTACTAAAACATGTTTGTTAAACACAGTAGAAGCAATGCTATTTTAGTCATTATTGCCTAAACACTACTTCCAGGAAATTTCCTTGCAAAGAACAAAGTCTCTCTCTCTCTCTCTCTCTCTCTCTCTCTCTCTCTCTCTCTCTCTCTCTCTCTCTCTCTCTCTTTCTCTCTCTCTCTCTCTCTGTCTCTCCCCCCCCGTCTCCCTCTCTTTCTCTCTGTCTGTCTCTGTCTCTGTCTCTCTCACACAATGGATCAATATTAAGGGAAGAAAGCATATCTGGTAGATCTGAGTGTATTGTGTAAGATAATATGATTATGCAGAGCTCACATAAGATAAAGGCAGCAGCCTAAAGTTAGTATGTGTCTCATTAGCAGTCAGAGAAATGCAGCATATTTTCCTATGCAGATAGAAGCTATATGTGCTGAGTATTCATGATACCATCTTAGTGATCTTGAGGAGGGCACTATTTTGAATTTGTAAAGTTTGCCACCAAGTTGAATAGTTAGATCAGCCAGTGGAATGAGAAGTAAGGTTGTAGATTTCCCTCGGTCTCTCATTTAAAAATCCAATTTCCTTGTCCCATCTTCCACCTGACAGACCACAGTACTTACTTATCCTTTGGTTTATGCAAAAAATCTGATAAATATATAAAAATATTTATGTATTTGTCCAATTTTTGTTCTATTTATATAGGACCCTTCTCGTTCTCCATGCCCCACCCCTGCCCACCTGCTCAGGTATGTAAGGCTTTGGCTAGAAAGTGACAATGGGAAGTGAGGAGAGATTCACATGGAGGAAAGAGAGGCTACCATAAAGGTAAGAGGTACACTGGATGGGGGTAGTCTCAATCCATTCACTCTTCATTGTGATAGGCTAGTGATGGTCAAAAATGGTCAGAGGTAGCTGTCAGCATTCAGACATCTGAGAATGGGTAAACCACCAGTCCTTTATGAGCTAAAACTGGTACCACATCACAAATTCTACTCCTGAACTGAACCAGAATCATGAGTCAGGAATTTCTGCATCATCATCTCAAGATTGGCCCTCCTGGAAGCATGAGCTAAGCAATGAGAGCCCATTCACAGTAGAGCAGTTGTACAAAGCATATTGTACATTTATTAGAAATTCCAGACTCATATTGGTCTTATTCCTGAGAATTTCCAGGGGTGCAGGAGAGCAGAGAAGTGATGCCATTCAATTGAATTATTTTTATTGTTATTATATACTGTTTATTTTCTTATTCTATTTATTCTCCTTCTGTGAAGAATTGATTCCATTATGCCAAGGCCCACTTATTCACTGAAATAGCACTTAACACAATGTCTGGTATATAATAGTGCTTAATAAATGTTGATTGATTGAAATAGGGAAAGTTCAAGAAGAAAGCAGAGTTTGCTAGTAGAATGGCATGTCAAAGATAATTTCTCATTGGGTAAACACACAAGTCCACAAACCTCTAGATTATAAATTGGTACTGCCCTATGGGAGAAGGCAAAGCTGTGTTAACAGAAGGAATTGGTGACTCTATCACAAACAGAGATCTCTGCGCTGTTCAGAACTTCTGTTCATTAGACTAGAGCTCAAGCTGCCAGGGTGAAGAAGGGACTTCCCATAGCCATATTCTTTTTTTTTTCCTATGGAATAAGATTAGGTAAATGACTATCAATGGCCACATGGAGGCTAAATTTTATATACATATATTAATATATATGTATATATATACATATGTGTATGTACATGTACACATGTATCAGTATTATTCATGTCAGTTAAATTTAATTCAACAGAAGAATTTACAAGGCCCTAGGCATTGTACTAGACACTAGGGATGCAAAGAAAAATGAACAGTCTTTGTCCTTAAGTTCACGTTCTATTTGGGGTTGAGTCAGGATGACAGTTACACATATAAGCAAAAACAGAAAATTATATACACAAAATAAACACAAAGTAATTGGGGGTGAGAGCATAGTATTAACCACTGGCAGGATCAGGAAAGGACTTTTATTGGAGAAGACACTTGAGATAAACCTTGAATGAAATAGCTAGATTGCCATGCCATAGGCTTCTCCAAATTTGTCACCAGAAGTATGGGCCACTTTGACTCCCTGAGTTTCAGTTTCCTTATCTATAAAAATGCAAACAGAAATACTTATAGTGCCCACCTCAAGAGATACTTGTGTTTAAAGTACTTTAGAAACCTCAATACACTACATTAATATTTCTTATATAGTATAGTATATTATATATATATTATAATCATTGTTGGCATTAGTAATCATAATAGAAATAATAGCAATAACATAGTTGAGCTAGAGTAAGACTTAGTTCCTCTTGCCCCATGACATTCATTAGCTTTGTGACCTTGGGTAACTAGCTTAACTCCTATGTCCTTTGAGCAACTCTCTCAGGATTTATCTATTAAATCATAAGGATGAGGATGAGACCTATCATTTCATTGGCATGAAGAACTCCCAGCTGAGGAAAATTCCTCTGCCAATACAGGTCAACAACTTGTATGTATTTTATGTTTTGAGAGAGTTGCCCAGTGCACTGAGAGGTTGATGACCTGACCAGGGTCCCATACCCAGCAAATGGAAGGCAACACTTGTATCTCTGTCTTCCAGACTTCAAAGCTGGCATCAGTATATCACAATGTCCTCTACATTGCAGCTCATTGTCAGTTGGTGAAAATGGAAGGAGTTCCCTGTCCTGATGAAAACACAGAGCCTTCACTATTCATATGAGAGATTCTACTGTATATTAATTCAGTCTGCACAAATCCTAAGGCAGTGTCACAAAAAACCTTGAAAATAAATGTGAAGCAATTTTAAAGAAGGAATGGTTCATAATTCAGGAAATAACATAGTTAACTGAAAGAAATTAATCTTGTTATTGTACCCTTGTGACTACAAATAGTAGGTGTTGCTTCAAAACAGAAAGGATATTAAGAACGAAAATCATTGTGAAAGGGATTTATTGTGAGGATGGTATTACATTCAGTCTAGAAAAAGTTTCTTTAGGTCTCTGCTCTGACTTGACACGTTTATTAGCTTAACTACAAAAGTGAAGTCAAGCCATTAAAACTCTGCTATTCAAACTTACTTAAATAAATGCTAACCTACTAATTGAGGAGCTTTAGCCAAAAAGCTTCCTAATTAGCATCTAGCTTTTCTAACTCTCAAAATACCAATTTGCAATGAACACTTTAACATGAAAGCACATGCTTAAAAACAAAACAAAACAAAACAAATGGAACTGAAGTTTGGGGTTTTTAAAAATAAATTTGAAACTCAGGGACACACAATTTCAATAAAAATTAATAAGCCAGCAGTTAAATTGTGCCAATCTCCAAGAATCTAATTATTACAATTTGGGACAATTTAAAAATTATTATAAGATTTATATCCAGAAAAATAAAAGAACTTGTGTGGTATTTAAATGTATCAGAAGAGAGAAATATTGATAATTTAGATTTTGCTCAGTGAAAATATATTTTACTGTTCACTAGGCAGATAGAATTATTGTTTGATTCTCCTCCTCTATCCCAATTTTCCCTTTAAAGATGCTTCTTCCTGCCTGAAAGAAAAGACCCTTTAGCTATCAGTACTGAATTTAGAATAATCATTTATACAGAGAACAGTTTTCCTAAGATCTTAATTTAGAGCAGGAAGGGACCTTAGAGGTCATCAAATTTAGCCCAGTTCCAGCTTCAGATGACAAACTAAGGCTCAGAAGTTAAATAATTTGCCCAGTAACTGTCTGGGAAACCTCAAGTCTTCTTAATTCCAAGTCGAGTATGACTTCCATTGTACATATGGAATAACTTAAATACTTTTGTGAAAAAAAATATTTGAGAGCTACCTAATTTTAAAATGGTTTACTTTTATATGCCAGTTAGCCTTAAATATAAATCAGCTATGATCCCCACTAATGACCTGTGATATTGACAGCATAAGCATTAGCAGACTATTGACAGATGTGGAAGCCGATGACTTTCCTTAGGAAATACAACTACTGGTAATGACAGAAGAAAGATTCAAATCAAGGAATTCTTTCCATGCCATATTTTCTCTATAAACCTGACCAATTGAGCTCAAGGACATTTCTGGCCAAGATGGCTACCTGAGCAGTGGCAGCCTGCCCAACTCCCATATACCTGTTCCAGTAAAACCCCGAAATTTTTATCATGTGAAATAATGATTTAAAAAGATATTGAGGGAAACATTCGCCTTGAAACTGATAAGCAATCAAAAAGAAAGCAGCTAAGATCAGCAAAACTAACAGCCATGTGAGCAAATATCCCAAGAATCTCCTGGCCAAATTAGATATGGACCTGGCTATGTGTCTACAAGCAACAATAGCAGAAAGGAGCCTAAGAAATCCCTTGAGTGGTCATAAAGCCCTAGTACAAGAAGATATCTCCAGGATAGGTAGAAATCCATAGAGGGAACTTATAAGATACCAGGTACAGTGGCAGCACAGATATGTTGCAGTCCAGACTTCCAGAGGTTCCAAGGTAGCTATTATGCTCTCCTGATAAGTCATAGAAAACTGCCAAAGTCCAGAACTCTGAACTCAAGGATACAGGAAGGCCTAATGCTTTAAATCTTTAATATCATGAAGTATAATAAGCCCCTAAAGGCCTATGGTCTGGGTAGAGCAAGACATTCCACCCCTTGATCTTACTACTGTCATGGGCCCACCAGGACCAAAATGATATTTTATATTTAGGAGTAAATAACCCGGATCCTGGTTTCAAGTATTAACAAATAAAATGTTCAAAGGAAACAATTCATGAGGTTAATTCCCCACAAAGCAAGGAAAGAGAAAGCAACCAGAGTGAAAAACCACATATACCCCAGTCAGACCAGCTCTGTTACCACCAAATCATAAAGTGGTCAGAAGGTTACATTGAAACTGAAGGCTAAATATCTTAGGACAAACACACACTCAACCCAAATGCAAATCCATTTATCTGGAGAGAATGGATAAAAGAAGTAGACTAAAAGAAAAATAAAAACCCTTTATTAAATACAAACACTTAGGAAGAATATACAGCTACATCCCTATAGACTCCCAGTCATGGAAATATACTAGTTGATACCATTAGCTTGGGAGTTTCTTGAGGACAGAGACTATTTTTTCTTTCCTTATATCACTAGCACTTAGTAATGTAACTGGTATATAGTAATCACTTAATTAATGCTTGTTGCCTTGTTGAACAAGTATTGACAAATTAAATACCCAAAGGAAACAATGTATAAGACAAACTAGCAATAGAGAGGAGAAAAAAGCAACCATAGAAAAACCAAACCAAACCAAAAAACACCCTCTATCCGGTCAGAACAGCCCCGTTGTCACTAAGTCACAAACTGATCAGAAGGTCACAATTAACACTGAAGGTCAAATGAAGAGGATACTAGCTGAATAGCAAATAATTTCTCAAATTCAAAGAGTTAACCCTGCTTTAGATAAGATTTTCCCAAAAGCTGGACTTAGTGCATTAAGCCTCTGCCTATTCCAGGTTTCCATGACTGAGAGTTATATATGTACCTTAAATCACTAACACCATACAATCTCATCAGGTTCTTTGGACAAAACAAATAATGCTTAAGTCACTGAACTTGGGCTTCATTCATGTCTTCATTCAGCTGAATGACTAGTATCAGTTACAAGGCCAACGTTTAAGAAAATACCCTGGACAGAGGTACAAAGTATCATACATAGCACAGTATAGAGACCAGTTATCACAGAATTTGGGTTAAAAGCATTCAATTAAGTTTAACAAAAATTTAGTAAATGCCTACTATGCTTAAGGCACTGTGTGAGAATTGCAAAGACAAAAATCAAACCAAAACAAAACAAAAAAACAAATTCTTTCACTCTTTCATGGGTCACTTTATTCTTGATGATAGCAGAAGACAGATGCATTATTCCAATACAGTGTAATATAAAAAATGATTTTAACCTCATTTCCGCCATTTACTAGTAGTGTGACTTTGTGCAAATCATTTAACCTCTTTGTGCCTCACTTCACCTGTAAAATGAAGGGGTAGAACTCGATGACCTCTAAGTTCACCTACAACTGACCCTTTCACATTTTCCTCTTGCAGTGAGGTCAACTTTTGTTTTGTACACATACACCTGTTACTTGATATTAACAGAAATACAACTACCACAATCTCCACATAGATACAACTCTATAAAATATGCCCCTTGCCTTCCATAATATTTGAAATTTTGTTACCTGTTGTTCTTGTAAGTCAACCTTGATTTCCCTAGCTAATTCGCTTTTCGTCCTAATGGAAATAATAAGTGAATTCAGAGCATTTCTTCAAAAATGTTCTATAGAAATCCAACCTCTAGCTATCCACTTCTCTCCTGTCACTGATATGTTGTCCTTTTCATTAACGATACAACTACATTGTTTACTCCAGGAATTCTCTCTGTCTACTGTACCTGAAAAGCTCTCTCCTCTCTGATTACTGACCCTTCTAACTTCCTTTAAGTTCCAACTAAAATTCCTTCTTTTACTAGGTATTAATACCTCTTAATTCCAGTGTCTTCCTTCTATTAATTACTTCCTATTTATCCTATACATATCTTGTTCTGCAAACATTTATTTACAAGTTATATCCCCCATTAGATTATAAGCTCCTTGTGGGCAAGAACTGTCTTTTGTCTCTTTTTGTATTCCCAGCACTTAGCATTATACCTGACACATAGGAGGCACTTAGTAGTTATTTATTGATTGACCAATTGTTATTGTGTGCTATTTAATTTTTTTTCTTTCTTTGCTGTTACTCTATCTTCTGTCAATGAATCCGGAATTTTGTAATGGAAAGGGAAGAGGAGCTTTGAAAATTAGTCTCCATAAAATGAGCTACAGGAAAACAAATGGTTTGTATCCTTAGAATCTTAAAGATTTGAGAGGCATTTCTATAGTTTTCATAAATGTAGTCTATATATTTCTTGATTTCCTGGAATCATCAGTAGGAATACCAGTATTGTAGTCATAGCATTGTGTGCAAAATTTCCCACTATAATGTCTTTTGTACATGGATTTTCCCAATATTCTGTATAATTCACACTTTATTTCTGCCTAGTAGCATGCTTTTTTTTTTCTTTTTGGAGGGGGGAAGGTTGGGCATTTAGGGTTAAGTGACTTTCCCAGGGTCACATGGCTAGGGTTTTTTGTTATTATTATTATTTTTTTTGTTGTTGTTGTTAAGTGTCTGAGACTGGATTTGAACTCAGGTCCTCCTGACTCCAGGGCTGGTGTTCTATTCACTGTGCCACCTAGTGGCCCCTGCCCCCCAGTAGCACTCTTATAACTCCAAAAAAATATTTATGATATTAGATAGCATGTAAAGGAAAAAGATGAAATTCTAATTCAAAATACTGACATAGTTCTAAGACAGAACAGGAATTATATTTATTCCTATGCTATGTGAACTTAATACAACACTTAAAAGTATGTCTGATAAGATTTTATGGGATGGTTAAATAAAATTATTTTATCCATTTAATGACTTTGAATGAGGATTTCTGTTCCTACTATTAAAACTTCTTTAAAATTAAAAAAAAATTAAAGTTGTTGGTGTTTCTCTTTGGATTATTCATAGCTCCAACACCTATTTAATTACTTCTAGGTATTTCAATAAAAGCTGTGATGATTTTTGAGCTGAGTAATGTTAAAACATATCAATAGCCATTTCTAGAAAGATGTGAGAACAAAAGATAAAATCATATCCGTTAAGGCAGAATTTTGATGCACTTGAATTATGCCTACGTAGAAGCTAAAGAAAATCTATATAGACAAGGGTTTTATAGAAAATGAGGGTGTTACTTAAAAAGAGTAAATTGAAAGTGACTTTATGAGTGTAGACAAAAGAATATGTTTGAATAATATATTTTAGATATAAGACTTTACGATTACTAAAGTATATTTTATAGATAATATCTAGAAAGACCTTAAAATTGCAGAAAGTATAAGAATTAATTACCAAGCCTTTTAATATAGAAAGCTTGTATTAATTAGATCTGACTTTGAGAAATCTTTTAAAGTGCAGGTGAGATTGGGAGCATTACTGGTGCAGAAAGAGAACAGTCAGGAACAACCTATTGCCTACATCAGTATGAAATGTGTTTCCTCTAGAGACTCGTTATTGGATGATTGAAAAAGAATGTCTAGACATCAAATGGGTTTTGGACAGTTTAAGGTACTAAAGTATTTTCCTGGGGAAAAAATTATATTAGAGACAGATCATAGAGCTATACAATGAATAAACAGAATGAAAGGTGAGAGATGCCCATCTCATGAGATGTTATGTGTCCCAGTAGTAATGTAAATTTATATCTTTCTTTGTTCCATAGGCTTATAGATGGAAGATGGTGGTAGAATTTCAGGAATTATGTTGACTGGATAGTAGGCTTAAATAGGGGACTGAAGGATCAGGAGAAGGTTCAGGACCTGTGACTTTTTTCAAGCTACTACACATCTTTGATCTTTATATACTCCAACATATACTGGTCATGTAACCCTGAGCCAGTCACACTCTGAGTAAATAACCTCCTCAGTTCTTGGAAACTCCCTGAGACTATTGCAGAACAAGTGACCTACATTGGTTGAGGACCTTTCTTCACAGTCAAATGAGATAATTCATGAAAAGTGATTTGGAAAACTTGAAGACCTATATAAATGCTGTCTATTATTATTATTTTTATTATCATCATCATTATTCCAAGAAAACTATAGGTCTTCATCCAAAAAAGGTAACTAATTAATGTGTTGACCTTTTCATAAGAAACTTATAAATTTTGCTTAATCTTCCTACATTATTAGTAAGAAAGACAAGTCTCAATTACATCCTTAATACTTCAATTGGGATAAAATCCATCTTAATTTTCAGGAAGTAACTTATATACATAAGTGCTAGACATAATCCATGAATCAGTAGCAGCTGTCCTTTGTTTATAGGTATTACCTGCTGTCTTGAAGATACCTTTCTTTTGTTGTTGTTTCTCTCCCTCATCTAATTTTTGTTTTAATGAAATGTTTTTCTAAGATTTTTGTTTATCTTCCTACAGTCTTAATTGTTATTCTTAGATGGGTCATAATTTGCATGCAAAAGCACAATTGACCCAGTGAATAATAGAAGCATATTTTGTTATAGTTATCATTCCTTCTTCTAATACCTATTCAACTTCAATGTTTTCATCAATCCAGCAATGTAAATCACAATCTTCCTATGCCTTATCATCCTGTATACTTCCTTCTCAGGTTCTCCCATAACTCTTTCTAGTGCCCTAGAGGTCTTCCTTTTTTGTTTTGTTTTGTCTTGTTTTTTCTTATTCATATGGGTCCCAGGAAAGGACTCTGGATAACTATTTGTTATTTGTTCTTACTACGTGACCAGACACTTTCTTTTCCAACTCTACATTTTTGGGGAAAATTTTGGTTGCTTGTTACTCTTCTGCAGCCCTTTAACTGGTGCACATTTTTATTTTCACAAACCTGTAAAGTGAATCTTCAGTATAAAAATATTTTTCCAGAGTTAAAATCCTCAATTCAGACTAATTATACACAGGGTTCCACTATATAATACATACATAATATTTATCCATCTTAAGATGCCTAATTCTAACTCCTTAGATTTTATTGTCTAAGCAGCAAAGAAGAAGCAATGAGAGTAAGGAAGGAGGTTTAATAATTGTAGAAACAGGAAGGAGGAATGAAGAAGTAAGATGAAATTGGCCCCAAACATTTGGAACCACAGAGCAAATTGTAATGACCTATCCTCTATCTCTATATACCTCAAAAGTGTCTAAGAATCTAGACTTAATAACCACATGTGGGGCTCCCATGCAAAATCAGGAGACGTTAAGGAAAGGCTGAGTGACAGATCTGTGTAACATTGGAAGAGAGGAAGAAGTTGTTTCATTAATTACCTAAAACTCGCCCCACTCCCACAGTAAAGAGATCATATAAACAGGATCACTAGGAACCTTGTGAGTGATAATGGAGTAGGAGCATTTTGTTTTTGCTCAGAATACATCAATGTGGAAAGGTATATACCTAGTTGACACAGAGTCAGTCAATAAGCATTTATTAAGCAACTACTATGGGCCAGGCACTGTGACAAATATTGGAGACATAAATATGAAAAAAAGAAGTATAAACCTTGCCTTCAAGGAGATTACAATCTGAATAATTAAATCCTTGGCTGTTGGAGTGGAGTAGTGGAAGTAAAGGTCTAGAGACCAGGTTTCCCAGGGTCTCAATATCCTATCAGTAGTTTAAAAAATATAATTAAGAGGTATGCCAGTTGATTTAAAAAATTGATGTTGAACTTAATTGTGTAGACCCCATACTTCTGGCTACTTTCAAATTACTTATTCCGGTGTCCAAGCCTAGGTCTTCCATGCCCATAGGGTTGTGCGGTAGATTCCTAGAATTTCTTCCTCTTTTGCTTTAGTAACCATTGAAGGTCAATTTTTAAAAAGATTCTTGAATCATCACACACGTAAAGAAGAATCCCCTCCATAACATACCCACCAATTGTACGCCTACCCTGAAGTCCATAAATGAGGGAGAGTCCCACAACTACTTGCCATAGTCTATTTAACAGTTGAATAGTTTTAACTGTTGGAAAGTCAATTCTAATTTTGTCTTTGGGGATTTTCTCCCATTGTTACTAGTTCTTTCCCAAGGAACCAAACAGAATATATATCTAAGCTCTTTCCCATATGAGAGCTTGTAAAATACTTGAAGACAGTTATTATTGCCCAACTTAATCTGTAAATCTTTTTTCCAGGCTACACATTCTCCAATGCTTCAAGTAAATCTTCAGAATGCAAGATCTTGTGAATTTTCTCTGGATGTTTTCAAGCTTGTCAATGTGCTTCCTAAAAATATGACACCTAGAAATAAACAAAATTCTCCAAATGTATGACCTAATCAAAGTATAGTAAGATTATTATACCTTTATCTTGGTGTAGCAGCAAACACCCTAGCATACCCAGGATGGCTGCTAGCACAGGTTCCTAGATCTGCTTTTCTAAAGGAAAGCAACTCAAAATGGCTTAACAATCTTGCTTTAATCAAACATATGTCATTTACCTATACCTAGTCAGTTACTAGAAAAGGAAGCACCAACATCTGGGTTTTCAAAGCCGGGGGGCTCAATGGCTGCCCAGAGTCTCATCTGGTCAAATCACACAGCTCTTCTCAAAGTGAGCCCCAAAGCAAAACCTCACATCAAGGTATATATATCCTTCTCCTGGGTCAGAAAATGTCACAGCCCTCTTGACTCACTGCCCAATCACAAAGTAACAAGGTGTGGGCATTCCTGAAAAACAAGCCACCCCACAGGCTCCATGTGACCACATTCAGCCTATTAGGGGTCAGAGTATATTTTCAAATCAGGTAAGGTTCTCAAAGTCACTTAAGCCTATCAAAGGGACAAGGGGCAAGGAAAGATCTTCAGATTCCCATTCCCACTACACTTGGATACTATGCCTCTCAACTCAGCCCAAAATCACATTTTGGTGGTCATTTCACACTGCTGACTTGTATTCAGCTAAGAGTTTACTATAACAAGATTATCTTTAGCCAAATATTTTCTGCGGAATGCCCTATTTCTATTCCATACTAGTAAAAGTGGTTATTTGAACCCAAGTGTAAAACTTTACATTTATTCCCATTAAATTCCACTTTATTTGATTTGGCCAAACATTCATGTTGCAAAGTTCTTTAAGATTTCTGATTGTGCCATTTATTTTGTTAATTTTCAATACCACTTTTATGTAACTGCAATTTTTTTATAAAAAGCTTAAATGATAACTTCTGTCTTTATTATCATAGTCATGTAAAACTCATATTTTCTGTTTGAATCATCTCTTGTGAAAAAGAAAAATAATCAAGCAAAAAATCTGGCATAGAAATAATTTCTAACCATGTATATAATATTCTGCCCCAATATTCTCCTACCACACTGTTGTGAGGGAAGAGATTATGGTCAAACTATGCCTTAATTTACTTTCTCTATCTGAAATTCTAAGATGAATTGTTGATTTCTTTCCACTGTCCCCATTATTATTTTTTAAATGTATAGATGTCTTTTTATCACACAATAATTTCCTAATCACCAAAAAAAAAGCCCTTCTCTTAGAATAAAGAAAAATGGTAAAACAAGGCCAAATATATATAATAAACACATGATACCATATGCGATAGTCCAGACTGATAATGTAGAACTGGATACTAATAGAAAAAAAGATGCGTTTCATATTTTGTTCTGTTCTGTAGCATTTATTGGTCAGTGTATTTAAATTGAATTCAGCTACCTTTCAGATTTTTTTTTACATTTATACAATGATAGTAATTGTAAATATTATTTTTCTGCTCCTTCTTTCCTTGTTCTGCATATAAATATTCTTATTTCTTTCAATTCATCACATTCTTAATTTCTTCCCATGTAAGCTACATTTTGTTATATTTACATACTACAAGCTCTTTAGTCAATCCACAATCAATAGATCTTTACTATTTTTCCATTTTTTTTTCTATCATGAAAAATATTTCTGGATATATTTTGGTAAATTTCTGTCTTTTTAACTCTTTGGGGGTAAACTCTTAGATTGCTGGAGCAGAAGGTATGAATAATTGACTTTCTTGAATCATTAAAAATTATTTCTCTGAATAGATGGACCAATTCTATCACATTATGATGGACAATTTATTTTGCTTTACCCTTATTATAAATGATAGGAAATTGTTTGCATTTCTTCTCTTGATAACTACTGATATCCTTTTGTGTACAAATGGATACTCTTAATCTTATCTGTGGTACTCAAAATTTCCACCCTAGAAAACAGTTCCTTCTAGTTGGTGAGAATCAGGTTTAGAATAGAATTTCTCTTAATTGGCTCCTGCATCTTTTGAATGATGAATTTGTCAGTAAGACAGTTTAAGGAATTTCTGCTCTTCTTTAAGGAATGGAAAATGGAGGGGAAAAGGAATGGTGAGAGACTGGGGGAAGAGAAAGAGAGAGGGAGGCAGAGGGGGGAAGGAGGAAGAAAGAGGGAGAAAGGAGAAAAAAAGGGGGGAAGAGGGAAAGGGAGAAAGTCAGTGAGTCTGGGTCTGAGTCCAGCATTCATTCTGATATAACAGTACGTGTAAAGAATAGAAAAATAAATACATTTCAGCTCTGCCTTACACAATAGTAGAAGATATAAGAAATGTATATAACTAACTTAAAATGTGAAGCTAGAATGAGAATTTTAATAACAAAAGCTCAAAGTATTTGGGAGTTTAGGAAGGGTAGATATGACTCATGGTTATAGGAATAGAGTAATGTTTCATGGAGAAGGTAGAATTTGAGCTGAGAATTGAATGATGGAGAAATTGATCAGGTAGAGCTGGAGGGTAAAGACATTCAAGGCAGCAGGAATAATACAAATAAGATTGTGGAGTTGGAAAGTGCTAGAGTATGTTTGGGGAAATGGTGAATAGTTCAGATAAATGATGCATGGGAAGTGAGTTATTAAAAGATGAAAAGAGTATGGTAGGTTGGAACCACATCATTGGAGGCCTAGAAAGCCAGGGTAAGGAATTTTTTTTATTCATTAGTTTTACAGTCTGACAAAAGTTTTTGAGCAGAACAATGAATGAAGTTAATTCTAGGAAGATCAATGACAGCACTTTATAGAACATATTGAAGTAGAAAAAGACCAGGGACCAAGTAGATCAGACCCCAAATGCACAGTACACAAAGCACAATGGGAGGTCTTTATTACAACTTTTTAAAATATTTGATTAAAAAACTAGTATGTCCTTTATTTCATAGAACTACAGAAGTTCCAAACTTCATTTACACAGTGGGGAAGGAATAAAGGGAGTGAAATCAGAAGTAATAAAGAATATATTTGTCAATTAATAATAATTGATCAATTTTTGTTGTTCAGTCATGTCTGACTCTTCATAACCCCACTTGGGGTTTTCTTAGCAAAGATTCTGGGGTGGTTTGCCATTTCCTTCTCCAGCTCATTTTATAGATGAAGAAACAGAGGAACACAGGGTTAAGTGACTTGAATGATAATCTGCATATTGTTCCTGTCTATACTTTACATTGTAGCAACTGGTTTAGGAAAGTTAGTTAATTCAGAAATATTAGTTAAAATCTAGCATTTACATAGGCTTTTAAGATTTTGAGGCTCTCTACATACATCAATCTCATTTTATCTTCATAACAACCCTGTGAGGTAGTTGCAATTATTACCATCCTTTTATAGATAAAGAAATTAAAATCGAGGGTTTAAGTGACTTGCCCACATAATTGTGTCTAAGGCAGGATCTGAATTATGGTCTTTTTAACACCATGGGACCACCTACCTGCAATTGAAATAGTGAATCCATTTTGAAACTTTTATTCTTTGCATAATATCGTGCCCATCCAGATAAAAGTGAGTTTATCAGAGATCAATTGAGTCCTTGAAAGTCAAGGCCCCATTTCTATGAGAACAGGCCCAAAATAATTCATAGAATGAATTAGTTTATCTCCTTACTTTTTGTTTTTTTGGTCTCTGAAATCAATTAATATGCTCAAAAATATAAGTATAGATCCGAGAGCAGAAACAAGAGTTCACACCTTGTTTCCCCACTAATCTCCACCTTTGAGCTTCTGGAAAGTGAGGAAAACCTGACCAGCACACCTAAAAGATGAGACTTTTCCTCTTAAAGGGAGAAAAGAGGAAAAACATGGAAGCAATAACCATGAACTGTTACCTCTTTCCTCTACATGCAAAGGAATTGTGTTGGATGCAGATTTGGAGATTTGCAATGCTCTGGTCTCCAGTCTTCCTGAAGTCTCAGAAAGCTGCCAGCAATATCCTTTAATAAAGCCAGCATTATCCCTCAATAAATCTCACGAGAATACCTGTTTTGAAGTGGACTTCCTCTCTTTTTCCTTTCAAGTGTTGGTGTTGATTTACCTCCAAATCATTCATTTAGAGAAGCATCCTACCAAATGTAATATTAAAGTATATAGGAAAATTTCATGAATTCTTCAATTAATTTTAAGTGAAATAAAGTTATGAACCTGGGAGAATAGCCTTAACTTAGATTGGCACCAGGAGGGAACATAATTCATTACTCCATAGTCATATAACTGAATTATGTTAGGCTGGTGCAAAAGAACCTATTGTTCCAAGCATAAGAGATTAATAAATTTCTTTTTTGTTTCTATGTAAATGTCGGGGGGAAGGTCAGAAGCATGATGCTCAAGGTTCTATTTCAGGTTTTATTTTTGTATTAGGTAGCCTACTTTTTTTTTCTATCAACAGTGGAAGCATACTTACTTCCTAATCATAATAGCAGTCTTTGAGATCCACAGATGAAAGGTTCTGTTGAATACCAGATATTATTATAAGTGTGTGTTTGGGACTATAAGATTTTGATTTTTATAATGGTTCTCAATGTGATCCTGCAAAAGGAAAAGATTGTAAATGGAAATAAAAAGGCTTTAAAGAACTAGGAAAAACCTGAGTCTCCCCCGACCCAAAAATTTTTTTTGCTCTCAAGCACTGTTTGCTGTCTGTTTTTTTTTAATCTGCTGGTGGGTAAAGACATAAAAACAAAAAGGACTGATGAGTGACAGCTATTTGGGTTAAGTTATATTCCTGTTTTTCAGGTTTGGAGGAGTATAGTGTTAATTAAGATTTCTGAAGTTAGCAGTCATGATTCCCTTTTGTCTTTGCATGATGGATGATCAATAATGGCAACTCCTGAAATAAATGGGGAGGGGCAGATTTCCTCTCCCTAGATAACTGATATTGAAGTAGAAGCTTATACTCTCAGTAGACAATTTCTAAGTTATTCTATTCAAAGCTAATTGTAATTTACTTGGTTTTTCTGTGGGCAGGAAAAAACACGTCAGTGAGAAGCACACAATCAAAATATTAAATCACCAAATCTCATACATGGTCCAATCTTGGGGCAAGCAGTTTTAGATAGCAAGGGGAAATTGTTGACTACATAAGCATCCAAGGCATACACAGAGATAGTCTGTGTTTTCCTCTGAGCTGAGATGAAGGGAGAAAAAATTAGCAGCTTGTTTGCGGGGGTAGAAAATCATCCCTGTTTTCACAATAGAGTGTCAGGGTCCAGCAGAGAGAGTGGTTCAAAAAAGATAAATCCTGATCTGTATAGCATGAAGCTATGCTTGACTGATACACCTGTTAGGTGTATCATTTTTCTCCTATTCTGTCCCGCATTTTTTCAAGGAAAATTAAATATCTATCAGATAAATTTTGAGACAACAAAACTGCTTAGATATGTACAAGTATAATACACACATGTGATATATAAAAAACTGAGTCAAATTCATAAGAATACAAGTCATTCCCCAATTGATTATTGGGTCAAATGATATGAACAGTCAGTTTTGGCAAAGAAATCAAAGCAAACTATGGTCATACCAAAAATACTCTGAATCACTACTGATTAGAGAAATGTAAATTAAAACAACTCTGAGGTACCATCTCACATCTATCATTTGGCTAATATGACATAATAGGAAAATGACATATGTTGGAGGGGATATAGGAAAATTGAGACACTAAACCCTGTTGGTGGAGCTATGAACTGTTCTGACGGTTGTGCAGAGCAATTTGGAACTATGGCCAAAGGGAGATAAAACTGTCCATACCCTTTGACCCAGAAATACCATTGCTAGGTATTATTTTAAAAATCATTTATTTGTACAAAAACATTTATAGCAGGTCTTTTTTGTAGTGGCAAAGAATTGGAAATGGAGGGGAAGTCCATCAATTGGGGAATGACTGAATAAGTTGTGGTATATGATTGTGTTATAAGATATGATGAACAAGATGCTTTCAGAAAAACCTGGAAAGATTTATATGAACTGATGCTGAGTGAAGTGAGGAGAATCAGAGAACATTGTACACAGTAACAGCAATATTGTATGATTATCAACTCTGAAAAAGTTAGTTACTTTAATCAGTACAATGATTCAAGACAATTCTGAAGCACTTAAGGTTAAAAAGGCTATCTACCTCCAGAGAAAGAACCAATAGAACCTGAATGAAGATCTAAGAACGCTTTTTTAAAAATTTTCTCTTTCTTGGTGGTTTTTTTTTTTTGTTCTGTGTTTCCTTTCACAACATGACTCATGTGGAAATGTTTTAAATTACTTTCTATGTAAAAACTATTTCAGACTGTTTGCCTTCTCAATGAGGGGGAAGAGGTAGGAGTGAGGGAGAGAATTTGGTATTCAATTTTTTCAAATGAATGTTAAAATTGTACTTAATGTAATTGGAAAAATATTTTTAAAAGAAACTAGTGTTTGAACGATGTCCTGAAGGAAGAGGCAAAGAAGGGAGAACATTCTAATAAAGAGAGAGATTTAATGGTAAGACACTGAGATGGGATATTCAGTATCATATAAGGAACAGAAAAAAAAGGTCACTTTCCTTGAATACAATTTGCAGAAAGGAGAGAAACATATAATTAATCTGTAAATATAGATGGGGGTCAGGTAGTAAAGGTCTTGAAAAACTAACAAGAAGAGATTATATTTTATCCTAGAAGAAAAAGGGAGGAGCTACTAGAATTTATTTAACACTGGATATATGGGATGACTCTCTTTTATCAATTGATCCAAAGTTTCCACCACTGAAATCACTCCTTTTGGATTAGACAGCAGAAGTTCAGACAATAGGCCATAAAAAATACTATTACTGGCTGTTGATGGCTCTTCACAGGGGCAAAAGTAATAGGCTCTTAGGACTTGGAGCTGGAAGGAATATCATAGATAATCAAAGCCAATACTGAGACAGAGAGAGAGAGAGACAGACAGACAGACAGACAGACACACACACACACACACACACACACACACACACACACACACACACACACAAAGAGACAGAGACAGAGAATCTGCAACTAAGTGCAACAGATAATAAATGGTATAGCCAATTGTCAAACCCAGCCCTTCCTACCCAAGTTGGTGCTTTCACTTTGCTTGTCCTCTCTCAGCACAGATTCATTTTTGCTAAGTCTTATCATGGAAACCGGAGAACAGAACCCAAAGACATTTAGGACAGAGCTAAGAATTTGAAAATCTAGAAGACCAGACTACATACCTAGTCATACTATTATTTCATCATATGTTGTTAGAAGATTTACTGGAATTCTTTGGTTTCTAATTTTTTTATTTTTTTTAATGTACAAAATGAGTTACCTTTAAATTCCTTTAACTCTTTAGGTAATATCATCAAGTGTATGTTTTGTACATAATAATATCAGGATAATGCATCTAATGCAACAAACTGCTTAAATTATTATTATTTTCTTCCCAAATGTTTTATTAACTTCTGGTTTACATCATTCGTTTCCACCAGATTTTGAGTTACAATTTTCCCCCCATTTTCCCCCTAACCACCCCGCCAGAATAGCAGTCCACAGATATCCCCTCATTCATAACCCTGCTCCAGCCCCTGCTTCCAAGTCCAGAGAGGGAGCTGGGCAACAAAACCAAAGGTGGGGTCCTTGGGGGTCCATGGCACTTCACCTCACCCACCATAGTCACAAGTCCATCCCCCCTGGGTCCCAAACTGTGGGATGCAGCAAGGAAACACATTCAGTGCCCCTGCTTTGCCTCACAGTCCTTATCTTGTCCTGTGGCTGAACTCCAAACTCCTGGGTTCCTTCTCCTCCAGCAGAAGGCAGCAGCTCCAGGCTTCTCCACAGGTCTCCAAGCAGGCAGCTCACCATTCCTGCTCTCAGCTCAGTGAAGTCAGCATGCAAGCCGTTCTTCTCCCCTGCTCCATGGCTCCACAGAATCACAGCTACCACAAGTGGGAAACAAACAATTACCCCAGCCCCCATACTTTCCTTTTACTCAGCAGATCCCATCCTCATCGCCATTTTGTAGCAGCAAGCACCCCAATATCCCCAGGGTAGCTGCCAACACAGGTTCTTAGATCTGCTTTTCAAAAGGAAAGCAACTTAAAATGGGTTAACAAGCTTACTTTAATCAAGCAAACATATATTACCTAGTTCAGGGGAAAAAGGTCAGCACCCCAAACTTTAGAGTTATAAAACTTACAGATCAAACAGACAGGCTTCCAAACTGTCCAACCATTATATCAATACCAAATCACAGTTACCAGAGAGGTAAGCATCAACATCTGGGTTTTCGAAGCCAGGGGCTCTCAACAATGGCTTCCCAGAGTCTCATCAGGTCAAATCACACAACAAATCTCAAAGTGAGGCCCCAAGCAAAGCCTCAAATCAGGGATTATATAGTCGTTTCCTTGCTCAGACAATGTAACCACCCTCTTGACCCACTGCCCAATCACACAGCATCAAGGTGTGGTCATCCTGAAAACCAAGCCTCCTACCACAGGCTCCATGTGACCACATTCAGCCTATTAAGGGGCAGAGTATATTTTCAAATCAAGGAACGTTCTCAGAGTCACTTAAGTCAATCAAAGTCTCTTAAACCAATCAAAGGGCCTATGGGCAGGGAAGATCTTCAAATCTGCATTTCCATTACAATACCCCATTCCAATTTTCCATTAGGTCAAGGTGAATCTCTGTGCCCCAATGCCTGCACATCTTATCTACCAATTACATGGAAAATAGTATTAATAGTAGTATTTACATATATTTGAAACATTTAATTTTAAAACTTCGAATTCCATACCCATTCCCTTCGTCCCTTGTCACTAGCTCCCTCTGGGAAGATAAGCAATTCAGTATATATTGCACATGTATAGCTATGCAAAACATTACCATAGTAGATATATTGTAAAAGACTGGCTATATTTCCCTCCCACCCATACCAGCCCTCACCTGGTCCATTCCCTACTTTGATCCTGTCCCTCTTCAAAATTGGGTGCCTCCAACCTCCCCTCCCCCCAGCATGCCCTCCCCTCCATCATCCCTCTCTCTCATCCCCCTCCCCCCTACTCTCCTGCAGGGTGAGATACCACATTTAGTATGTATGTCATTCTCTCCCTGAGCCAAATTCAATGAGAATAAGGTTTTGCCTTTTTATCTTCCTATTCTTCCCCTCCCCTGCAACTACTTCCCCTTGCCTCTTCTACATGGGATAGTTTACCCCACCCTGTCTCTCCCCATCTCCTCTTGCCACATTCCTCTCTCACCTTTTAACTTCATCCCTTCCCACCAAATTCTATCTATACCCTCTATCCATGTATACCTGTAAACATATATGCACACATTCACATATGTATTCATATGCCCATATACCCTTCTACAATTATTTTCATACTGAGAAAGGTTTCATCAGTCACAGTCATTGTTTTTCCACATAGGAATGTAAATAGTTCCACTTTGATAAGTTCCTTTTGATTTCTTTTCCCTGTTTTCCTTCTCAAGCATCTCTTGCTTCTTGTGTCTGAATGTCAAATTTTCTATTCAACTCTGGTTTTTTCCTTAAGAATGCTTGAAAGTCCACTATTCCACTGAATAACCATATTTTCCCCTGAAACAAGATACTCAGTTTTTTTGGGTAGGTGATTCTTGGTTTTAATCCCAGATCCTTTGCACTGCAGAATATCATATTCCATGCCCTTCAATCCCTCAGTGTAGAAGCTGCCAGGTCCTGTGCTATTCTGATTGTGTTTTCACAATATTGAAATTGTTTCTTCCTGGCTACTTGGAGTATTTTCTACTTGATCTGGGAATCCTGGAACCTGTCTATAATATTCCTAGGAGTTTTCTTTTTGGGATCTTTTTCAGGAAATGATATGAGGATTATTTCAACCTCTATTTTCCCCTCTCGGTCTAAAACATCAGGGCAATTTTCCTTGAGAATTTCTTGAAGCATGATTTCTAGGGTCTTTCTTTGATCATGGCTTTCAGGTAGTCCAATGATTTTTAAATTATCTCTCCTGGATCTATTTTCCAGGTCATTGGTTTTTCCCATGAAATATTTCACATTGCCTTGTATTCTTTCATTTGTTTGGATCTGTTTAACAGCATCTTGATTTCTCATAAAGTCACTAGTTTCCATTTGCTCCAATCTAATTCTGAAGGAATGAATCTCCTCAGTGAGCTTTTGAGATTCTTTTTCCATCTGGCAAATTTGGCTTTTTAAGGCATTCTTCTCCTCATTACCTTTTTGAGACTTTCTTTGCCATTTGAGTTAGTCTATTTTTTAAGGTGTTATTTTCCTCAGTCAGGCTGTTGACTGTCATTTCATACTTTTCCTGCATCCTTCTCATTTCTCTTCCCAATTTTTCATCCACTTCTCTTATTTGGTTTTTAAAATCCTTCTTAAGGTCCTCTATGGCCTGTAACCCAGTCACATTTTCATTTGGGGCTTT
The DNA here is from genome assembly GCA_011680675.1 of Gymnobelideus leadbeateri. Lineage (NCBI taxonomy): Eukaryota > Metazoa > Chordata > Mammalia > Diprotodontia > Petauridae > Gymnobelideus > Gymnobelideus leadbeateri. The sequence continues at coordinate 92,561 of WOXC01002756.1, forward strand.
TGGTGCAGGATTTCTGACCTCACAGTCCTCCTCCTGTTTCATGCTTCGATCTTCTTTGCCCCCAGAATAGGAGTCTAATGTTGAATTTTTCTGTTTATTTTGTTTCCTTTGCCTAGGCTTGTTGCCACTTAATAACTTGACTTTTGGGTTTGTTGCCACAGTAGGACTCTGCTAACAGACAGGGATGCTTCCATCCCAAATGTCAGCTGCCAGAGGTATTAGTTGGGTGCCCTCCCTGAGGCCCCTACACACGCTGGCAAGCTGGACAAAGACCCCAAAACCTCCACCTCAGACCCCAATCCAGATCCAGGGAGGTTAAAACAAGAGCAATTGCTCCCCAGACTGATTGCTGGATCCCTCTACAGTCCACAGGCCAGGAGCTGAAGCTGCAACTGAAGCTGCAAAATGGCATCTGTGCCAAGTCTCCTTAGATACTTCTCACCCCAAGGGAAGAAGCTGACACACTCCCAAATATTGGTCCCAAAGTCCATAGGGCACTAACCTATCACTTTGTCCTAGGCATCTATGTGTTGGTAATTCTTGAAAAGCCACAGCTGCTGGTGTTCTGGGGTCCTTCCAACTGGCTGCTAGTCCAGTCACCCTGGGCTCCCAGAGACCTGCACTGACTGCTCCCTGACAGACTGCCAGGCTGTCCTCAGTGGGAGGTTAGCTTCTCTTTGTTATTCTGTGGGTGCTGGGGCTCCAGAGGTTGTTTAGAGTCCCTTTTACATAATTTTGAAATAGTGTCTGCTTAAACTATTTATGTAGTTAGAACTTCCTTTTCTCTTTTTGTTTATTTTTTTATTACTACTTTTGTGTGTTATACAATACCATCTCTGAAGGTTTGAGGTGCAGCAAAATTCAAACTTCTACTTTAGATTCTGTTTGTTCAAATGTTCTCCTACATATTATCATGTTTTCCTGTGTATATATGTGAGAAATTTTTATCAGTAATTTCTTTTTTAAAAGATTTATTTTGTTAAATGTTCCAAATTACATTTAAATTTGTAAAATTATTTTTTAAAAAAATTTCAGTTCTAAATTCTCTTCCTTACTCTTGCTCCCCCCACCCCAGCTCTAGAAAGATGAGCAATATTTTAATTATACCTGTCAAGTCATACAAAATGTATTTCCATATTAGCTGCATTGCAAAAGAAAACATAAAAAAAACCAAGAAAAATAATGCAAAAAGTATGCTTCAATCTGCACTCAGAATTCATCAGTTCTTTCTCTAGAGGTGGATAGCATTTTTAATCATGAGTCCTTTGGAATTTTCTTGGATCATTGTCTTGCTGAGAATAGTAAGTTTTTCAAAGTTGATCATCATTACAATATTGCAATTACTGCCTAAAATGTCCTCAGGACATACCTGCCAGCTCCAGCTCAGCACCAGGTAAGCTACAGAATTATAGAGCTTCCAACTCCCAAAACTGGAGGCCCAGCACACAATATCAGTAACCAAGTCCCTAGCTTGCAGCACAAGAAGTGTGGGACAGAGCCCCTTCTTCCACAGAAGCATAGATTCATGTTAAAAGCCAGGAATAAGGCAAACACAATGAGCAAAAAGAAACTTTGAAAAGTAAAGACCATAGATTCTTACTATGCGGACAGGGAAGATCAAAACACAAATTCAGGAGAGGAGAGCATTGTCACTATATCCACTATATTTGAAACATTGAGAGAGAGCATTGTCACTATATCCACTATATTTGAAACGTCAAAGGGGAATAGGAACTGGTTTCAAGCTCCAAAAGCCTTCCTGGAAGAAATTAAGGATTTTAAAAGTCAAATTAGAGAGGTAGAAGATAAATTGGACAATTACTTTAAAAATACAATTGACAAAATGAAAAAGAAATTCACTGAAGAAAACAACTATTTAAAAAGTAAAATTGGCCAAATGGAAAAGGAGGTACAAAAGTTAACTGAAGAAAACAATTGTTAAAAATTAGAATTGGGCAAGTAAAAGCTAATGACTCTATGAGGTATCAAACAAAACCAAAGGAATGAAAAAATAGAAGAAAACATAAAATACCTCATTGGAAAAACAACTGAATGGGAAAATGGATCCAGGAGAGATAATTTGAGAACTACTGGTCTGTCAGAAAGTCCTGATGAAAAAAAAAAGAGCCTAGGTAGTATCTTCTAAGAAATCATCAAGCAAAACTGCCCTGAGGTCCCAGAACCAGAGGGCAAAGTAGTCATTGAAATAATCCACCAATCCATGTTACAACCAAAGATCACCTATCCAGTGAAACTGAACATATTCTTCTAGGCAAGGAGATGGTCGTTCAATGATTTAACAGATTTCCAGACCTTCCTGATGAAAAAGTCAGAGCTCAATGGAAAGTTCAACCTCCAATTATGAGATGCAAGAGAGACATAGAAAGGTAAACAAGGAAAACACATACACACATTGTCATTTAATAAGAGCAAACTGTTTATAGACAAGTAGAAGGTATGAGTACAAATTACACAAAATGATGATAAAAAAAAACCTTATTAAGGGCTACAAAGTGACTGCAATGGAAGAAGAGGAAAGAATGAAGTGGACAAGGGTAAATTATGCCACACAAAGAGGCATAAAAACAATATAGCAGAGGGAAAGAAGGGGGGGAGATGAGTATTATATGAGCTAAACCCACACTGGTTCTGGTGCAAGGAAGGAATGACACAACCAGTTAAGCATAGGACTTTATCGTGAAGAGACAAAAAACACATTATAATAGGGGGAAAGAGGAGAGGGAGAAGAGTTTTGCATGAAATTTGTTCCTATCACTCTTGGTGAGAAGAAATAACATAGTACACTAAGTATAAAAATATCCTACAGGTAGTAGGATGGGGGAAGGGCCACAAAAGGGGGGTAGTTAGAAGGGTGGGAAGGAGTAAGGGGGAAGGGGAAAAATGGAGGGGGGCTGATAAGAAGGGAATATTGAGGGAGGTGGTGGTGAAAAGGAAAACTATTAAGGAGGGGAAGAGAGAAGGGGAGAAAAATATAAGTATAAACAGGGGAAGGAATAGGATGGAGGGAAAGAGAGAGATAATAATCATAACTGTGAATGTGAATGGGATGAATTCTCCCATAAAATGGAGGCAGATAGCAGAATGGACTAAAAACTAAAATCCTACAATATGCTGTTTACAAGAAACACATCTGAAACAAAGGGGTACACACAGGGTAACGGTAAAAGGCTGGAGTAAACTATATCATACCTCAGCTAAAGTAAAAACAAAGCAGGGGTAGCAATCCTTATCTCAGATAAAGCAAAAGCAAAAATTGATCTAATTTAAAGAGATAAGGAAGGAAACTATATCCTGCCAAAAGGCATCATTGATAATGAAGTAATATCATTACTTAACATATATGCACCAAGTGGTATAGCATTGAAATTCCTACAGGAGAAGGTAAAGGAATTAGAGGAAGAAATAGATAGCAAAACTATACAAGTGTGAGACCTTAATCTCCCCCTCTCTGAACTTGATAAATCCAACCTCAAAATAAACAAGAAAGAAGTTAAGGAGGTGAATAGAATTTTAGAGAGGGTAGGTATGCTAGATCTCTGGAAGAAACTAAATGGGGATATAAAAGATTATACCTTCTTCTCAGTGGTACATGGCACATACACAAAAATCGACCATGTACTAGGACATAAAAACCTCACAATTCAATGCAGAAAGGTAGAAATATTAAACGAATCATTCTCAGATCATGATGCAATAAAAATCATATGCAATAAAGGCCCATGGAAAGATAGACTAAAACTAATTGGAAAGTAAACAATTTAATACTAAAGAATGAGTGGGTCAAACAAGAAATCATAGAAACAATCAGTAACTTCATTCAAGAGAATAACAATAACGAGACAACAAACCAAAATTTGTGGGATGTAGCAAAGGCGGTTCTTAGGGGAAGTTTTATATCCCTGAGTGCATACATGAATAAATTTTAGAGAAAAAAGAGGATAATGAAATGGGCATGCAATTGAAAAAGCTAGAAAAAGAACAAATTGAAAATCTGCAATTAAATATTAAATTAGAAATAATAAAAACCAAAGGAGAGATGAATAAAATTGAAATTAAGAAAACTATTGATTAATAAATAAAACTAAGAGCTGGTTTTATAAAAAAAAAAAAACTCAACAAAATAGATAGACCCTTATCCAATATGATAAAAACAAGAAAGAAGAAAGCCACATTATGAGTATCAAAAATGAAAAGGGTGAATCTACCTCCAATGGAAAGGAAATTAAAATAATAATTAGGAATTATTTTGCCCAATTATATACACATAAATTTGACAATCTTAGTGAAATGGATGAACATTTACAAAAATATAAGCTGCCCAGATTAACTGAAGAGGAAGTAAATTACTTAACCCCATCTCAGAAAAAGAAATTGAACAAGCTTTTGGTGAACTCCCTAGGAAAAAATCTCCAGGGCCAGATGAATGCACTAGTGAATTCTATCAAACATTTAAAGAACAATTGATTCCAATACTCTACAAACTATTTGGGAAAATTAGTGAAGGAGTCCTACCAAATTATTTTTTATGGCACAAAAATGGTATTGATACCCAAATCAGGAAGAGATAAAATTGAAAAAGAAAATTATAGACCAATTTCCCTCATTAATATAGATGCAAAAATTATAAATAAAATATTAGCAAAAAGTCTACAGCAACTTATCACAAGAATAATACACTTTGATCAGGTAGGATTTATTCCAGAAATGCAAGGATGGTTTAATATTAGGAAAACCATCAGTATAATTGAGCATATCAACTAGCAGAAACCACATGATTATCTCAATAGATGCAAAAAAGGCTTTTAACAAAGTACAACATCCATTCCTATTAAAAACGCTGGAAAGCATAGGAATAAATGGAGCCTTCCTTAAAATAATAAGTAGCATCTATTTAAAGCCATCACCAAGTATTATATGTAATGAGGATAAGCTAGAAGCATTTCCAATAAGATCAGGGAGGAAACAAGGGTGTCCACTATCACCACTCTTATTCAATCTGGTACTAGAAATGTTAGCAATAGCAATTAGAGAAGAAAAAGAAATCAAACTAATCAAATTAGGCAAAGAAGAAACCAAGTTATCACTCTTTGCAGATGATATGATGCTATACTTAGAGAATTCTAGAGAATCAAGTAAAAAACTACCTGAGCAAATAAATAAATTTGGCAAAGTTGTGGATATAAAATAAACCCACATAAATCCTCAGCATTCCTGTATATTTCTAATGAATCCAACAGGAAGAGATAGAAAGAGGAATCCCATTTAAAGTTACTGTAGTCATTATAAAATATTTGGGAATCTATCTGCCAAAACAAACCCAGGACCTATATGAACACAACTACAAAATACTTCTCACACAAATAAAGTCAGATCTAACTAATTAGAAAAACATCAATTGCTCATGGCTGGGTCAAGCTAATATAATAAAAATGACAATTTTGCCTAAATTAAATTACATATTTAGTGCCATACCAATCAATATACCAAAAAAAATTACTTTATAGACCTAGAAAAATAGTAACAAAATTTATTTGGAAGAATAAAAGGTCCAGAATATCAAGGGTATCAATGAAAAGAAATGCTAGGGAAGGTGGCCTACCTATACCAGATTTTAATCTGTATTATAAAGCTACAGTCATTAAAACTACTTGGTACTGGCTGAGGAATAGAGCAGTGGATCAATGGAATAGATTGGGTACACAAGACTCAGCAGTCAATGACTATAATAATCTACTCTTTGATAAACCCAAAGACCCAAATTTTTTGGATAAGAACTCACTATTTGACAAAAACTGCTGGGAAAACTGGAATTTAGTATGGCAGAAACTGGACATAGACCATTATGTAACTCCATATACCAAAATAAAGTCTAAATGAGTGTGTGATCTAGGTATAAAGGATGATACTGTAAGCAATCTGGGAAAGTATGGAATAGTTTACCTTTCAGTTTTATGGAGAGAGGAAGATTTCATGACCAAACAAGAATTAGAAAGCATTATAAAATGCAAAATGGATAACTTTGATTATATGAAACTGAAAAGCTTCTGTACAAACAAAGCCAATGTAAACAAGATTATTAGGGAAGTGGGAAACTGAGAAAGAATTTTCATAATGAATGTCTCTATGATAAAATCCTCATTTCTAAAATATACAGAGAGTTGAATCAAATCTATAAGAATACAAGTCATTCCCCGATTGATAAATGGTCAAAGGATATGAACAGTTTTTCGAGGAAGAAATTAAAGATATCTATAAGCATATGAAAAAAATACTCTAAATCACTATTGATTAGAGAAATGCAAATCAAAACAACTCTGAGGTACCACATCTTACCAGTCAGATTGGCTAAGATGATAAAACAGGAAAATGATAAATTCTGAAGAGGATGTGGAAAAATTGGAACACTAATACATTGCTGGTGGAGTTGAGAACTGATCCAACCATTTTGGAGAGCAATCTGGAACTATGCCCAAAGGGCTATAAGTAATTTCATATCCTTTGACCCAGCAATACCACTTCTAAGTTTGTATCCCAAAGAGATCACAGAAATGGGAGGAAGACCCATATGTACAAGAATATTTATAGCAGCTCTTTTTTTGGTGGTAAAGAATTAGAAATTAAGAGGATGCCCATCAATTGGGGAATGTCTAAACAAGTTATGGTACATGAATGTAATGGTATACTATTGTGCCATATGAAACAAAAGAGCAGATGGACTTTATATCTACCTGGAGTGGCTTATACAAACTGATGCTGAGTGAAAAGAGCAGATCCAGGGAAAATTTGTACACAATTACAGATACAACAAATGTGTGACGACCAACTTTTATAGACCATACTCTTCTCAGAAATGCAGGGCTATAAGTCAACTCCAAAAGACTCATGATGGAGAGAGATGTCTACATTCAGAGAAAGAACCAGAAAGAACAGAGTTTGAATGCTGGTTGAAGCAAATTACCTGCTCCCTTTCTTTTTCTTGTTTGGTTTGGTTTCCTCTTTCGTATTGTTAATTCCATATGACACAATCCCTCTATATAACCTGACCAATGTCTAATGTGAAAGTATCTGCAGATCTTATACCTGCCTGTATGACACCATGGTGGGGGAAGGGGGGAAGGGAGTAAAAGGGCAGGAAGGGGAGAAAATTTGAAACTCAAAGAATTGGGGAAATGAATCTTGTAAACTCAAAGTAAATGAACAAATTAATAAAGACAAAAATATATATCTTTATAAAAAAAGTATCCACCAATCATCTCCTGAAAGATATCCCAAATTGAAAACACCAAGGAATATTGTAGTTATTTCAGAATTATCAAGTCAAGGAGGAACTACTGCAAGCATCCAGAAAGATATAATTCAAATATTGTGGAACTATAGTCAGGATTACACAGGATCTTGCAGCTTCTACATTAAAAGATTGGAGGGCTTAGAATATGATATTTTGTAAGACTAGAGAACTTAAATTACAACTGAGAATCATCTACCCAGCAAAACTGAACATAATCTTTCAAGCAAGGAGATAAACATCCAATGAAATAGGGGACTTCCAGACCTTCCTGGTGAAAAGACCAGAGCTCAATGGAAAATTTGATCTTCAAAATAAAAGACTCAATGGGGTGGCTAGGTGGCACAGTGAGTAGAGCGTAGGCCCTGGAGTCAGAAGGACCTGAGTTCGGTTCCGGCCTCAGACACTTAACGCACACACACATACACAAAAAAAACAAAAACCTAGCCTTGTGACCTTGGGCAAGTTACTTAACCCCAATTGCCCTCCAAAAAGCAAAAAAAAAAAAAAAAAAATACAAGACTCAAGAGAGGCATAACAAGGTAAACAGGAAAGAAAAGAAAAAAACAAACCATGTTATTCAATAAGGGAAAAGTGTTTACATATCTACATGGAAAGAGGATACTTGTAAATATTGAAAATTGTATCCTTATTACATTTAAAGGGATATACGTATACAGAAGGTATGGGTATAAATTAGCTGACATGATGTCTTCTAGTGTTTGGTAATGATACATTAAGTCAGTCAGTGAATAAATATTTATTGTGTCTACTACATCCCTAGACTCTATGTTAAGCTCTGAGGATAGAAGAAGAGATTAAAGATAATTCCAACCCTCAAGGAATAAATCTTCATTGACCGACTGTGAAGTTAAACCCTCCTCTACTCTTTCCTTATAAATTTTCTTTTGAATTTTACTACTTGCTCTGAACATACATCTCTTCTTTTTGTTTGTTTTTCTTTTTTTTTGCTTTTTGGAGGGCAATTGGAGTTAAGTAACTTGCCCAAGGTCACACGGCAAGGTTTTTGTTTGTGTGTGCATTAAGTGTCTGAGGATGCATCTGAACTCAGGTCCTTCTGACTCTAGGGCCGTGGCTCTACTCACTGCACCACCTAGCCGTCCCTATGTCTCCTTTTTAATCATTCTATTTGAACTTTCCACATTAATAGTTTTGTGCCTGGCACTTTAGACAAAAGTGTTGGAATTAAAGAAAATTACACACACACACACACATTTATATGTACATCTATCTATCTATCTATCTATCTATCTATCTATCTATCTATCTATCTATCTATCTATCTATCATCTATGTATCTATCTATCTATCTTACATCTTTTATATATCTGCAGTTGTTTTAGAGACCTGAATTTGATTTTATTGAAAATGTGGCATCTGAAAAATTTAGATTATTCTTTAATATTGGTCAGTTGGTAAATAGGGGCAGATAGGTGGGACAGAAGAATGCCCTGGAGCCATGAGGATCTGAGTTCAAATTTTGCCTTAGAAACAGATACATGAGTAAGCCATCTAGCTTCTCTGAGTTTTATCTATTTTTTTTTTTTAAAGTCCAGAACCCTTGTGGATTTTAATCCGGGAGTAGAGAGTAGGAAGGGAAATTGGGAGCTAGGCATCCTCTTCCTTCCTGGGTATTTCCTGGTCTCCTCAGCTCTGGGTGATTGCCATGGAGCAGAACAGTCACACCATCTCTGGACGACGGGAAGGATTCAGCTCCCCAGCTCACGATTCCAGCGCTTTCACGATAGCTTCATTGGCTTCTATCCGGATCTGAACCTCAGCCCGGGCTGCCTGCGTTATCTGATGCCTCTGACAACTCTGAGTGTGCCTTTTCCAGGTTGGATCTGGCAGCCTCCAGGTCCATCATGTCCAGAGCCACGGCTTTCTCTGCCAGCAGCTGCACCGAGGAATCGGCATTCACTGTGACAGAGCCACTGCTCACAAAGTACTTGGTGGTGGTGCCATCCTCGGCGTGCACGGTCACCACCCCAGGCTTCAGCACCTGCAGGGTGGGAACGTGAGCAGCGAGGATCCCAAAGGCCCCACTCTGGGTTGGGACATCCACCTGCTTCACATTGGCCTCATTGAAGTACACCTGCGTCGGGGAGGCGAACGTGAAGGACATCTGGCCAGGGACGGCGGCGGCGGCCGGGGCGGCCTCGGCGTAGGCGCGGGCCGGAGGGGCCGGCAGGGGCCGGACCCGGGCTTGACACAGCAGGCGGAGGCCGCAGAGGTGGAGCAGGGCGGTGGGCAGCATGGCGGCGGCAGCGGCGGACAGGCCGGGTAGCGGGAGCAGGGGAGCGGGCTGCCGGGCCAAAGACGGAGAGGTGGGCCGAGCCAATTTCTTTATCTATTAAAAGTGTGTGTGTGTGTGGAGGGGTATGTTTATAATCCAACTATTTTACAGGTCTGTTATGAGGATAAAATGAGATTAACAAATTTAAATCATAAATCTTAAAAGCCTATAAGTGCTAGATATTAGTTAATATTTCTGATTTAACTCAACTCCCCTAAACCAATTGTTAGAATCTAAAGTATGTATAGGTACAATATGCAGGTTATCAGTCATATATAGCATCTGTCAAATGGACCAATAGGAAATTGCTTGTGGCTAGACTACACAGCAAGTCATTTAATTCCACTGAAAATTATTTTCTCCTATATAAAATAGGAATAATAAAGTATGTTATCAAAGAAATGTATGATTGTGAAAGAAGATGGCCCATTGCAGGGCAACTATTATGAACACAGCCCCATATGCTCCATTGATATGCTTGTACTATCAAGAGAAAGAGAAGAGAGACTCTAACATATGAGTAGGCTTCCTGTGCCAAAGTCTTAAAAAGACGTGGACAAAAGTTAGAGGATAGGCAGGAACTGAAAAATTGTGATGATCATTGTTTGAGGTGATGTTTCTGTCAATGAGATTACAGATATATTTGACTATTAACAGACAGGTGTTGTAATGGTCAAAGGCCAATTTACAGCAGCTAGGTGGTGAAGTGAATAGAGTGTTTGGCGTTCAGAAGAACTGAATAAATCCTGCTTCAGACACTTATTCTGAACATCTTCAGCCTCAATATCCTCATCTATAAAATAAAGGTGATAATTGCACCTATCTTCTACAGTTTTGAAAAGCAAATGAGATATCATATACAAAGTACTTTCAAACATTAAATATCTATACTAATGCATTTAGTTTACATGATATTAATGTATATAAAATAGGACTTTATAAACTATAAAACTTCATCTATATTAGTTATGATCAATATCTCTCATTAATCCATTAGATTAATCACTTTCAAGGGCTTCTCATTCAGAAAGCACTTATTAAGTACCCTCTTTAAGGTTGTGTTTGATGCTGAATCACTGAGTTGAAAAGGAATCTTCAAAATCTGAACATATATTTGGAACTCAGAAGTCATCTAGTACAGCTTTATTGTATAAATGACACCTCGAAGGATTAAAAAAAAAAAACAAACAAACTTGCCAAAGATTCTAAGGGATGTAGATAGTATACCTGAGATTTAAGCCCTAATCATCAGGATCCAAATCAAGTGCTCTTCTTCTAACCTCTTTATTTTTCTTTCTTTTTTTTTTTTTTTTGGAGGGCAATTGGGGTTAAGTAACTTGCCCAAGGTCACACAGCTAGTAAGTGTTAAGTGTCTGAGGTTGGATTTGAACTCAGGTCCTCCTGACTCCAGGGCCAGTGCTCTATTCACTGAGTCACCTAGCCACCCCTCCTTATTTTTCTAATAAGGAAAACTAAGACACAAAAATGTAATTTATCCATTGTCACACAACTTGTTCATGATAAAATCAACACTAGGCACCAGAACTCATAATCCCCAGTCTATCGCTCTTTCTGCTGTGTCACACAAACAAAATATAGTCCCTTCCTTTATGGAACTCACCCATCAATCTGGAGAGACAGAATATTCACACAATAAACCAAAATTAACAGAGCCAAAGCAGCATGTGTGTCACCCTAAGTTAATGTTGATCATATACTTATAAAGTGGGGCCATATGGAGTATAGGATAAGATAGAGTAGCGATGATTTGGGAAGGCTTAATGGAAGCATGAGTTCTGAGCCAAATCTCGAATAAACTACATAAAATCAAATTGGCTTGCTACAAGGCTACATTTGTGCTAGTCCATGCTTTTCTTAATGGTCTAATGTTTCTGAATCTGTAAGTACCATTAACAGAAATTCCCTGGCAACCCAAATATTGAATCAATTTTCTGCACACCTCTAAACATGAACTAAACATTGCATCTCAAAGTTGGAGACCTTCTCCAACAGGGCTGTCATCACAAAATTCTATTAAAATCTTAATGTCTACTATTGGCCTCCAGAGAACACAGTGGGCTTTATAAGTGCAAGTGTGTATTCTTTTCAGCAATAAATGTGTTCTTACTGGACTATATACTGTCGTGGGGGGAGGGGGGAGGGAAATAAAGGAAATTTGAAAATCAAAAAAAATGTGTTCCTTAAAAGTTTAGTATAAATCAATTTTGTCGAAAGAACCATATTTTCTGATTGACCTACATTGTGATTCCAGATATGCTTTATTTTCAATTCTGATTGATCTTCAATCCACAATGGTTTCTAACATTTTTGCTTTAAGTTTCTCTGTACCTCCACCTCTCCATTAAGTAATGATCTCTAAATAAGCACTGAAGTACACTGGGGGAGATCTTATTTAGAGAATCTTTGTGGTGCACCCCTTTGCACAGTATAATGCATTTTTGTAATGTGAATAATCACTTCTTTATTTATTTGTTTCATGAGTTCAGAATTTTAAATACCAATGGAGTTTTCTTCAAGTGAAGCATATGAGAGTAAACAAAAACTATTACTATAGAGCATAAAAGAAAGTGGATGCTTAGCTCCCCACAGGTAGTAAGATACTGAATATATATATAAAGTGCACAGCTCTCCATGTAGTGTGACTTGAGGGGTGCTGAGAAGCATATTTGACACCAAATATCTGAGAAATAAAGTTTAAGTAGATTGCAATAGCTTTGATCCCTAGAAAACCATAGTGTTAGATGAATGCATTGGGTGAGAAGAATAGACAGGATATTGAAAAGAAATGGATTCCACCAAAGAGAAAACACACACTTTATAAGACTACCTAAATCATTGTCATTTTGTTTTTGTTGTTCAGTCATTTTAGTCGTTTTTGACACTCTGTGGCCCCATTTAGGGTTTTGTTGGCAAAGATACAGGAGTGGTTTGTCTCTTCCTTCTCCAGCTCATTTTATAGATGAAGAGTCTGAGGCAAACAGGGTGAAGTGACTTGTCCAGAGTCACATAGCTAGTCAGAGGCTGGATTTGAACATAGGTGTTCCTGACTCCAGCTGGGTACTTCTCCAATGTACCATCAAACTGGAATTCTAGCAAATGTTTATCAACTGGCTCTCAAAAAGAAAAGAAAAATAAGTGTGACAAACTGTTAAGTTTAATCTGCATCATTTTCATTTTCTCTAGTACTTTCTTAAGCTTAGATGATTAACAAAACAATATAAATCAAACAGTGTTTGACAGTTTCTGAAATGGAAATGATCATAATGAAAATTTAACAACTTGTTTTTGTGAGGAGCTGGTTCAAGCTGGCTTCTGCATACTTCTAGTGCATACTTCTTTGTGCTAGTAGGTCATAAAGACTCAAGATTGACAGAAAAAAATGTTATAGCTTAATTCTCAGTTAAAGTACTTCTGTTAGTATATTCCTGAGTTAAGTCTTTATCTAGGCTTCATGCCAAAATTGTGAGAAGACATGGAAAAAAGTTACACAGAATAGGCATGCATGAAAGGTTTGTGGATCAGCACTTAGAGAATGTTGATATGAGTGATATAACATATATATTTGAGAATTAACTGAATCACAGAGTTGTTGTGAAGGCCAAAGATCAACTTATGGCAGGTAGGTGGTGAAGTGGACAGTGTTGATCTTTAGAGTCAGGAAGACCTGAGTTTCAATCTTGCTTCAGATATTTATTCTGCCCTCTCTCAGCATCAATTTCCTCATCTATAAAATGGGGATAATAATAGCACCTGTTCCCTATCCTTTTCTATTTTTTCTGTTAAGAAAGCTATTTGCTTTAGGGTATAAAACAACTCAGAACTTTCTAATTTTCCTTGTGAGTTATTCTTTGTTCAGTCAGCAATACAAGAGAAAGTGGTTTATCTGAGAGTATTAGTGACAAATCTCTAAAAATTGAATATTGATCATTCCATGTGGGAATTGTAAACTCTGCTATTTACCTTTTATAAACTTAGAAATATACTTAATACTAAGCACCCTTGATTGCTTTTCTTTTTAGTATTATTCCTAAGAATTTGACAACTCCCAAAATTTGCTTTACTAGTGAATGAAAAGTTGTATTCCTTGTGAAAAGATTTCTCTTAATACAATAAGAAGCAGCATGGCATATTGCAAAGATTCTGGAACTTTCTCTCAGGAAAACCTAAATTAAAATCTTGGTTCTGACATTTAGTAGGTGTGTGACTAAGGATAAATTACTTAATCTTTCTGTACTTCAGTTCTTTCTAAAGCAAAATGAAGATAATGGATTAGTTCCAGGGATAAAATGAAATAAAATAAATAGATAAAAAATAAATAAGCATATAAAGAATCATGTACAACTATTTCCCCTAATGAAAAAGGTTCTAATCATTTTTTTTATTTCTGAATTTTTATGTCTTTTAAAAAGTTTTTGTTTTTCTTGTCCTCCAGCTAGCTGTTAGATTCTATAAAATAAACAAATAAAAATTATTGCCAGGGTTATCTGTCAACAGCAACCTCCTTCAGGCCTTTAAATTTGTTCTTTCTAACAAATTATAGTTGGGAAGCTAGGTGGTACAGTGGATAAGGCATTGGGCCTGGAGTCAGGAAGACCTGACTTCAAATTTGGCTTCACACACTTATTAGTGGTGTGACCCTAGGCAAGTCATTTAACCCTGTTTGCCTCAGTTTCCTCATCTGTAAAATGAGCTAGAGAAGGAAATAGCAAACCACTTCAATATTTTTGCCAGGAAAACCCAAAATGGGGAAAGGAAGAGTAAGACATGACTGAAAATGACTGAACATGACTGAACAACAAAAGCAAGTGACAGAAAATATGTTTATAATGTAGTTTAAACATAAATGTATGTCATATGTTTAAGAGAGCTGGTTGTTAAACATGTACCAGCATATTCCTGGTTGTTGCCCTGTAGCAGTTAACATTTAAATAAGCATGTTCCATATCTAAGGTCTCCTAGATGGCCTTAAAATAGTACTATCACAAGTAATCTCTGGTGGAGGTGGAATGTCTTTGCCTTCCATGCACTACTCTGTCTCTCCATTTTTTTTTTCAATTAAAATCAAGATAACAGTACAGAAGGGTCCATAAGAACAAGATTTCCATTTCCATTTCATCATAATTTCTAGGGATTTCATTGTAATCATCATATGCAATGCAATGTTTATTCTTTGCATTAGCAATCTGTCACATCACATTCTACTTTGTATTATTATGAGTCTATTTATAATGGGGAGAAAAGATAATGGATTTTGTGAATTTCAAGCTCAATACAAAATAATAGTGTATGGTAGAAGCAAAAAAAAAAAAAAAGCTAATCTAATATGAGTTTTCATTAAGGGTTTTCTGGTTGTGCCATCCTAGGCTGCTGCCTCTACATTCACCCTGATACAGGGCTGAGTGTTGGGAACTCATTTCATCTAGTTAGCCCAAGCCAGTCAACTCATTACCATATTCCCACCATGTATCTACAAGTTTATTCTCATTCTTCTTTGCTACCTCTTACCTGTATATCAGGTCAACACTACCATATCTTTTGGAAAAGGTGACTCCACCCTTCCATCACCACCATCTTCCTACATATGTATTTCCATATTTTGGAATTTAAGCTATTTGAGAACAATAAATCTTTTGTATTTTTATCCCTTTTTGCTAAACACAGTCTGCACATGGTGCTTAATAAGAAATTTTTTATTGTACTCTACCTTTTTCAGACTTATTCATTTCTGGGCACCACATTTTAAGAAGGGCATTGACATACTAAATGCTGGAGTTATCCAGAAAAGAGAAAAGAAAATGGTTAGAGGAGTGGAGATTTTGCCTTCTGAGATTTTGTTGAAGAAACCAGGGATGTGTAATTTAGAGAAGAGAAGGGAAAAATTATATATATATATATATATATATATATATATATATATATATACATATATGTATGTATGTTTTATATCACCTACTATGTGCCAGGCACAGTGTTAATTGCTTTACAAATATTATCTCATTTGATCTTTACAATAACCTTGAAAGGTATATGCTCTTATTTTCCCCATTTTACAGTTGAGTAAATGGAAGCAAATATAGATTAAGTAATTTGTCCAGGGTTTCTAAAGCAGGTGTGTGTGGCAAGGGGGGGGGCGGGCGGGGAGGGGGTAGTAACTGACAGACCCATTGATGAATTAGGGGGATGTCTACTTCAAGTATATGAATACTTCCCTGGGCAGATGAGAACAATTTGTTCCAATGGTTGAATCAGACACTGTGGAGGGTTTAAAGCTTGGTCAGACGTCAAAAACACCAAGGTCACTGACTATATCCTGGGCCATTAACAGTCATCTCGACTTTTATCCTGCCACTGGATTTTGATGACTTTGGAAGAGAGAGTGAAGCTGACAACTTTGCCAACTCTAACTTAAATCCAATTCACACAGAAGTCAAGAAGACATTACCTATCATTCACTATTTTACCCCAATATCTTAATGTCATTGGTCCTTTGTAAAAACAACAGGGGTGTCTAGGTGGCACAGTGAGTAGGAGCATTGGCCCAGAGTCAGAAGGACCTGGGATAGGTTCTGGCCTCAGATACTTAACACTCACACACAAACAACTAGCTATGTAAACCTGGGCAAGTTACTTAACCCCAATTGCTTTAAAAAACAACAACAACAACAACAACAATAATTTGCCCAGGGTCACACAGCTAGTAAGTGTCTAGTAAGATAACAGATTTGAACTTGGGTCTTTCTGACTATAGGCCCAGTTCTCTATTCACCGTATTATCTAGCTGCCTGTTCTAAGAAAATATTTAAGAGAGACAACATAGCTATCTTCAGATGATTGAATGTATATTATATTTTTAAAAAATGTTAGGTTTTTGTTGTTGTTGTTTGATGAGGAGCAATAGGTGGAAATTTCAGAGGTCGAATTCAACTCAGAACCGGAAGACACTGAGAAGTCTATATTTTGGCCAGTCATTTTTTTTTCACTATTCTGTTTTCATTTTCCTGGGGAATACTAATTTAAAGTATCATAGAGATCATGCTCACAGATTAGCTGGACATTGCATTTTTGTAAAGTAATTTTTTTTCTTCTTCTCTTTTTTATTTTTTAGTCTACATCATTCATTTCCACAAGATTTTGAGTCACAAATTTTCTCCCCACTTTTCCCCTACCAACACCCCAAAACATCGATCCCACTGAATATCCCCTCCCCCAATTCGTTTTTTCTCATACCTGCCCCATCCCCCCTCCGACTTTCCAGTAGTACACCATGGATCTCTATGCCCCAGTTTAGCTAGTCATTTTGATTGCTAACTCCTTGATGCCAGGGATCATGCTTGTTTTTGTATTTTTCACATAGTAGGAACTTGATAAATGTTTTCAAAATCTGAAAATTATGATGATAACAATGAATCCCTATCTTTGCAAAGATTAACTCAATATTAATTTCAGGGTGGTTATTAATCCTTTATCCCTCTGACCCAGTAATGCAGAGCATGAATTCCATTTCTTTGCCCAGTCATGATGTGATTGAGTTTTGGTTCCACTGCCCAGTAATTCTCTACCTTGGTCACTCTACATCTAGGCCCAGACTCTTCAGTAAGGCCTTTCTTCCATACTCCCTGATTGCCTGAAGACTTCTGCTCTCACATAGGTTAGATTCATCTTTATCTTTTTATTTAAAGTTCATGTTGGCTTCTGACACACTATTTTATTAATATTTCTGAATACCTACAAGTATCTGCTTATTCATTTTTCATTCTGTTTTCCTATGTTTTGGTTGTGTCTTCAGCTTGATTATCTGACTGAAGTCACCAGAAAACAGCAGTCCTACAGTTTATGGTTCCTGGCTATGAACCACTGATCTCTTCTTGACCTAAGAGTCCTCACCATAATCTTGAATCCAGACACTTCTAATGTCTCCAGGCTTATCCCTTTCCAGGTCCCTATTCTTTTACTGTGTTCTGCCAAAAAAAGCAACTGCAAGTGGAATAAACCACTAATCTGAAAATTCTGAGATCTGCATATTCAATAGTTTGTCAACTATTTATTTATTTTTAATTTCTTAGAAAATTTGACTGCTTTAACTATTACATGCAAAAGCTTCTGATGATACACCTTTCAGGCATGTTTTTAAATGCAAATACAAACAACCAAAAGAAAGAAAAATCAATAAAAAATAATACAAAACAGTTCAGTCACAAAATATAAGCTTTACATGCATTAATTCATTCATTTCTCACAGAAACCCTATTAAGTCAATACTGCAAGTAATACTACATTTTACAGATGAAAAGCATGAGGCTTAAGTAGGCTGTGCTTTTTCCACTATTAGCCACAAAGGAAAATCTAGTGTTCCAATCCATACCTTCCATTTTAGGGTCCACAACTTTTGATTCTATCATACAATGTGGTAAAGATTTTCCTTACTAAAAAAGACATGACTAGAGAGAGTTAAAGTGAAGAAGATCTGGGGATTTTTAGGATTGCATATGAGGCAGTAGTTTGAAGGGGTTAGTTAAAAGGTGATGGCATCTTAAGCAACAGTAACAGAAGTATAATGGCCAGAGCTTTGGACATAATACAGCTGATGTGTCATGTCCAGATGTGGATGTCATATTTTGGGAATAGCTTAACTCACTCTCTAGACTGCTACTCCTCTTCACACCTTTGTTCAACCTAATATGACTTCTCTTAAAGCCTTCTCTTCTGATGGGTAAGTCTCTGCGATAGCCATTCCTTAAGAAGCTTCATTTTATTTTAGCCTCACTCTACTCTCTAGCTTGCTCTACCACCTCAGCAGCCTTACCTACACCAGTACCTGCCCCACTCCCCCAGTTTTCCAGATACCTTTTATGATTTGTCTTCCCCTACTAGGACAAAAAATAGGTGACATCATGATCATCATTTATTCATTCATCTATCTTTCTATTTATGTATTTATGTCTGCAATGCTGCAACATATTAAAAGCTTAATAAATTATCTAGCTATCTGCATCATCAAGCTGGAGCATATCCAGAAGGGATAAGTTGAAGGGGAAAACTGGATCAATGCCATATGATAAGAGAACTGGGCATGTTTAATCCAGAGAAGAGACTTAAGTAGGAATTCAGACTTAGGTAGAAATATTTAAAGGCCTCTCAAGTGGAAAGGAAATTTAGTTTCCTTTAGCTTAAGAGTGGAAATCATAGGGAGATTAATTTCTGCTTAGCATTAGGAAAAACTACCTAATATTTAGATCTATCCATAAATGGAATGGACTTCCTTAAGGAGTAATGAGTTCTTTGCCCATGGAAGTTTTTAAGTGAAGATTGGATGACCACTTACCAAAAACACTTTGGATAAGTGTTGGACCAGATGACAAGTTGGTTCCCTCTCAACTTTGAAGTTCTATTATTCCATGAACATTGAAATGTATTACAACATTGACAAACTTCTTTGATGAATGTCCTCTAATCAGATTAATCATCAGTCAAGTTTATGAGTAAAAGAAACATAGGAACTATTCTGATAGGGAATATAGGTCAAAGGAAAACCCAGATAATAGTGCATGCTATAGAGGGCTTAAATCGAAGTGTCATAGTAAACAGCTTAGGGGGCCAAGATGAAAATGCTTTCTGCCATGAAGTCCTAGAAGGTCATCAAAGAGTTTTTTTTTAAAAACAAAAACATTTATTTCCCTAATTTATTTAGATTTGATTTGTCCTAATGTTATAGTCATATACTGCAACATATTTGGATCACAGAGTGCATTGTGTTTATGTATGTGTATTGTGTTGAGAGAGAGAAGTTGTTGTGTATATATATGTGTGTGTATATGTGTATGTATGTATGTGTGTATGTATATTTTGATGGTGTCCAATAGCTAAGTGACAAAAATATATTTTGTGAGGTTTTCCCCACTGACATGCTCATTCATACTGAGGAACTGACCCAAATATAATAATTGTATTGCAAAATTATTTGGTCTATATTTCTTTTTCAGTAACTCAGTGATAGACTTCTTAAAATGCAATAACCTCCTCAAGATGAGAATGTGATATTAGTATATTTTAGAGACACAAAAATGAAACATGATGGGAATCCAGCTTTCTTTTCCATTTTGTAGTTCATTAAAATAGCTGACTTTTCTCTGTCCCTTTTAATCTCCTGTATAACAAGACCATCTCTATTATTGTGATTTATAATGACTAGCTGTATGACTTTAGGCTAATATAGGCTTCCTACCCTCACAAGATTTGGAAGAGAATTAATAGATCATCAACTCTAGACAACTTACTTTACAAATAGGAAACTGAGGAACAGAGAGGTTAACTGACTTATCTGGGGCCTCACAAACACAGTTCAGTTATTTATAAAATGAGAAGAGCTACCCAGGGAGAATTTCCAACTTTTTTTCAGATTGTATTATTTTATGGTTCTCTTATTTTTTCCAAAAGAATGCATAATTAAAATATTTTTATTTTCTTTGTGTGTTCTTTGACTTAGCAATCTCCTTGCTCACAAGGACTACCCTTGGCTTTTTAAATTAATTCACCCAGGAATCTGAAGGCTTTCTCTTTTTTCCCTACAATACTTGCTATTTGATAGTGAAATTCTGAAGCCTAAGTGCTTTTCCTCTATCAAAGGCTATGACTTTTATCTATCTATCTACCTATCTTTGTAATCTATCTATCTATCCTTTCTTTCTCCTTCCCATGCCTCGGGGAAAATTTCTTGTATTATTGTCTGTAGTATGGCTTTTAGGCCATTTTGTTTATCATGTTTTCTAAGATATTTGTATTCTTTAAGATATCTCTGCACATAGTATCAGTCACTTTGGTTTATATAGAACACATATGTCCTCCTAATGTCAATATCTTTAGTTTTCTATCAAAAGTTCTTTTTCTATATTTTAAATTCTAAAACATTACATTTCTTTTTTTTCTTCAGAGCCTCTACTCTTTGAACAGATTCATTAATTATCTATCTTGTTTATTTCATTATTAAGAATTCTTACTTCTGCATTAAATTCTGCCCTATTTTTTCTTATAACAATTTTAAAAGCATTTTTCCCTTCATATGAATACTTCTTGTATTTCTTGCCACTCTAATACTACTTGTTTTGTTTTATTTTTCATTGGTTGTTTGGGGGAAAAGATAGTCTATAGTAAATAATATCTATTTATTCCCTTATATCCATTCTCTTAGACTCCCAGAATCCTCTATTAGTCTTTTCTTCACTATTTGGATTTTTTTTTTTCTTTCCCATGCACCTTCTTTCTTCTACTCAGATGACAATGGATGGTTGGCTTCAATAGTATTCTCATTTTGGAGGGAAAAGTGTCCAGCTGGATCCCTGGTATGGGTAAATTCCATGAAGAAATTATTGCATCTGAGGCAAATAACCTTCCTTTCCTAAAAGAAAAATAAAAAAAACCTTTCCACTCAACCCATATTTGTATTGTACCCTCATTTGAGTTCTGATTTATTTACCTTCTCTATGATAGTTTTGGAGAATTTCAATGCTGTTTTCACATTAAGGAATAGTTAGGCCAGAGGGCAGATTGCTTCATTCTTGAGAGAAGACAAGATAGAAGTCACCAGAACCAAAGTTTATATTTCACACTTTTCAGAATCACTTATGCTGTTTGTGGAGGTAGGATATATGATATTAATGGGGCTAGTCTATAACCAAATATTTTAGTATTATTTCAGAAAGTTTTTCTTTTTGTTTTTAATTACTTTGTAAAGTACATCTTTTGGTCTTTTGAGGTAATGGAATGGGGATTTTGCTAAGAAGCAGTCATTCATTCTGCCATCTGGTCTAGCATTTTAAAAATTATACCTCTCTATAAAGCTGAAGTACATTCATTCACATTTATTTTAATGCTTTCTCTTATTTTCTCTTTGTAAAAATTTCTTTACTTTGTAAAGAAAATCTATTAAATTTGTCCTTCAGTGTTTATGTATTATATAATTTATATGTGTATAGATAGACATATGTGTGCATTTATATTTGCCGTGTATATTTACATATATATGGAGGGAAAGAAATAGAAAGAAAAGATCATTTGAATTTAAAGAACTTTTTGCCTAAAGATTAAAAATAAATATGCATGCTAAATATTCTAAAGCTACAAATAGTATTCATCTGTACTCCAGTAACCAATAATATATATTATATATATGCATATATATAATCTAAATATTTTAAAATATATTTTATTAAAGAGGATTTTAAAATTGAAAATTATTAGATAGATACCCTGTTCTTAAAGATGTTCACTTTTTCTTTTTTCTATGTGATACTACATGGGAGACATTTCAAATTATATAAAATTACAGTCTCAGCAAGATCTCATTCTGTAGGCTCACATACCATTTCTTAAGGGTGCAAGATGGGACCCTGACTAGAAGGAAATTTTATACCCTCTAGAAAAAAAAAAACTGCTTTGTTCCAATATGATGCCATGGCTGATATTTTCCCCATACCCCATTTCCTCCCCCTTCCAAAGGCTCCTGGAATATTTTTTATATTTGACAATATGTATTCAATTATCAGTGTCTCTTTATTAAACTAGATTTACTACCTACTTCAAAACTAAACAGAACGCATAACTTAACCTTAGTTTAAAACCAGCTTACTCCTTGTGTATTCATCCATAGACTTCCTAAATGCTACAGCTGCTAAGACTCTGAATGTTATGAATGTTTTCAGTCAGTGGCTTCAAAGTAAGCTGACAATTTCTGATATTGCTAAACCCATTACCTTCCTTGCTAATGATTTTCAATCTGGAACTTGATGATAATTTCCTAAACTTTATGTCTTTGGTTTATTTCTTCCAAATTTTATATACCCTTTCTAGATCAGAGTGCATTTCTCATTGGAGAGCTTTACTTCAGGATACCTTTGCTACAATTCTCCTTTGTCTGTTTCACAATATCTTATTCAAACTTCAGAACCATGACAATATTTTGTATTTCCTATAATAGAATGCAATTTTGGTCACAAAGTATAATTTAGTCTCAATCAGCAGTCAGCAATTATATTGCCAATTAGACCAACGTATGCTTTACAGGAAAATATGAAAAATCATTGGGACAGATACACAACACAGAGAGAAGCTGCTGGGCTAAAATAAATATAATTGATGCATCCTTCAGTCTCCAGCATTGATTATTATTTATTATTGCAAACTCTTCAAAACAGAATGATTGTATGTCAACATGTTATCTGGGGAAGTGAACAACTGAAGAAAGTATTACTTGCATAGATTGTTTCATAAAATTCGTTTACTGAGGTTGGAAGTGAACTTTCATTTCAAATGGTTTTGAATAAAGTGAACAAAGACAATTTGAATTTTAAAAAATTTTTAATACTTTACTTTTGTGATTTTAATAGACTTTCATGAAAACAGGAGGCTACATTGATAGTAAAAGTATTAAAGTTTTGTAAGGCAGCAAGATAAGGTTTACTACAACTTACCTGGAGGCAGGGTGGTCATACACCAGGGTCACTTTTACTAAGCATAGCTAGCTGACTTTGAAAGCTCCTCCAGCAGACTAATGATCAGTGGTACCAACCTATATTCATCTAATTTTTAAGCCTTGATGTGACATATGAAATAAGAATAAAAGAACAGCAAAAATCAATGCATCTGAATAGTCTCCGCTTCAAAACTTACCTGTCACTAGGCTTAACTCAGAAATTGGTCCGTATCTCAGATCTGATACATTTTTGTTCTTTTTAGCCCTGGCTTTTTTTTTTTTTTAAAGCAGCTGCAGTGATAAAAGGCTAGAAACATATACTTGGCTGGCATTGAGGAGAGCATGGTTATGGGGAGCAAAATTATTTTATAATGAATTAAATATCATTCAAAACTAAAAGGTGCCTGTCTTCTCCTGAATTTGACCTTGCACCCTCTATAATACAATACTCATATTTATAGCACTGGCTACTCTAGCTTAATCATGAGCTTTCCCAAAATGTATCAACTAAAAAGTTGCATTTTTCCTTAGATATAAACTGAGTTTAGAATGAAATATAACTTTTATTTAAAAAAAAGAACTATTGAATCTTGGAGAATATATGCCCTTAGTGACAGCATTAGAGTAGGATGAAAAGACTTTAAAATATTCAATTGAATTTTCAAAATATGTCTTTAGTACAAAATTTGCATACAGAGATTGCTAGCAGAACTTGTAGATTTCTAAATTATTGTTTCTTATGATGCTTCCTGTTGAAAGAATTTCATTTCCTGGTTTTTAAAATTTTCATAACATTTAGGAAAGATTAAAGGAAAAACATATGATAAAGCCGTCTCTAAAGAAAGTGTCTTTCAAAAAATTAGAGTGAAAAGTTTACTCATATTTCATAGAATACGAAGTTGCTCAAAAATCAACCTTTTTTTATCCGATTAAAAAAAATCAATACATACATTTGCTACTTACTAACCCCAACAATTTATTTGCAACATAAACTTAAAAGTGTTTCATAAACTTAAAATAGGTACTTTAAAATGTAGCAATTGTTCTATGATTACAAATTGGCTTTTGGAAGCTAATACTCTTTAGTAGAAAATTAGTCATTTGAAGGTTTAAACAAAGCAGGAAAAGCTATTATGAAATACATAGCTACACTTTCTTTTCCAAAGAGAATTTGCTTTTAAGCAGATATTTCAATTTTCCAATATCCTAAAATCCCACTCAACAAAGTTAATTGTTTTTATTTTTCTGACATTCCTTCTCAGATATTTTTCATGGCCTCTATTAAGTTATTCAATTCAGGACATGCTTTTAATAGTTTAACTATATTGATTAATAGGTGTCAATCTGTACAAAAATAACAGTAAATGAATGAAGGAGGTGGACAGGCAACTCATTTTTGTTTTATTAAATGTTCTCTGAAAATGTTTCAAAGTTCTAAGCATTCTCTCAAACAACTGTACTGATTTTAATAGTGCAATAACATTAAATAAACTTTAAAACCACTAGGAGGGTATGGACTTAGGATATGGCTATCTAGGTAGGGGAAGTGTTTGGGTTGTGACACTGGGATTTCAGCCCCCCAGGATCATAGGTGATAGATACGAAAATGTGACCTACTGTCTGGGAAGCGAAGGGCACCAGCTGCACTCCTCACTACCAATCTCCTTCCTGCTGATTTTTGAAGACCAAAGATTAGAGCCTCTCCAAAGTGGCAATAGTTGCAAACTAGGGATCTAACTAATAGAGGGCATCATTGCCATGTAGTACTGTCCTGGAACTTTCACGAAACTTCAGTACTGATTAAGACTTTAAAGATAACTGAGTTAATATTTTTTTCTTTCCAACAATTTCTTTTCTTCCTATTGTAAAAAAAGAAAGAGAGAGAAGGGAGTGGGGAGGGGAAAGTAAGTTTTCTCTTACCTTAGGAGAGAAAAAAAGTAGCTAAAGCTGGTGACATTTCTTGATTAATTTCCTTTTCTATGTTACTTCCTTCAACTACTTCAAAAATGTCACTGAAAGAATTTTTATTAATTAAATTCGCAGGAAATAAATCTATGAACAGAGTTATATTAGAATGCACCTCCATCAAAAAGTTCACATATTAATCAGCTGCTACCATACTTGAAGTACATCAAAAGTTATAGTTAAATATTACTTACACAGTCAAGCCTGTATTTAAAAATCAGTTGGGAAAAAAGGGTACGATGATTCATGCTATTGGAAATAAGTATGTATCATATGCATATTTAATTAAAATGAATGTATTCCAATTCTTAAGAATCACAAAAGACTGCATGCCTATGAAATTTAATGTAGAAAATAAATAAATTATTGTTCAATTTTTATAGTTTAAAACTGCTATAAATGTATGCCTAAAGATTGATCTAAATGGTTCATACAAAAAGAAAAAAAAGATAGAAATATTTGGGACTTTTTCTTGACATACTGGGGGTCAATTTTGTGAAGCATCATACCAACAAATACATCCAATAGCAGTAAATGGGGGTCTTTGTCTTTAAGTTATGAAGAATGTGTATGTATTTGATCTTGACAACCACTGCTCCTGCAGATTTCCTGGCATAAGACAGATGGCAGTGCAACCAAGCTAGAATATAGGCCTTCATTCTTTCCCTCTGGGTCTAACTCCTATTATCCACTTGTAAATTAACCTGTCAATTTATCAATCAACACCATCTTGATTCTCCCCTGTTCCACTGCCCAGCATTGCAGTGAATTTGCCTCGTAAATAACTGGGAGCCCCATGTTTGTTAGTATTGTGAATGAGTTTATTATCACTTTGATGACTGCTATGAATCACAAATGCTGCCGAGAGGCTGATAAGAAAAAAGTACATGCACACATTAACAGGGTTGAAACTATTTTAGAGATAAAAGATGGAGTAACTGTGATAGCAAATCATTTAAATTGGAAAAAAATGACTAAAAATTGTATTTTTTGCATTGAACAACTCTGCTGAGAGAGAGAGAGAGAGAGAGAGAGAGAGAGAGAGAGAGAGAGAGATGTGAATAGACTAGACTTTTATTTGTAATGTTCAGAAGTGTCTGAACTACTGCACTGGTGGACAGAGGAAGCTTCTCAGAGAATTTCAGTGCAGCTGCTTTATTTATGGCCTACTTACAAACTTAAGAAGCTATACACTTTGATTAAACACTACAGCATCATGAGGCTTTCACAGTCAGTCATGGGCACTTCATGGTGAAGGGAACAAAATGCAAATTTAGTGTTTAAACAGTTTTTATGAAAATATAAACTGAATAGTAATATCTACCCAAATTGTAAATACAGTAGTTTCTAGGACCAGACACATTAATTTAGAATCTAAAAAGAGAACCTTTTAAAAAAACTTTGCTGATTTTAATCTTTGTTTCTCTGATATTATCATAGATGAAAATGAAACCCAATTGAATTAAAATAGTGCTGTTGCATAAAATTTTCTGAAAGAACAAAATTTTAGTTCCAAAGTCCTCCATAAATGCTATATATTTACCTCTTTTTAGTAACAAATTATATGGTCAATAATTTTTCACTTAAATTTTCCCCACATTCCTGTTTATATATCAACAGTTGAAATAAATAGTATTATCTTAAAATAAAAACATAGAACACTATATCTTATATATAAATTATTATATAGAGCACCTTATTATGTAAATTATATATTTAGATTAATAATTTATACATATTAAAATTTTATCCAAAATGAATATTAAAAGTTTATATTTATATCATAGACAAAAGCCAAAACTTTTTAGTTTCAATGACATAATTATTATTGAAGGAAATTTTATTTTGAGCTTATTTTATTTCAATTGACCTTTGTTTTTTTTTTTATTCACTAAGTGTTTCTTTTAAACTGTTTCTCTTCTGAGTTTCTTTTTTCTTGAGCAAGTTTAGATATATGTATGGCTCCTTTATGCTTACTTAATTGCATAGACTACACATTGAGAAGGCATAAATGTAAAATCGTTTGTGAAAGAGGAAAAGAAAGTCTTAAATATGTATTTTAAGCCTTTTTAGCTTAAATGAATGAATGAAGCAAGCTACATATAAATTTAGAAGGTATTCTGCTGTTACTTTTAAAGAAGCTTATTCAAAGTATGAAAAAAAAAAGTTCTCAAACTTACATGCCCTGAAACAAATTATTAGTTGTCCTAATAATTGTTCTGGTACAAGCTTAGAACTGTATAAGAAACTGCATGCTTGCTCAACAGTGCTCTGGCCAATATATCATTGGTAGGAATGTGATAGAAAAATGAAATTATTTGTTAGAATGCAATTTAGAGAACCTGATAGGTTGTCCATTTTATTCAGTTTATAATTAAGATAGTGTTTAAATCTGAAATGAAGTCTATATATGCATGTTCAATAGGCTATAGAGCAACAATAAGAATGGAATCACATCTCATTTTATCATAAATTGTGTAATAAGCGATAAGGTAAAAACTAGGGCTAAAATCCTTCCAGCAAAAATGAGACAGAGCGACCTCAATTGCCCTAATTCATTCTGCTTTTTTTCTTTTTTTTTTTAAAGTCTCTTCATTTTCCCTCTGTTCACATTATTAGCTTACACATGAGTGCATTATTAGAAAATAACAAAGCCAAACAGAGACTTGGAAGAAGCGGGAGATAGGTTCCCTCGACAGCTGAAAGGTATTCTCATTTCATTTGTTAGGAGTTGCAAAAAATAGTTTTATTGCATGGGAGGGACAATGACCTTTTCCTTTCAACAAGCTTGGTGGTTGGTCTTTTGATGGAAAAACTAGGGGATACAACATCTGGTAATTTGTGTTACTGAGCTTAGCTGAGGTCTTAACGATGTAAGCAGATTATTCTTGAAGAAGAACAAAAAAAATTCCGGAAGACTCAATGGACTATTTAAAGTTATTAGCCAGTGCATTCTAGCACCTCAGCACTCGTCTCTGATTCATTTTCTCTTTAAAGCAGTGCCTTCACAGTATTTTTTTTTTTGAGTTCTGCCTCCTCCCAACTCCAGTTGACTTTTTTGGTGGTCCACAGCTGTTCTGCCATGCACACTTTTCTCCATCTCAGCAGAAATGCTTATTTTTCTGATTAATTTTTTTTCTTCGTAACTTGAGGAAGCTCTGAACAATTCTCATGAGTCTCCTGGGCCAGGAGGCCTGAACACCACAAGGCAACAGCAGCCTGACTAACTTCAATAGCTTTCAAAGAAGAGAGAAAAGTTGAAGGGAGAAAACCATGAAGATGTGCATTCACCCTGATCAGGATTCCAAGGGAACAAAGATAAAATAAAATACATTACAAACATTTCCACGTGCATTGCATTAAAATCATCTCTTCCCCTCCCCCAAAAAAGTTTTTGTTCCCCAGATATTTAAGAGAAACTGATAAGGGCACATTTGGTTTTGTGTTTGCCTTCAGAAATTTATGTTTTCCCATGTAAGAAAAAGTTCAAAAAAGATTTATTATTTGGGACTTGGAAAGAGAAGAGATTTAATGATGATAAACTTAACAACAACAACAAAAAAACCTGAGATTATATCTTAGGATAAGTCAGTGGATAAATAAACCCAGCAGAAATGAACTGCAAATTAAAAACTTATTTTACCTTCTTTACACTACTGAGAAACTAGCATTACTGTACCTTTAAATTTTACACCCAGGCTGTTCCCAAATGAAAGCAATGAGCACATACGCACACACAGACTGTAACCCACCTGGAAAACTGGGAGGTCTGGGACCAATCAGACCCTCCACCACAACGGGAATCTCATATACACATACAAACAAACAGACTTGCTCAGTGATTAGCACATTGCATTACAGCTATGAGATGGAGAAAGCAATAACATTACCCACCAATTTTAATCTCTCCCATGGTTACAATCCTTGGTGCCAGTAGCTTGTTTTAGATCACTACTTCCCCAAATTTAAAGGTTTCACAGAGAGTACAGTGTGTTTTTGCACAAAACAAATGTCTGGGTTAGCTGTTCATATTGAAAAGGAACATCAAACACATTTTAATTTTAGAATAGCTAAACAATGAACAATATGGTTAATGGGATTTTCTGTTAACACTTCCACAAACCATTGTGTATTGATTTCTGCTCATACTTAAGACTAACTATGATTCCTCATATTACAATACTTACTGATGTGTCTTTAAGATTTGGAGGATATTTAGAAATGGGGAAAGCCCAGAAGGTTTCTTCTCAGTTTGCCATTATGATATGTTGAAAAGGTTTGATCTTTCACTGAATACATGTATAGCTTTATATTACTTTCTGCTCAATTTTACTTTGCCATGTTTTTACATCTTTATATTACAAATGAACCAGAGATAATTGAGGGCCTAATTGATGTGGCAATTAATGTTTCTCAAATGTTTTAAGAGTTTTTGCTAATTCCTTTAAAGCTGTACAGCATAGCGTATAGAGTGCTGGAGATGAAGTCAGGAAAATTAGAATTCAAATTCCACTTGAAATACTAATTTGCTGTGTGATCATGGACAGGCCACAAACTCTCAGAGACTCAGTTTCCTCATATATTTCTTTTTTAAAACTACAACATCAATTTTCCCAGGTGTTATCCCATGCAAGTATGAACCAGACCCAACTGCTTCGCTTCCAAGATCAGATGAGACTATGATTAGAGTAATATGGCTATCGACAGTTTTCTCACCTATTAATATCTATAGTACCTACCTCCCAGGATGGTTTTACATCTCAGTAAGATAATATATGCAAAGCACTTTAGAAGTTGCAAAGCACTATAATTTAGTTTGTATTACTATTATTAAGAGAAAAGGATTAAAAAATTGGGTACACATACATGATTTGTAATTATATATATGTGTGTGTATACATATATGTTTATATACATATTCCATAGTATATATACACACATGCATAGCAAATTAAAATTGTATGTGTGTACATACACACATAAATAGAACTTCATTTTTCAAATCTTTCTAATGGAGTTCAAGTAGAAATAGTCACTATCTTGTTATTATGCTTTTATATTTAGTAGTCTGAATTATTATACAAGTAGATAAAAAATTAGCTTATGTGGGTGAACAAAAGTATTGCAATGAAAGTTCAGCTTTTATACCCTCACTAATATCTTCAGGATGACTTCATTAGGAAACAAGGTGATAGGGATGACATAAACTTTGACCTTTTCTTATGTGATTTTTATTCCTTCTTCCAGGTCTCAGTATTTTGAAATTTTTTCCGAATGTAGTTCAGAGATTGAATAGTTTATCATCATCATCATCATCATCACCACCACCACCACCACCACCACCATCATCATCATCATCATCATCATCATCATCTCACCAATTGACTATTTAAGTGAATATTTTCTAAACAGAGCCAAAAAAGTGACTTCCTCCATTTCAAAAGTGATAACATTCTTTTGTACTCTTTTCTTTTTAAAGCAATTGGGGTTAAGTAACTTGCTCAAGGTTACACGGCCAGTCATTATTTATGTGTGGGTGCTCATTTTCTGAGGCCGGATTGGATCTCAGGTCATCCCAACTCCGAGGCCAGCGCTCTTACTCACTGCGCCACCTAGCTGCCCCTCTTTTGTACTCTTTTATAAAGCTGGCATTGTGTGCAAATTAAAAAGGACGAATAGTTACATTCCTTTATATTATGTTATATACTGTAAACATTTTATTCTTCAAAAATTAATTTGTTAAAATTTATTATGTCTTTAGATCATTTCTCAAATTTAGAAGGCCTGAACTAAGCCATATCAGATGTACAAAAGTCTTTGCCTTCAATAAGATTATCTAGGAGGAGATGGTCAATTAAGAAAGAAAGTAGGGAGGGAGGAAGGAATGAAGGGAAGAAAGAGAAAAAAGAAAAAGAAAGACTATCCGGAATAATTAAAAGAAATGGATGTCCCTAAAATAGTATTTCTCATTGAAAACAATCATACTTATTCCTACACTCTCTTCAGAACCTTATACTCATTGATCAAAATAAGATTCATCAAGATTTGTGCTAAAACTATGCAACAACTGGATTGGCCTTTTCTTAGTTGAATCAGGGTTTGCTCCCTTA
Organism: Gymnobelideus leadbeateri; assembly: GCA_011680675.1. Classification (NCBI taxonomy): domain Eukaryota; kingdom Metazoa; phylum Chordata; class Mammalia; order Diprotodontia; family Petauridae; genus Gymnobelideus; species Gymnobelideus leadbeateri. Next base: position 123,745 of record WOXC01002756.1, read on the forward strand.
ATGACTAGTTTCCGTATATTTTAATGAACTTGGGAACACTTGATCTGATTTGATTCTTAAGATACATTGAAGAATCGATGGTCATTTTATGATCTGGTAGTCATAGCATTATAGCTTTAAAGCAAGAAAGGATGGACATTAGAGGCGTCTCATCCAAGCCCTATTTATACACGATAAAACTAAGTCCAGAGAGGTTTAATGATTTGCTGAATGTCACAAATATAATGAATGACAGAACTAGAATACACAAATCTCTAACATCAAATCTAGTACTATCTCCATTGCAGTATGTTGGGTTTTGCTTGCTTCAAAGACACATTTTTGTCTTGTCCTTTTTTGCTCTTCTCTTTTGGTTCATTAGGGAGCTCATCTCTACTCATAGGATTTGAACCCACTGGAGATTTTCAGATAGTTAAGAGACATGATCAAAAGATTGTGATAGGGAGAATCATATGCCAGATATGTTCAGGATGCATTAGAAAGGAGAGAGAAAAAAAATTAGAAAACTAATTAGGTTGCTGTTGCAGCAAACCAGGAACTGAATTAAGCTGGTGGTAGTAGGAATGGAAAGGAAAGAATGGTTTTGAGAGAAATTTTAAAAGGATGTAGGATTTGTTAAGTGATTGGATTTGTCAGAGTAAGGGAATGAAAGGTGTAACACAAGATGCTCTTATTTCCAACTTGTATAGCTGGGGAAATGGTGGTCATTTATGTCATTCAGATGCCTAAAGAAAGACTTTTACATGACATAGGTAGATGAACTTAGGCAAGTCATTGAATGTATGTTTGAAGTTTTCTCATTTGTAAATTAAGAAGTTTCATTAAATAATTCCCAAACTCTCTTCATTCTCTAAATAAAACCACTAGATTACAAAATGACCATTATGGATTTAGATGAACACAGACATGTGGATGTCTCTCAGTGCATGAATGCCATAAAATATACAGACAGATGAATATCACTCCATCATCTCCAAGCATCCCATTTCTAAGTGATCTCCCCATCCTCTGGACCCCTCTACAATACTTATTATCTGACCCACTTATTATATACTGCCATGTAGTATGGCTATCTGTGCACATCTATTTTTTTCTCTCTTACTAGAATCTGAGAGGCCAACCTAGTTTTCTGATCCCATATCACTTTAACTTAGAACTCCTTTCCTCATGTCCTCACATACCTATGGCACTTTTTAAAAAAAGCTATTTACATCCTAATAAGATTATACTAATAAGAATACTGAATATAATATTGAAATAGATTGTTCCTTGAGGGAAAAGTGCATTTCCTATACAAGAAAAAAATGTATACCAAGATTACTAGTTCTGAAAAAAAGTTCATTTTCTGAGGCCATTGTTGCTGCATTCCTAATCTGGAGGAAAGAAAAAGAAAACTTCTTTTAAAAGACACATTTAACCTGTAGCCTTCTAGGAAAAGGGTGTTTTGACTAGATGTACCCAAAATAATGACTAAATAATAATACCAAATAAAACCAAAATAATAGTCTAGGCAAGTGGAGATGGAATCATTAACAATTATTAAGTACCTACTGTGTACCAGGAATGGTATTAAATAGGCATCCAAGACACACACACACACACACACACACACACACACACACACACACACACACGAGAGCAAAAAACAAATTCCTTTCCTTTAAGGAGCTCGTATTCAAATGGGGAAGACAACATGCAAATAACTATATACACACAAGGTATATATAACGTAAATGGAAGGTAAACAAAGAAAGAAGGCACTAGCAGTTCGGGAAACTGGGAGAGTCCTACTGCAGAAGGAAGGTTTGAGTTCAATCTTGAAGGAAACCAGGAGGCCGATGTAATAAAAAAAGAAAATATTCCAGTACTGGACAATAGCCAGTGAAAAGTCACAGAGCTGAGCAATAGAGTCTTGCTTGCAAGAAATAGGAAGGTCATTGTTTCTAGATTATAGAGAATGTGGAAGGGGGTAAAATTTGAGTACACTAGAAAGGTAGGAAGGGCACAGGTTGTAAAACAAAATAGAAGATTTTCTTTTTTATCATGGAAGTAATAGAAAACGATTAGAGTTTATTGAGTATATGGCTGAGATGGTCATATGCATACAGTATTTTCCAAGCCAGTGGATATGTAAGGTTTGAAATAATCCATGGTGTAATTTATCTTCCCTTATTGAACATCACCAATTTTTCTGAAATGAATAGCAATGACAAAACTCTGCATTTCCCATTACTATTCTTCTGACTTCCATTCTGATGGGAATTTTAAAGTAAGAGCAATGTTTACCCTCTTCTTTACTCCAACATAGCTGGCTTATTACTAAGTCATGCCTCTATATTTCCTTTTCCAACTACTGTTGTGAAAAAAATGCTTTGTAAGTCTTAAAGCAACTCTACATATATGAGATGATGATTATTGTGAGATTGATGATGATTCTTATATCAATGTCTGGAATCCTTTTTGCACTTTCATAACTAGTACTACCTAAGCTAATACTACTTTCCTGTTCCTTTTCAGTTAATACATATCCAGGATGTCTTTCTGACACATTGCCATAGCATCAATGAAAATAAAAGTAGCATATATTTGACCAACATTTTACATAAAATATGAGGTGTTTTCAGACACATTATCTCACTTGATACTAATATTATGAACTGGATAGTAGCCATATTAGCTCCATTTTTCAAACACGGAAGTTAAATCTTCAAGAGATGAAATTATTTATCCAAAGTGATAAAGGAAGAAAGGAGTAAAAGAAGGAAAACGAAGGAAAGAAGCAAAAGAAAAGAAAAGAAAAAATATTAAGTATCTACTGTATATTTAATACTGTGCTAAACACTTAGAGATACAAATAGAAAAAGTGAAACCATATTTGCTCTCAAGGAATTCTTAATGTAACTGGGAACAATAACAGCTGGAAGAGATGTCTTCCGCGGGGTGCTCAGATAGTCCTGGTAATTGAAATGATATATTAGTAGGGTGTATAGCAAGATTCAAGAGTCGTTAGCATATAACATCCCATCATCTGGAGGACATAATGGTAAGCAGATAGTAAAGATCAGAGGACCTTAGGGTTCAATGGCAAGGCAGATGGGAATACAGCAAAGCAGCTCATCCATGCAATATGATCAACCATATTACTCTTCCTACTCCACTGTCCTAGATGAGACAAAGTAGCACAGGTTAAGAAAGAGACGAAAGGGGGAGTAAATGTGAAGGTTCCACACCTTAACAATTCTTACCCAAACAGCCTGGAGAGGGTATAACCTGAGAGGCCAAATTAAGTTTTCTGAACCCATATCACTTTAACTTAGAACTCCTTTCCTCATGTCTTCACATACCTATAGCACTCTTAAAAATATATATTTACATCCTAATAAGAAAAAGCAAAACCCCTGAAATGACTTTCAATAACTTTTCTCATGTATAAATATGATAATTTGTTGGAGATTTGTCTGAGGACCAATTGTAAAAATTTCTAGTAGAATAGGGCTGGATTCTAGTAAATCCATAATCATTGAATAACATGAATCTCAGAGCTTAAAAGAACTGGAAATTAGACAATTTCCCCATTTTGCAGATTTGGAAATTGATACCTATAGAGAAAAAAAGTGACTCCTAAATCACAGCTAATAGAAAGTCCATTTAAGACTCAAATATAGGCCATTTGACTCCAAATCCAGCACTCTTTCCAACATATCACTCTGATTGTCTGGCAGATGAACAGAGGCAATGTATTCACTTGAAATTGATTTTAAGTGCCCTGGAACTTCAACCAGGAGTGACAGCCCATATCTTTATTTCCTAAAATCAGAGAATTCCAGATATAGAAAGGCCCCCATACGCCACATAATTAGCTCATACTTAAATGAGAATTGCCTGTTTGTTAATCCCAATAGGTGACCCTTTAACTGAAAGACCATAATTATTTCATCATTGCCTCCTACCATGTGTGATTTTGATTTTGGATACCTGCAATTGTTAAAAAGCTTGCCTTCATAGCAATCTGAAATCAGTCTATGACCACTACTTGTTGCCCCTTGGGGGCTAAGCCAATGTCAAATTTCTGGTCTATATAACGGTCTTTCATATCAATTAAAACAATGATCATGCCTCCACTAGACTTTCTCTTCTCTAGGCTAAGCAACTGTACCTCTTTCAATTGATTCTTAAAAGGTATGGTTTCTATCCTCTTCAACATTCTAGGCAATCTTTTCTGCTTCTATCTCTAGCTTACTAATGTCCTTAATAAAATACAGATGCCGATATAATATTGAAATAGATTGTGTGTGTGTGTGGGGGGGTACCCACCCACACACACACATACTTGAATATCAGAGCTATAAATGACACTGCACACTATTGATTCATATTGAACTTGCAGTCTGCTAAAATCCTTAGATCTTTTTCATATTAATTGTTATCTTGGTGCATTTCACCCATCTTGTCCTTAAGTGGTCGCTTTGGGGGGATCCTTATTTAAGACTTTACATGTAATTCCTTTCAATTTCATTTAATTAGTTTCAGTACATTGACTTTTTTGGATCTTGATTCTGTTGTCTAATAAATTGGCTTTCCCTCAAATTTCCCTCAAAGATTTATGTCATTTATGAATCTGATACACATGACATCTATGCCTTCATCATCTATAAGAATCGCTGATATCATGTATCTTCTGATACTCTATATGAGTGAACTGAAACACAATCATATTTAAATATTCATCCTATTTCTTCTTCCCTATTAGACATATAATTACTATGAATTTTATTTGAATTACACAACTTAAGGATTCACATTTTGAATCCAGGGTCTCAAAAAAATATCAGTGTGGTTTTTAAATTACTAAAGTTCAAAACTGCACTAAGACTTTTGGGACACCCTATATGTATTTGTAACTTCAAAGGGAAGGGAGCATAAAAAGAATGTAAGACAAAGATTTTTTCTATCAAGAATGCTATTGTGGGGGCGGCTAGGTGGCGCAGTGAATAGAGCGCCGGCCCTGGAATCAGAAGGACCTGAGTTGGGAGCCGGCCTCCACACCTAATCCGCACAAACAAAAAACCTAGCCATGTAACCTTGGGCAAGTTACTTAACCCCAATTGCCCTAAAGGGGTGGCTAGGTGGCGCAGTGAGTAAGAGTGCCGGCCTCGGAGTTTGGATGACCCGAGATCAGATCCGGCCTCAGAAAATGAGCACCCACGCATAAATCAAATGACTAGCCATGTAACCTTGAGCAAGTTACTTAACCCCAATTGCTTTAAAAAAAAAAAAAAAAGAATGCTATTGTGAAAGTCTAGTGAAAGTCTACTAGAAACACCTGATGCTCAAGGACTTAGCTGCCACTCTTCCTAATATGTAGGCACTATCCTGTTAGTTTGTCTAGCTTAGTGATTCCCCACCACAGTGATTTCTTTAGATAACACTGATGAGAAAAGGAAAGTAGACACCCAACTATTGGCTGAGGGAACAGAGGGAGCAAGACTACCATTCTACAAATAGTGTGGTACAGTCTTTAGTAATCCCAGTCTTTTCTCTCACTGTCTATGTCATATTAATTAACATCCTCAGACTAGCTTGTACTGGGCATCCATGAGATGAAGTGACCAGTGAGATTTTGTCTTCAAGTTTCTTAAAATTTTCTTCTATTAATTTAATAATACCAACATTTCCCAGGATCCCATAAAAAAGCAGAATAATATAGCAAATTTCAAATGACTATGAAAAGCATCAATAAGTATTTATTCAATACCTACAGTGTTAGGCACTGTATTAAATATACCGGAGATACAGAACCTGACTCTGAGGACCTTATGGTCTGACAGATTTTAATCTGATAGTTTGATTTATATATATTTTTTCAAAATATGTCTGATTTAGGCCTTCCAAAGGCAACTGCCAATTTAAGAGAGAACCCAGTGGTGAAACTAACTCATCTGCCCAGAGAGTGACAAGAATTTCTTAAATAATTCATGAAAAAATAAAATCAATTTCATGATATGAAAATGCCGTGTTGCTTTTCTTGGATTTTTAAGTAGAGTGATCCAAGTTGTTCCTTAGTGTTTTGGTTTAATGACTTTAAAAAGTAGTAAAGCCTCCTGAAACTTGAATCATGCTTCAGATATCTCCAAAGTAGTTAAGTATACACCCACACATGCACACTTTCTTTCCATAAACACCACATGCCAATGCACACATTAAAATTAGACTTTTTTCAACCATGAGAGTGGGGGCGTAAAATATGCATCACCACAGAGAACTTCTCTTTTGTGCAAGATATGGTAATAATGTAGGGTCTTCTTCAATAGATGTCAGAAATAATATTCCTTAACCATTGTTTTTCTTTCTCATTAACAACTATTTGCTTTTATTTTTTTATAAAGTCTAAAACCCATAGAATTTTAGCTCCTTTTTGAGTGTTTGGATCACAGGGTTATATTCAACTCTAATGTCTATCTCTAAATCCAAGCCAAAGGTTTGAATTCCAGAGGTGTGCAATAATCAGTCTCATATCTGGAGGATGGATAATAAAATACACTCTGGTCATCTTAATAAAGAGGTGAGGAACTACTGGTCCAGAATGTTACAGACAATGTCAGCTGCAGTTGCGATTTCTTCTGGTCTGCTTTTTTTTCTTTGTTAGGTATCTGGTTTGGTTTGCTGGGGTGAGAGGAGGTTTAATATTAGGAAGTGACTGTTACATAAAAAAAAGAATCAACAAACTACTTTTAAAGCTTATACTCATTCCAGTCTAATAACAGAATGGAATTGGATTTGGTGGCTCACTTGGTGTTATTTAATGCTAATATATCACATGTGTGATTTGGGGCAGATCAAGAATTATAACTAAAACCACATTTCTGTGACTTTCTTTTCTTGCAATATATCTTCAACACAAATCAAGAATGTAAAAGTATCAAATCTATGACTGAATTTATTTAAAATATTTTTGATGTATCTTTCTAAGGTTATAAGGAATACATATTTTTTGTTTTGGAATTTTGTGTTTTTATTTTCAGAGAGACAATGGCTGCAGGACTAAAAGACCATAGTGAGGCTTATCTCAGTTTGATAAATTGCATTCTGGTTTTCCAACCAAAATGCAACATAATCACTTCTGCTAAGCAGGTGGTATGTGAAATTCTCCTGGTGCACATCAGTAAGAACATTTTGGAGGGGTTTCTCCAGTTATAAATATCATTATACAGAACTCTCCAATGTTGCACTAAAAGATGCATTATCTCTTTACTTTGCCTTCACTAGTCAAATGTTTCACATCAAAAAATCATTTTACTATAGATTTGTAAAAAGTATTAAAAATGGCTTTGGGAATTTCTGTTTATGTGGCAATGGTTCTAGCTTGAGTCAGTTACTGTAAATCTTTCAAAAATCTTCTCAAAACTTATCCTAATCAAGGGATAGAAATTCACTTGTGTTCTCTGAGTATTGAAAGAATACAGTGCCTCAAATAATCTTGGCTCCATTTTCTTTCTCTTTTAACATAAAACAAAACTTTGCCATTTTGCTTCAATACTGAGCACATGGCTTAAAAGCATTTTAATTTTATATTCCATAAACAGTTATCCATTCAAAGTTGGAGAAATGGTGTTCATTGACTATAGGAATCAGTGTGAATATTTGTATTAATTATACCTTCTCTAAACAGAACAGAATGGACTGATCATCAAATCTTTCAAATAGTTGTCAAAAAAAGATTCATTTTGCAAAAATGTTTATTTGATCCATAAAATTCAGGGTGATTATCTCCAAGTTATACTGTCATCGTCTCTATTAATTCCGAATCTCCTTATAGTATATCTTATTTTATTTAGTAAAAATTAAATTTTAAGTTTTGCAAAGCATTCTATATAGATCATCTCTTTTGAAGGTTATGATATTTCTGTTAGGTAAGTCCGAGAGGTATCATGATCCCCATTTTAGAGATAAGGAAACTGAGGTGCAAAGTGATTTGTCCATTATCACAGAACTGTAAGAGTCAGGATTCAAACATAGTTCTTCCTGACTCCACATACAGCTTTCTCATTTATTATTCCATGCTGCCTTTTTTCTAGGCTAAGAAAGTGCTAGTATCTAACAATCATGCACAAACATGAACAAAACAAAATAAAGAGGATAAGGTAATACTTCTTTTTCTTATCCCATCTTTCATTTCCAGTAGGCTTTTCCTGATTTTGATAAGCCCTTGGATAGGTAGGTCAGTTCTTTTCATGCCTAGATGGGAAAATATTTCAATCCATTCATTTGCTGGGTGAAGATATAGCATATTGGCTGACAATAGGTATTGCTTCTTTTAAGGTATCAGATTTATGCCCTACTTACTTTTCCCAGTGCTTAGATAATGCTTAGCATATAGTAGGTATATAAAAAATACTAGTTGACTGACTGCCCTAGGCCTAAGGGAAATTTTTGGGTCCCCTAATGTAGGAGACAATAATTATTGACATAAGAACTAGATTTTCTAAAAGTTTGGTAAAAACCAAAATTGTGGACGAGATAAAGTTATATGCAAGAAAAATATAAATATGTTTTCAAGGTCTGGAGGAACAGATTGAAAAGAATTTTAGATGGACCCAGATGTTCTCAGTCTAAAATTTCCCAAGGGTATAAATTCAGGTTCCTATGAATGCTGACACCTTCCAACTGATTGGTGTCAGCCCTTTCTTTCAATGAAGACTGAAAACTCCTTTATTTTCTTGTTTTGTGAAATGACTATAGCACCCCAGTAACAATGCAAGATTTAGTATATGGTACCAGAAAAATATACAAATCAGCTCAACCATAGGCAAGATTTTTATGAATTTTGGCACTCTTTATGTCAACAAATGCTGCCAGATAAGTGGTATGAGAGTGTTGGCAGAGTGGTGGCAAGGGAGAGGGAGGAAAACAGCTGATAGAGTGAGTATGTTGTCTAAACATAAGCAGGAATCTATCAAGGGAAATGGACGATTGCTAGAGAAATGAAAGAAGGAGGCTTTGTTGCAAAAGCAATTATACTATGTGTATTCCTTAAGATAAATTGTTGCTTCATTCTTTTGAAAGGCTTCTGAAAATTTGGGATAGATGTCAGGAAGGGAAGATGAAAGAAAACACATTTGACAAAAACAAGCACTTGTTCATGAACAAGTCTACAACCTTCACAAGCCCCCAAATTATAGGCAATATTTCACACATAACATTTACAAACATGGTAATGTCTGATTTATGCTAGCATAAGATTTTTATCCCCTAAAAGCTAGGACTAAATGTATAAAGACTAGCTTAATGGTGTATCCTAGACTATTCACAGATTTCCTCTAGCTGCTCATAGTTCCAAGTACATACATGAGACATTAAATCCAATGGCATACTGAAAATAGAGCAGATTCTCTTTCTGACTATGTTTGAATGAGATTCTATTCCAAATGACTAATGAAATGGAATGGAATATTCATTCCTATTATTTATTCTCCCTTTGGTCTTCAACAGATCTTACCTTGTCTTTTAGAAGTTATGGGAGCACATTCTAATATAGTGGACCGACTTTTTATAGGAGATAGATCAAGATGCCACCATGGAAAAACCAAAGAATCTGGAGTCAGAGTCAAATTTTCCATCTCATTACATGTGTGAGCCCAGAACAATCATTTAATCTCACTGGGCCTCAATTTCTTCATCCAAATGGGAGGGTGTTGAACTAATACCCTACTTAACTTAGTTTTAGCTTTACCTCTATGACACCAATATTTGAAGGGCAGTCATGTGGAAAAAGGGATTAGACTTGTTTGGCTTGACCTCAAAGGTCAGAACTAGGTACAGTTAAGGTGCAAGTTGAAAATATTTTATCTCCATGTAAGAAAAAAATATCAAAATAAAAAGTGCTATAGGAGGTAGTGGATCAATATGAATTCTCCAAATGTAGGTATAAAAATACCTCAGTCATTTATCTCCACCTCTTCTATTGGAGGTGTGGGCTGTGGGGATATTTTGGATTCACTGTCATGCTACTTTTCTTTTTTTCTAAACTGTGGTTCCATCTGTGTCCAGAGAAATCTTGGTATAGAGACTTCCTCCACCATCCTAGATAAACAGCCTTTCGTCAGTTGATCACCTTAGAGCATTTAGAGCATTGCCTGAATTGTCCATTGTCACACAGTCAGTTGATGTCAGAGATAGGACTAGAACCCTATCTTCAAGGCCACCCCCACACCTTTCTGTGACACCATGTTGCTACTTTTTGCATAAATAGACTATGGATAATTTTTCTGCCACAGTATTAGTAAATCTGCTAGATGGTTAATGGGCTAAATTTAATAGATTTGAATTTTTCTTGCAGAAAAACCTGATAAGTGAACTCAGTAAGCAAATATAAAGTAACAGAGAAAATACCCTGGGTAACAAATCATACTCATCTTCTACAGGACCAATATATTCTTTCTGGATCAATAGATTTCAGAGATTTGATCCCTGACAAAGAATAATAGTTATGAGGCTCTTTCTTGGAGTGTGAGGTATGAGAGCTTTGGGATAATTTTTACTATTTAAAAAGCTTTGGATCCATAAAGCAGTATTCCCCCCCCCCCCCACTTGAGAATACACCCTCTACTTCCTGATGCATCTTAAATTACTTGAATCTCTAAATCATCCAAAGCCTGAGGTCTGGTACAGTTACATTTCCATTTCAGGTCATAGCATGCATAATTAAATGGGAAGAGGGGAGTGACAGTGAACAGGGGCTTATCATGACAGTAAGAAGAGGAAGCCTAGAGAATCAGCCATAGAAGTCTGAAGAGTAGGCCTGATCTAAATGATTAGGCAAGCACAAGGGATGTGGGAGTGGATGGGTAATAGCAGTGAAGAGGTGGGGGGACAGGGGGGGCAGGAGAGGAAACATGGGAGTAGGCCTTACTGAAAAGGATGATACTTAATTGTGAAGGAAGGTTGAATGTAAACTAGGGAGGCCAGGCTTCCCTCAGTGCAGTCACAATTGAAGAGCATTTCAACTCAAGGTATTCATCCAATTTTCCATGTTTTAA